>CM021317.1:8248178-8303429 GCA_010645155.1 Tigriopus japonicus
AACATGGTATCTTTGTACTAATGTCCGTTTACAACTCTTCCAATGTCTATTAGCCAAACGGAATATGTCTTAATTTGCAAACATTTAGTTTCACTGGACTGAACAGGAATACATTGGTTCCTGTGCTCATATTTGCGTGTGCGACTTGTTGGTTGCGTTAGGTTGACTCAAAGGTTATGAAACACATCATTCGTACGCTAGTGGTGCAATCAGCTGAAGTCGGCGGCCCTTCCTGGTATGTACGTACGTATGTGCGGACGTTGTGTCACTTTCTTCGCCGGTGTTGGGCGCTCCAAAACACCGAATGATGCCCCTTATATATAGGGGGAAAATGTTTCAGAAATCCAAGAGTTTCGTTAGTGTGCCTCTCAAGTATCCGTATTGAATACGTTTGACAAGTGTTGAATTTGCTGATAGAATAAATGTACAATTTTCAGGTGAGATCATTTCACGCAAAGAACTCAAAACTCGAACTTTTTCAAGCAATGAAGTCCAAAAGTATGGGCATCCAGTTCCAAAATTCATTTCAATGACCGTAAAAAAAACTGCGATCACACTTAACTTAAAATGAAATGATTTAACGATTGTCATGTCAATAAATCATGTTTACAGAAAGGTGCCGGTTTTTTACATTTTCAACCACACTAGTTAAACGTCCATTTGTCGAGATGTCCTTAACTATATACTGTTTACGTACGTGTAATCACAAGTTTAATCAATAGCACATATACATACTGACTAGCAAGGTAAGGAATTAAATAATCTGTGGACTGTCACTTTCAGGTATTGATGGGGTTAGCTTCAACCCTAGTTGCTTGTGCCTCCAATGCCTCCTTAAATCTTCATGGAGAACATGTTTTGCTCAAACCGAGCGTTACGAGCACGTCGTCCGCAAACGGGCTTTGTCAAAGGCAGACTATCAAACCATTTCACAGCCACTTGACCAAATCGTCTTCGCACAAGAAAGGCCATACTTGAACCAATCACTGCTAAGCCATGATCACAGGATCAAACGATCTGTCCATCCGACTCTCCCCTTCTTGGACATATCTTCAAATTTCGCCCTTGATACTGGAAAGTCTCTGAATAAACGCTCAGCACAACCCGTGGCTCCTTATCGAGGACACAGTTTCCGGCGAAATTCCTCTTTACGACAAAGACCAGTGAGAACACGATCTCGATTCTACCGAAGACGAGAAAATCCCAACCGTGTCCCACCTTCGGGTTAAGAGGAGCCCGGAATTACAATTCGACCTTAGGATGACTTTTTTTCTGGCAACGTTCTAAGACTGCTGTCGATGCTCTCAAATGTGTTTGTTTTCCATAATTATATATGACTGTATGAAGAAGTGTGATATTCACACCGCAGATTCTGCCTACTAATTTTTCATATGAAATCAATAAAAGGAATGAAACAAGACTTCGAGAGATGATTTTTTTTCAAGGGTCAAAGTGTAAAAAACAGTGAATTGCTTTTTCTTCGTCTATTCCGGGTATTTTGTTGTTTGATGTTTTCCTTTACTCTCCGTAGGGAAATTGTGGCGCCCAATCCTGTAACGAGTTTTAAAGCAGGGTTTGACAATTTTTTAATAGTTTCCGATCAATCCTATGTTCAATGGTTGTCCAAATTTGCCAATTCTAACTCGTTGGTAGACCAAAAAAAAAAACATTAATACTAAAACAACGCTTCGTATAATTATTCGGTTTTTTAGGAGTTTTCATCCCTTGCACCAGAATAAAAAACGAGAAATTATTGTTTCAAAAAACGAGTGCTTTCAACACAACGTTTTCAGGCTTTGTTAGAAACTTAAATACTGAAATAATTCTATACAATATATTTCGATATATGCAATTCATTTCATTATTTGAAGGCCAAAGAGCATGTCAGAGTTATAAGTGAGCCCAACCTGCCATTGAAAATTTATACACAAGTGTGTAAAAAGACTATTCCAACATTAGGGATATAAAAGACATGATTACAGCATGGAAAAATATTTGCTAAAAGTGAAAAGTATTTAATAGACATTTTCTTCAAAGCCCAAAATATTTGAAAAATAAGCCCAAAATTTAGACAAGTTTTCTTTTTTTCTTTTTTCACCAATTCAACCAATGTTTGTTTCGTAAATTTCATGTGATGGGTCGTTTTTGGAGGCGAAAGTGACATTTTTTAACAATAGAGTTTTTAAAGAGCATATTATATTTAACATATTCTATGTTTTAAAAACATATTTCCGAGCCCGATGCATGATGTATTCCAAACCAAAATATCTGCTTTGAAATGATCATGGTCAATAACTTCCAAGGAATTACTTTAGATGTTCCCACACAATTGAAAAAGTATTAGTTCAAATGGAAGCTTAAAAAGGAGCAACATCAAATATACATTCCAAAGTCTTATCAACCCTTATTCTCAATGGAACAACAAGAAAATGCTTATATTATATAAAATGAATTTCCAAATAGTTGCAAACACTTAAAAACTCGTAATTCAAATACCAAAGAACCAAACAAAGAATTCTGACCTAAATTCTAAATAAGTTGGAGCTGTATTTGGGTTGAACAATGGCCAATATTGAAAATAAACAACTATAAAATATTTCTTGTGCATTTTTCATTGCGAAAAACTAAAAAAACTCAATGATTGACGAAGCAACCTTGGAATATGTTTGTCAGGGATTGAAATTTCGCTTGATGTAACAGGATAGCAGATGCTATCATTTTTTTTGTTCTTTTACTGTTCAATATGCTGAGGAAAAAAACTTTTTCATTCATTCACTGAACCTGTATCTTGCCCAATGGTGGCACTTCATCTATTTTATTATTCTTGAACGAGCCCCTTGTCATCCCAATGTAGTTAAACGATCCATTTCGTCTCTGGATTTGAATCCTCTTCGTTCAAGTTATTACTCGGTACAAAAGAAGGCTTTGGCAAAACGGTCGGCTCAACCAGTGGCTCCATATCGTGGCCACAACTTCCAAAGAAATGCTAAACTTCGACGCAGACCTATCAATAATCGATCTCGGTTCTACACAACCCAGGCACATCTCCATCGAGCACGGACTTTGGTCAACCAAGGAAACCAAGGAAACTCCACGGCAGTTCCACGATAAGCTTGAAGATCTTGGCAACTCCAGGTTCACAAAACGGATTTGATCTCAAGAGCCTTTCAATTTTTTTGAGCTCCTGTATGCAGAAGATCGTTGAAAAAGACAATTCCTTGGTGCCAACTAATACTTGAAATAGATTCATTTATTTATGGCCTTATCCATTGTATTTTTTATTCTCTGAATTATTTGGAAAGGAACTTCAATAGCTCGTCCAATTTTCCATCGAATTTAAACATGAAAACCTTTGTTTTGATGAACCAATTGTGGTTTCAGTGTGGCTCTACGAGTTTCAGTCATGACTTTAATTGTGGTTAAGATTACGAAATAAAAACAGTGTACAGTGTAAGTCATCAAAAGCTTTTAAACCTCCCAGTGTGGGAAATACTTTTCCCAGGCCCTTCATTTTTAACAGACCTACACTTCTCGGTAATTAACACAGGTTGCAGATTTATTCTAAGTCATGGTGAACCTAAACGTAGAAAAGAAACGGTCCTCTCAATCGGAGTCTAATAAGGATAGCCAAACTTAACCTTTGAATTAAGTTGAGAAAAGATTAAAGGAACTCGTGCAGCGAGTGTGAATGTCCTATTTGGGCCATATGTTTTTGGCGGTTCCAAAAAAGACGCTATGCTTTTTCTTTGTTTTCGTCGGTTGAAAGTATTATGAAGAGGTATTTCTTTGACAAAGCCTTGCTAACATTTCAAATGTATATTATTCAGGAAATGTCATATTGGCTCCTATAATGGCAATGCGGTGCAGGTCTTTTATACAAAATGATTCATAGTTCCCTTCATTGAGAGAGTGTCCTTCAACAATAACACTTCAACGAATTTTGTGCAGGAGACCTGTTCCATTCCTCTATTTCTCTGACTCTGACGTAGCCTGAAATAAAGCTCAGTTGAACTTGAACACTCTCCTTGTGCACATGACACAACATGGCGAAGTCGAATGCGAACTAACATTCCTGCCGCTTTGTGCTTGTGAGGAAATACAGTACAGTGTCATTAGTGATTTGTGATATAGAACTAAATTTTTCCACAATCAAACATGGCAAGTGCACCTGTACAAGAGAAATCTTACGACAACGCACAAGCGTCGGCTAAGGTCTACAAATCTTGGTTAGCTCGCCGTTGCGATGATTTGCAAGATGCTTGCAAATACGTGAAGGATAACCCTTCGAAATATGCCACTTCACAAGTTGAGGAAGCTTTCGAAAGGGTGAAGGCAGCATACGAAAAAGTTGAAGACGCCTATTTTCAGTGCATAACGTTGGACAATGTCGGTGAAAGTGAGAAATGGGACAAGAGAGTGGCTGATATCAAATCTCAATTGGACAATGTGAGGAAAATAACGATGACCTCATTGCG
This sequence comes from Tigriopus japonicus, assembly GCA_010645155.1. Lineage (NCBI taxonomy): Eukaryota > Metazoa > Arthropoda > Copepoda > Harpacticoida > Harpacticidae > Tigriopus > Tigriopus japonicus. The sequence goes on from CM021317.1 coordinate 8,252,654, forward strand.
TATTGCGAATACGAATGTCATCGCACCTTTAACCCAGGCCCCAACCTCGGGTGGACAACCATCTCGCACACCAATTAATGATACATTGAAACCTGCCATTTTAAGCCTGGATAACTCACCCATCGAATTGCGACAATGGGTAGAAAAGCTCAAATCGTTCTTCTCTACAAACGCAATCGACCAATCTCCACTTCATGAGCAACAGATGTACGTCAAACAATGCTTAGACTCAGATTTAGAGGTTCGGATCTCCATCAAAATTGACGACAACACTGAAATATTTGGCACACACGGTGTTATTACTTCAATCCAAGATGAATTCAAGCTACGATATCCTCTTTTCTCCCAACGATTAGAGTACTTTAGTGCGCTTGGGCCAATACTCTTTCTAATATATATCAACGATATTGCAGAGAATGTTCCAAGCCTTCTTTCCCTATTTGCAGATGACACAAAGTGCTTTGCCGAGGTGAAGAAAGAAGACCTCACACACACCATTCAGAGAAGCATAGATGCCCTACATGCATGGTCCAAAGAATGGTCAATGGAATTCAATCCATCTAAATGTTCTGTCATACACTTGGGCAGTAATAATCCAAATCATCTCTACACTCTCAATGGGACCATTGTGAGGGCCTCTCAAGAGGAGAAAGATGTTTGGGTAATTGTTCAGGATGACCTTAAGCATGAAAAACACTGTGAAAAGGTATCTCTCACCTGTCACCGAATCATGGGACAAATCTGGAGGAGCTTCAAAAACAAAGACAAAGAAATAATGATGAAGCTGTATCAAACATACAGTACATCCTGCCTCACTTGGATTATGGAACAGCTGTCTGGGCTCCTTTTCTGAAGAATGACATCAACAAAATTGAGACAATCCAAAAGTAGTACACAAGGATGATCGAGGGAATGAAGGGTCTCAATTACGAAGAAAGACTGACAGTTCTTGGTCTCCCTACCCTCGAAAATAGGAGGAGGAAACTAGACCTGATTCAGGCCTACAGAATTATAAACAATATTTACCAAGTGTTTCCAATTCCCTTCAAGTTTGTCAAAGACACAAATATCAGAGTCACAAGAAGCTCAGTCAAAATGGACATGGTCATTCAAAAGTGCAACAGTGACATCAGAAGAAACTTCTTCTCTGTTAGAGTGGCTAAAGATTGGAACACCCTTCCAATGGAAGTTCAAGCTGCAAAGAATGCAAATGTTTTCAAGAAAGAGATAGAGAAACTGTTTGACTTCACCTAATCTGTGATATTACATATTCTTACATATACACATGTCTGTGTCAGAGAATCAAATATATATAATAATAATCTTTATTGCGTGTTTTTTATACACATTGGATAATTTTACAATGTCAATGTCACGTAATTTAAGCGATTGCAGGTACGCGTCGGGGCCCATTCTGGGTTCGTGTTGCGCCGTTCAAGGCGATCTATCCACTAGACTCAAGTTTGGGGTTGGGGGGGAAGACCTGGGATCGAACCCATGAACCCGAGCGTGGCTCGGTCGCGCGTTAAGCAACTGCGCTATACCATCTCCCCTTATATATACTATATTATACTATATACTTTCGGTATCGACAGCAACAAGGACAATCAGCTTCTAACTTCGTCGCCAAGATGATTCAACTCAGTTATGATGTGGCGCCTCGTGATGATGATTCGATTTGCTCGCAATGGAACAGTGTAATCCAGGTTTGTAGCCGCTTTTTTAAATGTTGCGCTGGGGCCTCGCTCCCAGTTTTTTCCGCCTGTGGTAGCTTGGAAAAAGTGCGAATGGTTCAGTTAAAAAGTGATTAATCAGACTTGTGTTAAACCTATTGTCAAATTGAGAACAGAGTTGACTAGGGTAGAGACATATGTAAGTCATCAAACAACTGATCTCAAAATTGGTTGGTGAAATGTTGAGCATTTTGGGATATAAAACTATGATATCCAGTTCTTGACTGCATTCAGTGGTGGCAAATGAATGAATGTCGTGCTTCTGCCACCAGGCAAAAATACTTGCAGAAAATGGCAGAACTTCATGCAAAAGAGTGAAGACCTTCTCCAACTAATCAACTGAACTTTTTGAGTCCTAATCATTCCTTCTCAAACTAATTTTGGATCCTCAACGTAGGATTAAATACTGGCGTTTGTACTAAGCTTAATAAGAGGGGCAATGAAAATGATGGAAAAGAGCAGACCTAAAATGGAACTTTGTGGATTGAAAAATTTTCAATGAAGGTTACAAAAATCGCCACTAGATGGAGCCAAAACCAGGCCTAATTCTCTTGATTGCAGATCTATCCTCAACTTACACTTGTCAAAATTGTAGCTTCCATTTGAAAGTGGATTTCTCTTCATATTTCAAGTCGTTTCGAGCTCAGCTATGATATTATTGTGTTCAAAACTCAAAAAGCTATGCTGAGTAATCACAAATTAAGGCCAAAGACTAGATGGAAGCACCCACAACCGTTTCTACCTCAAGATGGCACTAATTGTCATTTTCTCTTTGATTGAAGCTTAACTTTGCTTCCTTAAGAAGGCTTGCTCTGATGGTGAGTTGTTCATTTTGAGAACAAGAGAACGCACCCAGGTAGGATGTGCTGAGGGCGCTAAGTCATGTGAGAGCCATTCAGGGGATGCAAATGTGTATTTTAAAATTGTTCATGCCACTCAATGATCCTTCAGCCTCAGGATTTGCTTCCTTTCACTAATGAAGCTTTCAATCCCACTCTGGGCCATACCCTGCTTCCCACTGTTTGAGTTGATGAAGCAAGACCATGAATTATGCACCTTATCAAAAGTCATGGTAAATTCAAGATAAACTACATCAGCTGGCAGATGACTCAATGACTCATTGACCAAAAGTCAATGAACTGTTCTAAATTGTTAATCAATTGGATGATTACTAAAACTTGGTGTCCGGGGGGAAATGATATCATAGACTTTCAAACAATCTACAAGCTTAGACTTCATGATCTTCTCAAAGAAAAATAAAAAGTGCAGGCCAGGGAAATGTGCTTATAATTACAAGCAAAAACATATCTCTGCTTTAAAAATGCAACATTAATCCGGAGGAGAATTTGCCCTGATCCAGGATTCAAGAGATTGAGTAGGAGAAACAAGGAACAAGAATCTGTCAAATGGCAAGAAGTGGCAAATTCATCCAAAGCCAAAATTTGCCATGTCTGTTTCTTAAAAGCTCTGTGCGCCCAACTCTCTTCTAAAACAGAAGCGAACAAGTCATGAAACAAAACGTCTGATGTCGAGGACGCACGAACCATTGACTACTTTTTTGAAAGTTTGGAAAGTGTTCAGGTACTAAACAATATTTCAAAGATTCCATGAACATCCTCCACATTTTCTACACAATTTATGTGAAGAGGATATCATAATAAAAAATGCATCCATCCCCTAACATATTTTGTCAGATATTTTATGCAAAAAAGATGTACAGCTGAAGATCATCACATCTAAGTCTAAAAATATCAACGTTTTGTCGTCAATCATTGACCTCTAAAAACAGGGATGAGTGGTAATTTTAGAGGGTGGAGGTTTGGGCTAACTTCACTGCCATCATGAACAAGGTCATCTGCAGGGTGTACCACTTAAAAACTGGCCTAGGAAAGTATATTTAAGTAAAATGTATTTTTCCTAGAAGCACCTTGTCAATGAAGTACACCTAGTGGAAGCAAACTTATGCCTTTTTTTAATCCATTCTCACTTTCGAAATGTGTCATTTTGGGGGCAAGATTATTTTAACATTATTAATTTGCAATAAATGTTGCTCCCTGCTTCTTGGGATCTCAATCCACTTTCCCATTGTAATGGTTTCCATGAGAGAGAAAATAGTAAGGTGCAGATTTTAAGTTGCTATATGCAGGTTTCAGCTAAAATTCGAAACATACAAGTTCATGTCATTTCAGTTGCTATTTTAAGGTTTCCAGCTATTGTATTAATCATTTTGAATGTTTCCATATGTTGTATGTAGGTCTTTGAAGGCTTCGTTTTTTGCCATTTATTTTCAACCTTTGACATTTGATAATAAAAGCCAATCTTAGTGCCTTTATTGCAATATTGACAACTATTTGGACAGATAGAAGGCACCTATGCAGAATGATTCCATTGATATATTTTAGGCCATTTTCATTTTCTTTGTTTATTTTAATATGGCACACCCTGCAGTGGCACTTTCTGAGCTCCCTTATTGAGAAGCGACTCTCCCTTGTTCATCGAGATCAGGAAAATTGAAATGTGCATACACCTTACTGATGTGTTTCGAGTTGGATTTTTGGCCGAGTTTTGCCATTTTGGTTTTTAAGGTCAAAAAGCTGACCACATCTAATCTTCTCAACAGGCAATAGACCTAGTATGCCATAAAGTATGGCAGCACTGCCAACTCAAAATCCCAAAGTATAACTATGTATGCAACTCGAAATCAAACTGGTTCAAGTGTTGCCAAATTGGTCCCTGTTGAAGTCTTATCAAAAAGTTCAATACAACCTACCCTAATGAACAGTAATAAACTGCGAGGAAAAAGTGGCAGCACTCACAACTCGAAACCCATCACTAATACACCTGGCTCGCAACTGCTTGATGCTAATATGTCCAGTCGTACCCCAGAATTATGCCTCTCCTTGACTTCTAAGTATCAGAGGGCCAAAAAGCTGGATCTTACGAGACATGAGATTTATGTCACGTAGTATTGGTAACAGTAAAGGCCAACTCCTGCTAAAAATGACCAAAACTGGGTGTGGAGTACTTTCAATTTGACAAAAATAATGGCATGCCTATTCTTCAAGTCAATGATTTGTCGCACAATTTAGGAGTGTTCAGTCGGACCCAATCAGTTATAACATTGGCTTGTTTTAGATCCCAAAATACTCAACATTTCATCAACCAATTTTGAGATCGGTTGATTGATGACTTACATATGTCTCTACCCTAGTTAATTCTGTTCTCATTTTGACAATAGGTTTAAAACAAGTCTGATTAATCACTTTTTAACTGAACCAATCGCACTTTTTCCAAGCTATACCACAAGCGAAAAAAACTGGGAGCGAGGCCCCAACGCAACATTTAAAAAAGTGGCTACAAACCTGGATTACACTGATCCATTCGATATTAATATTTCGTTGCGCATTCTTTCGTGGGAAATAAAGCTAGTAAAAACCTCTACAATGAGGCTGATCTAACAAGTCTTTCCACAGACGAACTGCAGGTTTTCCGGGTGTTAACTGAATCAATGAGGACAATTTACTCACCAAGCTTCTCGAGATGAGAGAGCCCAAGTTCGAGGACATCAGACGCAGAATCACCCAATGGGGGGCCACTTACGCCTCGAAACAATCGTTCAACGACGACCATGTGCAAAGAACAAGGAAGGTCTGTATTGCTCGATCTAGTTCGGTGAGAACTTGGACACGAGACTTAGTAAGAAATAAGGAGAATGCAACTAAGGATGGAACAAGTGATCAACTGTGGACCAACGGCCGGACAAGTGTCAAAAGACTGCTATTTATTCAGTAGGAATATGGTCTTATATGGTCAAATAAGGCGCAGCCTACTGTACTTGCATGATGCGATGAGTCGCATCTTGTTGGAACATTGAGTCCTTTTTACATCCTAGGATGGCTTTCTCATGATGGTACTTTGGTTCATATACATGCCCTCGTGACAAGATAAAAGGGAACCTTGTAACTTGTCAACAAAGACGAACCTGAAGTATCACATGAAAAAGGCATACTTGTTTTTTTTTTGAAATCGCACAAATAATGTACAAACACATAAGCTAACTGCAGTTGCGGAGATAAACATTGAGATAGTAAGGAATGAAACATTAAGAAATTGATTGGAACACGATATGAAATTGAAAAGTATCTTCATGGAATATTTCTTCTTCGTCAAATTGGGATGAAAGGGATGAAACCATTGCTAAAAAAAATTGTTGTCGGCCTGCGGTAGAGGAAGTAGACAAGTGACATTGCTGTAGGATGTTGAAACCGAAATGGTAGCGGAATGATAAAATCATTGAGGTTGACATCAAATCACCAGGATGGAAGAATCCTTCGTTCTTGTGCGAGCGGAAATATGGTGGCACTCTAAGCCTCTCCTTGGCGAAGCAGAATCGAAATTGACGATTTTGCAAGAAGGCCAAGACCGAAAATCAAAGTTGCTGAAGTTGTCTGATTTCCTCAAAAGCTGGTTTGACTCAGAATCGTGTTTTCCACTGCAGGAAACTGCGTCACTAGTGATAGGCAAGGAATGAGGATGGATAATTGGAACCAGAAAATTCGGGATGGGAGATGTCAGACCACGACTTCACATTGGGTTTCGTGTGGATTGAACCCAAACAGTGGATGTCTTGAAAATCGGATTATTTCAGGAGCATCAAAAGCACATCTGATATTGGAAGAGGATGATTTAACAATGATTGATAGTAGGCGTTCATCTGAGGTCCACATTCTTTGACGGGAGACGGAGAATTGAACGTTCACAAGATATGTGAATGATGTTTTGATGACCATATGTGTTGTGCTGTGGTGTTCAGGTGTTGAAAATGAAGTTCAAGAACCCCATTTGATGTTGTTAGGGTTGTTTGGGGTTAACACCCCAAGAACGGGGACACATGACGAAGAAGATTGGCGAATGGAACAGAAGACGTCAGAACGTGTTGATAGGTTGAATCGAGAAGAAAAAGTGATGTAAATACTAGGATGGAACCATGTGCTAGAAGTATGTATGTACAGTGAGACCCAAAGAGTGGAACTCAATACCACGTTCGAAGGAATGTCTCAATGGTTGGGTGGTACGACGGTCCATACACTTTCCCACTTGGGATAGAAAAGTCGAAACGTACATTGCACGATCAAGGGAGTGGCCACTCTCTCGCGCCACGGCTTATGTGCTTGGAACACATCAACATCGGATAAAACTAGAAAAGTTCGTTGAACATGGGTAATTGACGTAGGGTGTCCCAAAACCGCGGAGCGTCCTCCGTCACTGAGGTCCGTGGGAGTGCCTCCATCATTGACAACCAATGATCGGTTGTAGCATTGATTGCTAGAATATGAAGGACCCGTCAGACAACTGGGAATAACGGGAATAGAAAAAACTAAGACAAGATGATTAGAGATGTATGAGCCGAGGTTGATCAAACCATCGGCAGAGTAGGGAGACAAGGGGATGAACCGACTGGGCGTGTCGGGGAGCTCTAAAGAAGGCCTTAAACTTAGGATCGTGAAGCACGGGAATCAACAGCATCCGCAGAATCACATATGAGCAACGGGAATCAACTGCATCCGATGTCATATTGAACGAGATTGGGGATTGGGATTATTGGAGAGTGAACTCTCTCTTTGGAGCACTCTTTCTTGTATAAAAATTCCGTAGTAGGACTTCGCGGAACATCATTTTTTTCTTTCTTGATAACAAACTCCATCTTGTACTGCCACCTTTTCGAAGGGTGGTTAAAATTCATGTTTTGAATGCAGTTTGTGGCGGGATAGAGGTCAAGTCGGGGACCTGTAAAATAATGACCCAGGGTGGGGTGTAAAAATGCAATTGCCACCAAAATGAGCTAATTGCGAGGAGGGGAATACTCCGGCCACAAGAACTGGATAATAAATTGTTATGGGAACGGTATATGCTCGCGAAGAGTCTTGGAGGAACCCAAATTGGTGAACAAGCAAATGCACTGGTCACTTGGAATTATCGTCAAGTGGTGTGTCGCTTACTCATAGAGAAGGAGAGATGTGGAGGGTTACTATAAGGCTCGTGGAGAGAAGTGGAACCCAAATTGGTGAATAAGCAACTGCACTGATCACTTGGAATTATCGTCAAGTGGTGTGTCGCTTACTCATAGAGAAGAAGGGACAGAGGGAAGGGACAGTCGGTAAGCGGCCTTCGAACGGGTGAAGTGTGGAGACAAATTGGGGATGGGGATTAATCCAACCCAAGAAGGAAGAAGAAGACCAAGGCGAAGAATAGCCACGTACTCAATCGTGAAGAGGAAATAATTGAAAGTGAGGTCCATCGAAGAAATTGGAAAACCACGGAATAGTAGGAGGATTAAGGAAGTACTTGAGCTAGTTAAGCACCAATGGAACATGGTGATGATAATAGAGACACAAGCCAGCTAAAACAACGTGCTATCCCAGTTTGATCCAATGAGAGGCTTGCTGCTATAGGAAAGCCATTGAACCATCAATGAAGGGAGCCTGAGAGATATTGCAGGCAGAGAAAACGGTTGGCTTTGCGATTCATGGATGTGGTATGATGGACACCCAAATGGTTACCCCAAGAGAAGGAAAACACACTTAGGATGGTTTTGGTATAAACGCGATGATGACTAAAGAATAATTTATTGCATGGTGGAACTGAAGTGAAGTAATCATTTGGAAGGACCCTTACAATGAAGATGGGAGTCATGTACGTACTTAAAAAAATGGAGCCAGCCCTATGAGTTCGAGTACAGGCCACAAGATCTAGAAAGAAACGCAAGGTGAGCTGAATCTTGGTCCTGGCCTTCCATGAATGGAAGCTCCATGGAACTGGTATCAGATGAAATGAGAACAGAGCACAGAAAATTGCCAGGAATTGGTTAAACAAAGACTTTAGGCTTGGAATTGTGCCCTCGAATAGCCGTTGCGACGGTTTAAAGATTGTTTTAATTGATGTTGTATCACGATGCATGATCGATTTCGTTCTCGAGCTGACGAAAGAGGCTGTTGAATGATTAAGTGGGATGTTGTGTACGTCTCCACAAGGAAAGGGAAATTCGGGGAAGCTGGCGAAGGCAATGCCTCTCAATAGATCGATCGGTTCCAAAGTTGAGTTCCTATACGTGTTATGGAAATTGCACCGGAAGATTGTTAGCTCCAGTGCAAGTCAGGCGGTGTACGTTGTACTGTTTTCTCGATAAAGAAATGAGCGACGACTCATCCGACAATGTGGACTCGGTGTGAGGATTAGCGATGCAAATCGGAAGAAGACAACACAATCGTCAAAACTCGTCAGTAAATCCCTGGGATGGATGTAATTACTAGATTATACCCTTGCAAAGTTTCTGTAAATAAATGCGATGGAAACCTCTACCAACGGGTAAAAAGCCATTACAGGAAAACCCAAAGTATTTGGAGATTTCATCGGAAAATGTGGGAGATATGGTTGATACAAGCGCAACGTCGTAGTCATAGCCACATTGATTTCAGATCACCAAAAGGTGCTACACGGTTGCACTGAGGGAGTTATGGGGTGTACCTTGTTTGCGATTAAAAAATCATATCAATGTCAAAAGCTGACATTCATAAGTTTCCAAAAATGCATAAACGAAATTCCTCTCCCACTCAAGTTAGTAATATTTTTTTGCAGCATTCATATGTAGTACTTATGTATTGCCTTTTCAAAGGATGTTGTAAATGGTTTGTGGAACAAAATTTTCAGTAAGAACCATGAATATCTTTTTGCGCATTTAATCCATTTTGAATTTCTAATTGCTCTTGATAACTTAAATTTTGATGTTGTGTTGTTCTAAAGACATTATCTGTTGTTTTTGGGAAAAGGAGAGACCAATAAATTGACCTACACAAGTATTTTTGCTGACCAGAAAGACACCTGAAGAGCATCCCAGATTTAGTGGAGAGTTGTTCTTTTATTAGCAAGATATTTGTGTGATGTTTGGCACTATTTTGTGCTATCTAAATTGTACAAATTGGACTCCCTAAAGTGATGGCTGATCAAGGCACTGTTTTGAAAATGTCCCAAGTCAAGAGAGCCTTCCTCCAGGCATCAAAAACATTTAAAAATTCGAGAAAATAATCTTGGAGCACCTTTGCTAGCACCTCACAGACACTTCAAACAAACATAGTGCCAATGAATTTGTATTTTATTGATCTCCAATCAATATAAAACATGAAACACAGCTCAAGAAATATGGTTCATGATTGCCAACTCCCTTTAGTATTGCCCAAAACACGAAATTAAATTGTCAATGGAAAGATGTCTAGAAAAAATGGGAATTCTGGCATTCATCTCATTGTCACAAAATTCTGAAGGTCATTTTCAACCCAATGATTGCACTGATTTGGCATTAATTAACGACACAAATATCAGAAACACGTTTGCACACTAAAACATCAGTCTGTTTTCCTCGTTTCTATATTGCAGGGTCTTGTAGATCACCTAAAGCAAGTCCACAATGGCTTCTCTACCTTTATGATTCAAGTTGTTTCAATTAAGAGAGTATGAAGTTGCACAATCACTTGTTGCTTCAGTCTCCATTCATGTCCATAATGCTTTCGATCGTTCATTTCTTCTTCATTCTTTGAGAATGATCCTATGATCCTGGTTTCATGAAGCCACACCAAAAGGACCGCAAGCCTTTTCTTGAATCACTTTGATTTCCCTGGCAGCTTAATTTCTCACGGAGAGTTCACAAATTCTTTTATTTCCACGTTCACTTTCTTGCTACTGTGAGATCGAGCCTCCATTTTCGAAATGCTTGTTGATGATGGAACGGGACAGGACTTCTGAATTGGCTCGTGTGTTGGCCAAAATAAATGCCAAAAATATTGGCGTTCTTGCACATCCGACATCACGAGGGACCGGGGAAAAAGGAGGGAGCGTTAGGAGGGCGAGGAGAACACACTGCAGGGAGTGTATATCGTCACAGACATTGTAGCCCACAGTGAGGACCGAATGGCGCTTTTTCCCCTCTTAAAAACGGCGTCTGGCCACTTCAGAGATTTGGCGCGCTGTTCAATAATGCCATACAATTCCATTGGGTCTCATTCTTTGTATCATTCTGGTCACTTCTCCATTCATTCAATCATCCATTCATTTGTGGCAGGTCTGTACCCTTTGTACTTTCTGTATTCTATGTACCGTACCTGTTATGTTTCTTTCCCAAGCTTCATCCCTGCTCTCCTCTCTCTCAGTGAGCTGTCAAAGCGGTCTAAGTTGCTCCTGCTTCAGCTAGCAGTACTCTCTTCTCACTGTTAGCTAGGAAGTACCACAGACCATATAATGGCCATTATCTGATCTGTGGGAAGTACCCCATCTAGGCTGCCTGCTCTCCTCTCTCCCAGTGAGCTGTCAAAGCGGTATCTAGGCTGCCTGCTCTCACAGTCTGTCCTCCCCACAGGTCCTCCCTCGCTGAGTCTGTCCTCCCTCGCTCGATGCCTCACAACCAAAAACCCTGTCTGTGCTACGCAGTGGTGCTACATTATCCTCCTCGCCCTCCTAACGCTCCCTCCTTTTTCCCCCGTCCCTCGTGATGTCGGATGTGCAAGAACGCCCTTTTTTGCCAATTGGACAGGTCCATCGTTTCTGTGAACGTGACCAAACATTTATTAGGAAACAGTATGGAACTTGGCATGATGTTATCCATTTTTCGCGACTCTGAAACTCAAATTTGGCCTTCTTAGGGCCAATAAAAATTCACCCAAATATGCCAAACTTATCAAAATTGGATTTTTTTGAGTCAGTGAGCAATTTGATAATTCGTCAGACATAAGGGGACATCTTATCTGATATAATGGGCATATTTTCGTCCTCCGCAAACAACGCATACCTAAGGTCTGGCTGAGACTAAGCGTGGCTACAGTGGTCGGAAATCACATGGAACCAACTCTGAAGATATATGTCATGAAGAGGCGCAATTTTCCAGCAAAATGGAGAAGCAAAATGATCATTTGCAGCAATTTCCAGTTCATTCCAGAATCATTTCCAGCAAATGAATCATTGGTAAAAGTTGGGGGAAGTAAGCGGCGAACCAACGTAAGAGATGGGGGTGTTGTTTTTGGTGGTGGTGTTGGAGAACATGGAGAATTGCGGACAAAACATTTAGTGCATACCTTGAATTTGTAGATACACCCGAAACCGTTGGAGATTTTCTGAACACCTTGTTGAGCAGAAAACTGGTCCACTTTGGTCTTGAAACCCAAAATGCTGACGGTGGTTAAAGGTCGCAATGTAACGGCAAGATTATGAAACGTCACTCCGATAGTCAGAAGGGTCTACCAATGGCCAAGAGCTGCCACAGCTCAAAAGCAAGAGCCCGACGCAATGGAGAAAGAGATGTCAGGGCTTGAACACTTGAATGGGATGTGACTGAGAGGGTGGTCTAATTGGATCGTAAGCATGAACATGTCAACACCAGAAAGAGGATGTATGCATTATAACGAAAACTTTATCGTGGAATAAATTTAGAACCTGAACCAGAACCCCTTGGACTGCTACTGCTCGAGAATAGACCTCCTCGTGGACTGATGCCCATGTCAAGAACGGGGCATAATATTAGACCTGAAATGAAATCCACTTTAAGAAAACCAATGTGATTGTCCGACGGATTCATCAATTCATCATGATCAAGCAATAGGCAAGAACTTGATATGGCCTATGGTCGCAAAGGTGATGGATGGCCACAGATGAATGAGAAACTGGTAGTGGAAAAACCCAGAGAAGCTGGTTTACCATGAAAAGATGATTATAAATAAGTGACTGCGGGAACTTCTCAACACCTTTGAGGAATAAGAAATAATCATGTCATTCGAGACGGGCAGTCTAGTGTGGAACAACACTCAACCGACATGACGAATGCCCGCTTGGGGAAGTTTCAAAGAATGGTTGTGGTGGTGGTTGTGGTGGTGGTGCTGTTGGTATGCAAGCAAATAATCCTCGTTTCATGACGGAACATCACTGGAAATTGCATTAGCGCTCTAAAATAGAGACTTGGAAGACAAAAGATGGAGCAAATCCAATGGGTTAGGAACTCAATTGAGAATGTGAGAAAAGATAAAATTCAAGGTCAGGGCATCATGACAGTCCTCAAATGAAGATAGACCCAAGGCAAATCTGAAATGTTAGAAATAGCGTGATCGGGGAGCCTATCTCAATCCAATGTTGAAAAAGGCCCCGGGGGCAGAAATTTGGGGATCCCTTGGGGAGGAGACTGATGTTCAAAAGCCAACGGTTGACGTGAAGGAGACGGTCCACCAATCAGATAGGTTCATCATCAACAGGAGAATGGTCTCGATACCGTTGTGACTACTTCGTTGAATCTAATTGTCCACCAATCAGATAGGTTCATCATCAACGGGAGAAAGGTCTCAGTACCGTTGTGACTTGAATCTAATTGTGCGATGCCGTTGAAAAGATGGATGGCGGAATCAATTGGAAACTCCATATCCTTCTCCACTGAAGGGAGATGAAGCGTGATTCGTCGGTGAGTCGATGGAACATGGTTGGTTTGAAGGTGATCTGATGACGTTTAGGCCTACAAAACGTGGACAAACGTACCTGACAATCGATGCAGATGCCCACAATGATCATAAAAATTAAACGGTAGATCTTGTCTCACCTTCAAGACTTGAAACAAAAGTCCCAAAGAATTGTGGTGCAGAAATCCTCAAAAAGTCGTCATGATTGACAATATACAAAACCGGAAGTTGTTGGGTGCACCACCAAAACTTGGAACAAAAAGTCCCAAAGAATTGTGGTGCAGATGTCCTCAAAAGGTCTTCAAAATTAACATGGTTTGTTGAATGGTGGAAGGTGTTTTCACACCACCAAAACTTGGAACAAAAAGTCCCTAAGAATTGTGGTGAAGATGAGGGTTGTAGGAAAGGAATGACACGGTCGCCATGTATTGCTCGATCTAGTTCGGTGAGAACTTGGACACGAGACTTAGTCAGAAATAAGGAGAATGCAACTAAGGATGGAACAAGTGATCAACTGTGGACCAACGGCCGGACAAGTGTCAAAAGACTGCTATTTATTCAGTAGGAACATGGTCTTATATGGTCAAATAAGGCGCAGCCTACTGTACTTGCATGATGCGATGAGTCGCATCTTGTTGGAACATTGAGTCCTTTTTACATCATAGGATGGCTTTCTCATGATTGTACTTTGGTTCATATACAGGTCAACGATTCCCCAAAGAACAGACCTTGGCAGCAAAGGAACAACATACTTTCACCAAGCGATCTGACAAATAAGTGCACATCATGTGGAAGCAAACATCATAAATAGAACAATTGCCCAAAAGGACAACCGCCCATTGCACAACTTGCAACAAAAGAGGACATATAAGGGACGTCTGTCCCTCAGCATAGAACAGCCAAAGGGCGCATGGTAAACAGGTAAAAAAGAATCAGTCTCGCACACAGTCCCCAGCATCTTCACCAAGCCCACATTACTCTTCATCTACAAAGAATGTTTCAACGAGTAAGACATTTAAACCGCACTTACCGCACAAACCAACTCCTCTTCTCAATATGAAGTACACCACTAATACTGGACATTCTTTCAATTTCTACACAGATTTCTACACAGTTCCAGACACAGGTGCTTCACCAACTATCATTGGAAGACGTTGCACGTAAACAAGCAATACCATATCACCCACATAGGCAAATTATCAGAGCCGAAAATGGAGGGAAAATGGATTGCAGTGGACTTACCTTACTCAAAGTCAAGCTAGGGTCCAAAACGGCGAATGTCGACGCCATAGTGAGCAAGGACATTACCAATGAGATACCCCTCTCATGGGATGACTTGAAAAACCTGGGAACTTTACCGAAATCATGGCCCGAAATCAAATCCGTGAAGGAAGAACCACCGAATGTCAAAGACTTATCGGACAGTCTTGAGCTTTTTTGCACAAACAATGGAAATAAACTGTCAAGGGGTCAAACGGATGATTGGGATCCATTTGTGAAACTCGATTTAAGCCACTGAGACTCTTTGAAACACGTTGTTAGTCCGGTTTACGTCGCAAAGTCACGCAACCTTATCACGCAACCTGCTTCGCCACGTTAGAGATAAAAGGCTAAGACTGTTAAAACAACACTTTTCGCAGACGATACGACATTTCAACATTTTGGGAACGATTTGTCCAAAATGAAAGACGAAGCAAGCAAATGGCTATTAGTTGTATCGAATTGGCTTAAAATAAATAGACTAATAATGAATTTTGACAGAGGCTAAACCATAGGATAGTGGACAATCATCGGAACCGAATCTCTCAACCTCTCCGACCGCTCTGCTGTCTAGATTTCATGTCTCAATGAACGTTCAGAGAAGTGCCAAATTGTACGTAGGGTTAGAATCTTCTGCAATGCCAAATTCACGGTCTTTGGCTGCTTTGACATTAGGATCATAGAATTGAGGCAGTAAAAATGTTTTAACTGAAACAGTGATACCTATTAAAACACCTGCTTCAGTCTTTAAAAGGATAAAACTTGCTCTAGTTTTCAAACATGACCCCAAAACTGGCTGTTGCCAATTGAGAAAGATTATCCCTGATATTTTTAATCTGGAAAAGCGAGTATTTTGGTGTGTAAACACTAATTGCCACAAGAATGATCACGTCGGAACTGCAAGATAGGTTGTGTGGCAAAAATAATCTTGTTCCGTGAGCACGTCGTTGAATCAGGGAAAAACGGGGAGAGTCACAGATATTGACAAAAGGGGAAAGGTTAAAATATCTGAACCTAAATTAACCAATTCTAACCTTTTACAAACTTACCTAACCCAACCAATTTTAACATTTTACAAACTTACCTAAACTTACATAAAAGCAAACCATTCTGCCAATTCATGACAGAAAAAGTTTATTCCAAAATCCCTTAGAGCAGTGGAAACCCAAAATTATAACCAATGAGCTTCGTGCATTGCTGCAACGCTATGCTATTGTGTTGGAAAAAGAGAAGACTTAAATATAAATAGTGCTGCTCCAAGTTGTCTCCCGAATCAGAGGACATTTAGGGAAGATAGAAAAAAATGTTTCCATGTTAACAAGGCCAAAAATACTTCTTTTAAATTCAAATTTGACCTTAAAAAGATTGCCATTTTTTTCTTTGTGAAAGAACGTAAACAAAGATTTAGAAACTTAGGACAGAAAATGCAGACAGAAGTTACATGAAAAATTATATTGGCCCATGAAGAAACAAATTAAGCAGAAAAAAAATTATTTGTCCATTTCCAGCTGGAATATTTTTTTGGCCAATTTGAAACTTAACAAATTTGTTTCTGGCACTTTCCAAATCTCTTCCACCCTCTAGTCATTAATTTAACATAAAAATAGCCAGAGTTTGCCTCCATTTAAAAATCCAATAACAAATTATTAATTGCATCCAAATTCAGCGGGAATTCTTATGCATTATGAATCATTAAAATTCTGTTTTTCAATTCATTTGAATGAAACTATAGGGATAAAAACTCGTTCAAAGGCCTGAATAGATTTTTACACCTCACTTTTGGTTTCATAGTCCCTATTTACTTATCTTATTTCTGTTTCACCCAGTAGGTTTCACCGCCAAAACAACATTATTTTTGTCACGCAACCTATCTTGCAGTTCCGACGTGATCATTCTTGTGGCAATTAGTGTTTACAATTTTGGTGTCATTCGAACCACGCGGGATTCGAGCAGACGCGCTCCCACCTCGCCTCTTTCCAAATGGGCGTAACCTGTTGCGTTCCGGGATGCCGGTCAGGCTACAGTGGCGGTAAGCCCCCGACGTCAGCCGCATCTGGAATGTCGTTCTACCGATTCCCTAAGGAGCCAGAAATGGCAACCAAATGGCTCCGCGCCATCCCTAGAAAAAATTAGACACCCTCTTCGTATTCACGTGTGTGCGGTTTGCACTTCAAATCCTACGATCTGATAACCCACAGCCAAGATGATCAAACGCGACGTCAGCGACGGGTGTTTGGCGACAACCTGGAACTCACCATCAAGCGCTTGGTTCCAGGAGCTGTCCCTAGTTTGTTTCCGAACACTCCCAAATATCTTTCTAATCCAATCTCATCTTCTTCATCAGCACCACCTCGTTCTCAGAAAGCCCTGAGTTCCACTCGGTGGGAATCTCAAGTACAAGAGCATGATCGGGTTGTGGCGGCTTTCATGGTGGCAGACCAGTGCTCTACTCGCGAAAAACTTGATAGCAAATTGGATCGCTCTTTGTTGCCCACTGGGATCTCTGAATTGCGTCGAGGTCAAAGCTTGATATTTTTGTACTTTGACGAGCATCCAGGTGACATTAACCTCTCCTGGTATGTCATTGTAACTGAAGATTCTTCTGTCATTATGAAGAGGAAAAACATGAGAGTGCCTGATGATGTCGTGTCTCATTTAGTGGCGGATGGAAAAATTCGTCTTTGTTCTCAACTTTTGAATCTTCTCAGTGCCGTAAAATCATTTTCGGAAGACTTTGATGTTCATCCAAAAGCCCTAACATGCTTGATTGATAATTTCAAGTCAAAGACATTGCAATTGGTGTTAGACGAGAAGAAAGTACAAAAACTTCATTTCCTATTGGATCAACTGACCATGACAACATTGAGCCACAAGAAGCAAAGACGTTACTCTTCAGATCTACTTGCTAGTTGCGCATTGTGGCAAACAACGTCTCCCGCTCTTTACCGAAAATTACTCGACGAAGATATTTTAAGCTTACCAAGTGTCTCACATTTAAAAAATCTAACTTGTCATTTAAACACTGACATTGGACTGAACGAAAAGACCAAGATTTACCTAAGTGAGCGCTTAAAAGCATTAACTGAGCATGAGAAGGTGATGGTTCTTATGGTGGATGAAATTGATTGTGCCCAACGCGTTGAGTTCATGGGAGGCAATTTCTTTGGTCTAATGGACAATCAACAACCCGTGAAAACTGTCCTGGTTTTTATGATAAAGTCTGTGGCGGGCCCATTCACGGATACAATGGCCTTGTTTCCCATGACCAGTCTGGACTCGAAAATTATGAAAACTACAACTTTTCAAGTCCTTGAAACGTTGCAAAGTCTTGGTTGCCGTGTTACGTTGTTGTCGTTGGACAATGCCAGTGCAAATCGAAAGTTTTATGTTGAAGAACTTTGTCATGGACTTCTGACGCCCTCCATTCCTCATCCTGGAGACTCATCACGCCCTCTATTTTTGTCATTTGATCCCGTTCATTGCTTTAAGAATCTTTTCAATAACTTTCAAATGCGAAAGAACTTTCACTGTCCAGTTTTCCAAGCACCAGGATTGATTCAGCCATCTTTTATTCACATCGAGGAATTGTTCCAGATGGAGAAAGGCAAGCCTGTCAAGATGGCGTACAAGTTGACTCACAAAGTGATCAATCCGTCATCCATCGAAAAAACTAACGTGGGTCTGGCTGACGCAGTTTTCCATGATTCAACCATCGATGCAATGGAGTTCTTTGTGAAAGAGGGAATCAAGCCTGAGTGGAGTGATACAGTGACGTTTTTGAAAATTATTCGGCAATGGTGGAACATTGTTAATGTTAAGACCCCCTCTGCCGGCAAGAGAAAGCGTGACCCACGAAAAATGCCAATCTTCTCTCGAGAGTCCGAAAGTTTGATCTATCTCAAGAACTTTGAGTCATGGTTGGGCACGTGAGAAAGCCTTGAAGGATGCCACAAATCACGAAGTGGATTTACAAGAGAGACATTTCTAGCTACAATTCAGACCACAAGAGTTTTGGTTAGAGTGACGGAATATCTTCTAGACGTTGAGCAATTCGAATTTGTATTGCTGGGACAACTTCAATCAGATGTCATTGAATCCCATTTCGGTTGGGTGCGCCAGTTAGCCGGAGGAAACTATCATGTTTCTCTTCGCCAGATCTTGGAGGCAGAAAAGTCAATTAAGTTGCGATCATTGGTTCGATACTCAAAATGCAATCTGGAAGACCTTTAAAGTTCTCTTCAATGCTGTGAATGATGCAAATAAGCGAAAAGTTGAGGCTGATTCTTTGAAACTCTTGAACAAAATTACATCTACGAACAATTTTGATTTCGAAAATGAGGATCAGAATATTATCTTCTACATTTCTGGATATCTTGGAAAATCTTTGCAAAACAGCAAAAAGTGTGATGGCTGCAAAACTTTGTTTGTGAAGGACAGACAACAAGGCGTAACGTTTCAAGCCCCAACAACGACAATGATCGAATGGTTCAAGCCTCTTTCTTTGAACAAGTGAATCGAGGAGGTCTTACCCCTCCTGGCGATTTAATGTATACTTTTTGCCTTCAAGTAGTGAATTTTAATAATATCCTTCAGCGAATTCCAGAGGCCAAGAATATTTTCATTTCGTCCAAAAACCAGCGAGACGTATTTGCTGTGGCGTTTTGCAAAAGACTAAACTCGAACCCAACTATTGCTTCGTTGTTCCAAGTTCATTGCGACAATGGTCATGGATTTGAGGCGAATTGGAACGAAATATCTCGTCGTTTGTTTAATTTCTTTGCGAAGAATCTTTGTGCGGATGAGAACTCTAACATTCATGCCGCTAAAAAGCGAACGACGGCTCAAAAAAACACTCCCAGTGCTCGCAAAATCGCAAAACTGCAATCCACCACCCCGTGAATACGAATAGTGTGTCTAATTTATATGTTGTTACGATTATTTTTTTTTCAATGTTAATACCTTAATAAATCGGTGAAAAGAACAATACCGAAGTTCTTTTAGATGCGATTTGTTTTAAGTGAATTCCAGGAAGTAAATAGATTAATGCAGCGTAAATGCATTAATCGAAAAGATGTCCACAAATAACAATAATAGTTAAACAACAATCTCAAATTCTGATGTTTACAGAAACCCTGCAAACAAAGATAAAGACTGCGACAAGCCTGCTCCGCTTTTTCTTCTCTGCAAGTACATAGACAGCCGAGCGGTCACCTTTCTTTAGCGTTCGGAATCCAGGGGTAGAGACATCTATGGCTAAACTAATGGTGTTAGCCCACGACCTGTTTCTTTTAATTTTAATCTTTCACTAAACGGCCACGCAATGGAACAAGTAAGTTCTAGTCATCAAAAGAAAAGTGTCGAATTCTTGGGCCTCTTTTTTGACCAACACTTGAAATGGAACGAACTCGTAAAGCACGTAAATCAAAGCGTCCGGAAAACACTTAATACATTCTTCTTGGCTAGGAAATCTCTTTTAACACAAATACGGACCATGCTTTACAAAGCTCTAATAAAGACCAAGCTTGAATATGGAATTGGATACTTTGGGCAATGTTCTTTCTGCGGTTAAAGGCCTTACCTCACTTCAAAAAAGGGCAATCCGATGGATTAAGAATGCGAAAGCAAAGGCTCACACGGGGGATATTTTCCAGAACGAGAAATTATTGAAAATAGCAGAGGCTAGTTTTTAAGACGCAAAGATCGATCTCAAGATCGGACTTATGGTACTATGGTACGATCTTGAGATCGATCTTTTGCGTCTAAAAAACTAGCCTCTGATCTAGTCACTAACAATCACATAAAATACCTCTTCAATTGCATGCAATCCAATACACCCTCGATCGTCAATCAATACACATTCGAAGAGCAAAAAGGAGGAGATATTCATCTTCATTTACCATTCACCCGAGTCACATGGCTTCAAAAATTACCCCCTTATTCAGTCTCAAAATATCGGAACATTTTTAGACCGATTACAAATTTAAAACCTTCAATCAGTAATTCTTGGAGAGATTGGTCCAAACAATTGACAGACACCTTCTGTAGCTCATATTCAACTCGTTGCTCAACTAAAAATTGTTATTCCTGCCAGTTATGATTAACTGATTTTTAGACGATAAGTGCTAAGCATTGCTACTTAATTATCGAGTATGTGTCTGCCAGTCAAGAATCTCGATTTGGGCCTCATCTAAAGCTTGGACAGTGGCATGGAGAAAATTAAGGCCCCAATAAAAACAAAGCGCGTAGGTTTATGGGGAGCCTTGTGATCGAAGCAGCTGCTTTAAAGTCGACGGTGCTAAGAAACGTTCATACTGTTGTGTTGCCCTGGACCCTGGAGGTGGCTGATGGACGGCCAATACTGTGGAAGCACGATTCTGCCCCTTGCCACACCTCGAAAAAGACCCTGGATTGGATCGATAAAAAAAACTTCCAAGATTTCGTCGGTCCCCACTTTTGGCCGCCAAACTCTCCTGATCTCAATCCTCTCGACCATTTTGTCTGAGGCGAAGTTGAGAGGCATTGCAAGACTCCTTGTAACACCAAGGAGGAGTTAGTTTCTAGGATCAAGGATCAATTCGCCTCCTTGGTTTCGATTTGGTTTCGATTTTACTTATTTGCTGGCCACATAGGGCTAAGTAATGTTGACTTCTTGAAAAATATATAATTATATTTTTGATGGATGGTACATGGTCCTCTTTTGGGTACGTGGTCCACTTTTGAATACACGGTCCTCTTTCTTTAGGGTGCACGGTTCTCTTTTGGAAGAGAAAAAAGAAAAGTGATACCACTTTTGGGTACACAGTCCTCTTTCTTTAGTGTATGCAGTCCACTTTTGGGTAAACGGTCCTTTTTCTTTTAGGTACACGGTCCTCTTGTTGTTCTGTCCCCCAGATTGGTTTGATTGGTTTCGATTTGGTACATGGTCCTCTTTCTTTAGGGTACACGGTTGTAGTGAACCTCTGCGAGTCGAACGTACTGTTGAGAGCAAGAATAAACCAGTCTACTACTTGATCTGATCGGAACCAGATATTTCATTGAGCTTCTCTATACTGGTGACCCCGCGTGTTCAAGAGTTCATATATAGATTTCGATCTCAATTAATGATGGAGTCAGATCATCAAGCCATCATAGCAGCATGCTCCATGAAGCTACCTCCACTGTCCGAAGTAGTGATGGGATTCAATCTGATTTCAATCTGTTCAATCTTTTAGGGCTCCCATCAATGCCATGGGTCCAATGCAAAAGTAGTGAGAAAAAACTTTGCTTGATCTTGATGGCACCCCTGGTCTAAAGTCTTCAAAAACAGGGTCATTTTTTTGGATTTTCTCTATGAAAGAACGCATTTTTCACAGAAGTGACAAGTGTACTATTTTGCGTGAATCGGCAGTCACAACGACGTAGCGCGCGCAACAAATGATTGAATAGATTGAAATCAGATTGAACCCCATCAGTAGTCCGAAGCCTTTATTGATATCTGGTTTGCACGGGCAGAAGCTCTATTTGTGAAAAGTGGAATCAAAAGTGAGGAAACTAAATTTGCTCATGTACGCTCCGTGTTGACTGACCCACAAATGATAAAAGTTCATCAAGAGGTAACGGAGCCCGAAAAAGGAAAAGAATATTCGAACTTGAAAGCTGCTCTCATTCGCAAAACAAAACGAAGTCCCATGGAGAATGCGAAGAGACTGATTTTTGAGGAAAAACTGGATCCAGATGTGCTACCTTCGGAACTCTTGAACATTTGCATTATGTTAGTTCCCGCTAAAGAGCGTGAGACCTTGTTATTTAAACAAATTTTTCTCATGAAACTTCCTACCAAACTCTACGGACAACTTACCAAAGATTTGGACGACTCTGTGGAAACTTTAGCCCTCTTAGCAGACAAGATTATTGTTGTGGGTGATAGGGGAATTACTTCTGCTGGACGACATGCTCCAGAGTTTGTTGCTGCTCTTCAAGAAGAAGCCAAAGTGGTGCAAAATGTCGAAGTTCCATATGCCCTTGCTTCTGTCACTCAAAAGCTAGATCAAACATGCAATGTCATGATTGAAGCTATGAAAATCAACCGAGTTAAGGAAGGTGAACCTCGTCGTTCGGAGGAATGTTGGTTCCATCGTAAATGGGGACAGTCTGCATGGCGCTGCCAATTACCTTGCTCATGGGAGGGTCGAATTGCACAAAATCCAAACAAAAGTTCTTCTTTGCCATCGAAGGGAACATTTAGATTTGGCAAAGATGGTGCACCTTCGTACATTGCGTCAAACTAACGCCGTCAGTACTGGCCAATGCTGATGGTTCCAATGGCCAACTCAAAAACATCCCCACAGTCATTGCTAAGATTTCCAATTTCCAGGACCATGCTCCTGTCATAGTTATAGATGAGCTTACCAATTCCAAATCCGTCATTGACTCAGGTGCAGCTGTTTCGGTGATTCTGTTCCGATCTGGCGACAAAGTTGATCCAGAAACCAACCTCATTGCGGCCAATGGTTCGACAATCAAGACGTATGGCCGAAGAAAAAAAGTGCTATCATTCAGTGGTAAAAAATATCCCTGGTACTTCGTTTTGGCCGATGTGAACAATTCGTATCTTGGAAGAGATTTTCTTCGGCATTTCAATTTTCTCATTGATGTTGCTGCCCGAGAAATCATTCAAAAACAGTCCAATATTCCTTTGTGTTCGATTTTGGATCAACTAAACAATCAGGTTGTTACTGCCTCTGATGAAGGAATAACGAGTGCTAAAAGCCAAGAAGCGTATGTCAAGGATGTTGTTCAGGAGTTCCATGATGTTTTCAAAGCAAAGAAGGATAATCTTCCGAACGTCAAGGATAAAGTTGTACATCATATGCTCACAAGTGGCCCGCCCATGACTGCGAAACCACGACGAGTAAATCCAGAAAAATCGGATGCCCTTCAAAACATGCTCCTAAAGGACCTTGGATCTGGATTGATTCGACCCTCAAAAAGCCCCTATGCCTCACCCATTCACATGGTCCTCAAGTCCGACAAATCTTGGCGTATTTGCGGAGATTACAGAGAACTCAACGCAGCAACAACTCCAGATTCTTATCCCTTACCTCACTTACACGATTTCGTTTACAATTCAAGTTTTTTGTCGAGGGAACGGAATTCCATATAATGACCGATCATAGGCCCCTTGGTCAAGCAATTCACAAGTTCTCTCCTCATCAAACTGAAAGTCAGCAAAGACGACTGGCTTTCATTGCCCAACTTATAATCGATATTCGTTACCTAAAAGGCGAAGACAACACTGTTGCCGACAGTCTTTCACGGGCTCCGGCAAACGCAATATCCATTGATGATCCTTTTATTCAGCTTATGGCTCGTGCTCAAGTTAGTGATCCTGTCCTTGAGAAAATCACTGAATCTCAGAGCTATCTACAACCAATTTTCTTTAATGGTTTGTCTTTAGTGTGTGATGCTAGAGGTCCATATCCAAAGCCTTTTGTACCAACAAGTGCTCGAACGGATTGTATCAATGATCTTCACAAGCTTGGACATCCCGGAATCCGAGGCACACGTACAAGAGTGGCTGAACGTTTCGTATGGCCAGGACTCTCTCGTGACGTCCGTGAATTCGTCCGTTCGTGTTCAAGTCGTCAATCATCTAAAATATTCCGTCATGAAAGAGCACCATTGACATCATTTTCCGCTCCCAGTGGACGCTTTTCATTCATCCATGTCGATCTCGTTGGTCCTTTGCCGATGTCAGATGGTTTTCGTTACATATTTACCATCATAGATCGATATACAAGATTTCCCGCAGCATATCCTGTGGGAGATGCAACCACCAAATCATGCTCAGTTGCCCTCATGAATTGGATTGCCATGTTTGGGCTTCCAGAAGTCATCGTCTCCGATCGTGGAACTCAATTCGAGTCAGCATTATGGTCGGAACTTATGGATCAATTGGGGATCAAGCAGAAAAATACCACAGCTTATCATCCGCAGTGTAACGGATTAGTGGAACGAAGACATCGCACGATGAAAGAATCTATTCGAACCATGATTCCGGATGATCATTCATGGGTCCGGGTACTGCCGGTTGTCCTAATGAGTATGCGAAATTCGGTTAAGAAGGATACCGGATTTTCTCCCGCACAAATGGCATTTGGTTTCAGTCCAACTCTTCCTGGTTTATTATTTCAAAGTTCTGTCCCAATTTCAGCGCGTGTCAGAGAAGAAGTGCGAGAACTTATGATGGCTATGACTCAATTGGGATACACTCAACCCAATCATAATCGCAAGACAAACAATTATCATGTTAAGTACCTAAAAAACGCTGCGTTTGTCTTTGTCCGCAATGAAATCAAGGTGGGCCTTTCCAAGCCATATCGTGGTCCATATCGAGTGATAGGTCGTTCGGATAAGTATTTTTGTTTGGACATTGATGGCAATGCGAAGAACGTGTCAATTGATAGACTGAAGCCTGCACACATTCAAGATAACAATGGTCCTCCTCGACGTTTAGCATCTAAGGGTCGTGCTGTTCGTCCTCCTGATCGTTTAATGCTCTAATTATCTCTTAAATGATGAATGTAAAATGTTTGTCAACGGGGGAGGGGAGTAGTGTAGTGAACCTCTGCGAGTCGAACGTACTGTTGAGAGCAAGAATAAATCAGTCTACTACTTGATCTGATCGGAACCAGATATTTCATTGAGCTTCTCTATACGGTCCTCTTTTAGGTTCACAGTCCTCTTTTGGGTACACGGTCCTCTTTTGGGTACATGGTCCTCTTTTGGGTACATGGTCCTCTTTTGGGTACATGGTCCTCTTTTAGTGCACAGACCATTTTGGTTAGCCTCTGAGGGCGTTTTCTGTTGCAATATCAACCATTTTTTTTATCCTGAGAAGCCAATCTATCCCTTGAGGGGCAGTTAATCACCACAGACATGACTCATTCATTGACCTCCTCATGCTAGTCGGTGGAGGTTGTCTCGTCCCACGCCCTTGTCCTCAATTGGTCGTGGCACCGTTTTGGTTGGGGGTGGTGGTTGCAAAGCACTTTGATTTCTTCTTGGCCGAGACAATAATCAAGGGACCTTGTCCAACGCGACTGCGCTCAATTCCGTAGACGTGTCGAGTAGGTTATTCTGAATCGGGGAGACTTTATTGAATAAAAAAATTATTTTCAATTGTCTAAGCTTTCCATATCTGGTCTTATTTTTCCTATCCGACCATTGTTTTAGGAGTTAGAGCCAAAACAAAAAAAAAAATATTTGGCGAATGAATACCCCTCGCACCCTGCACATGTATAAAAAGAAAAAGAACAAATTATTTGTAAGAGAAAGCAGCGTTTATGTCTCGAAATAATATGGAAAAATATCATTAAATTCTCCAGCGAAAAATTTAAAATTATTATTCCTCAGTTTCGTACTTTAGCTTCTTGGCGTAATTGTGGTGACGCAGCTCACGATGTCTCTGCATGAGAGCATCTAAGAGATCATCCAGCACATCCATGTCTGTGTTTGTAGCAATAATTGCCTTCAGGTCTTCTATAGAAGGAGTAGTTTCAGTACTTGAAGTCGAATTTGACGGTCCCACTGGAGCAGTAGGGGCTAAGACGATTGCAAATCTTGAATCCGTTGGACCACTTGAGGCAATTGAATCCCTTGTTCTTTGGTCGGTCCTTAGCAAAAGGACTTCCTCTTTGGCTCGTTTGTGCAATTCTGCAGCTAATAGGGTTATCTGGGCCCATGATAAATCATGCAATTCGGCGTAGGCTCTGAAACACATAACACCGAGTTGAAAATTCAAATGCATTCGTATTGACAACTTCAACCGAAGATTACAAATATCGCCAGTGGATGGACACGGTGTTTTTTTGAGCGTGAGAAGTCATTTTTAAATTCCATATACTTTTGAGACCACTTTTGAGATGTGAACGCGATGTAGAACATTTTTTTTTGATTCGGTTTAATAGCTCACGGGCAAAAACTCTATAATGTTACTTAAAACATACTTAAAAACAAATATTTGAAAAATTACTTTGACTTTAGTCTTAGATGTACTAAGAGCAGTTTTGCCATAAAATATTTCGGAAATCTATTTCGCGGATCTTTTTCAACGGCTTTTTCATTTGGCATTCTTGAAGGACCAAACAGTAGGGTTGTTACATAAATTTAGACAAATGGCTTAGTAGAATTTGACAATATTTTAGGTAAACTCACCCATAAGGCTACTTGAGAATTGACTGGAAGAAAATGTCCAAAAAAATGTTTTTAAGTATGTGTTAAGTGACATTATATCGTGTTTTTGCCCGTGATCTAATCAACAGAATTTAAATACCAATGCAGTATTGCATTCACACGTCAAAACTGATCTCAAAAGTTTTTGGAATTTGAAAATGACTTCTCACGCTCATAAAAACACCGTGTAGGGGCAAAACAGGGGCAAAGTCAATTGATTTCAGAGTTATCCTCAACTACAACTTGTCAAAATTGCAGCTTGCATTTCAAAGTTTATTTCTTTTTTATATTTCGAATCGTTTTGAGCGCAGTTATGATATCATTGCGTTCAAGAATTAAAAGTCACGCTGAGCAACCACAAATCATGAATGATTCGGTTTGAAAATGAAGCATCCTGTAGGACCTTTTGAGGTCGACGGTAAAACCGTCCATGATAGTGAGGTTATGGCCAATAGCCTTGGAGATCAGTTCTCAAGTGTATTTTCAATTCCAAAAAGGGTAGTCAGAGCAGGCCATGACAGTAGCAATGTTGTTGATGAGACTGGCATTGATAGTCAGGATAATTCATTGGAGGATCTGGTAGTCACAGATCAAGATGCTTTTGAGGCCATCAAGAGCTTAAAGCTCTCGAGTTCTCCTGGACCTGATGGTGTGACATCTCAGTTTCTGATGAAATGCTCACAGATTCTTGCCCCAGTTTTCTCCTACTTGATGCGTCGCATCTTAGATCAGGGCAAGTTTCCCTCTTCTCTAAAAGTAGCTCATGTCGTTCCAATTTTTAAGGGAGGAGATAAGTCACTCCCTAGTAATTATAGGCCCATTTCTCTAACCTCCAGCGTGGCAAAGGTTTTTGAGAAGATTATGAAGTCCAAGCTTGTAGATTAATTGGAAGTCCATGATTTAATTCCTTCTGGACAGCATGGGTTTCGAGCTCATTTTAGAACAGTAACCCAATTGGTTGATCATATTGAGCAAATCATTGAAGGGCTCGAAAGTCACGAGTCAGTTGATGTAGTCTATCTTGACTTTGCCAAGGCCTTTGATAAGGTAGATTATGGCCTTTTACTTGATCAACTCAAAGAGTTTGGTGTCCAGGGTAAGGTCCTGATTTGGATTGATAGTTTTATGAGCAAAAGGAAGCAGATAGTTAAAGTTGAAGGATCTTTTAGCGGCATGTATGATGTCAAGTCAGGTGTTCCGCAAGGTTCAGTCTTAGGTCCGCTCTTGTTTATTCTCTTTATTGCTCCTCTCCAGAAGTTTAGAACAAAAGCCAGTATTTCTTCATATGCTGATGACACAAAATTAGTTTGTGGAAGGAACGGTCAGGACTCAACAAGTTTAGTTGAGGACTTGGAGAAAATCTACTCTTGGGTTGGCGAGAGTAATATGGCATTGAACGGGATGAAATTCCGCACAATGACGTATGGGGCGTCAAAATTAGATGTTCCGCTCAAAGACAATGGAGGTTGTGATATTGACATTCATGATATATTGTGATATCCAGCAAGGAACGGTCACCTTTGCATTCACCATACCTCACCAGCCAACTTGGGCCTAACTGTTAACAACGGCAAAGAAAGTTCAGACTGCCAAGAGGAGAATAAGCTTCAAATTGTATGTTATCTCATCTAAAACCCAAATGCCATGGGTAGGAAAGCTGTGATGTAATTTGTCATGATTATCTCTTTGATTCTATGGCTCTAAAGAACCTTTTTGAGACAAGCTTGCTTGTGAAAAGTGCCCAAAATCCCCCATGCTCTGGCTTTGAACATTGATTTGGATGTTTGACCATAAGTATTTGCATTGTGCCAAGGCAAACTAAGGTGTTTGAGGCATATCAAAGAGTGTTAGAAACAGTGGTTTCATTTGTGTTGGAAAAGAGCTCCTGAACAGAAGCTTCAATGGTCAACACCAAGAATCATTTAAGCAATAGTACAATGCCATCATTTTGTCAAGAAATGGAGTCCATCCAGATTTGTTGTGCCTGAGGTTAAAAAATGGACCACATGAGGCTCACCACACTAGGTATTATTCAGGGTGGTCATGTCTTATTAAATTTTCTAATTTTCTAAAAGGGTTTCAAATCCCTTCCTTGACTTTGACCTTTTGTCATTTCAAACTTATGCAAAACTAAAATTGGAAACAAATTTAAAAAGTAAGAAACATTCCAAACCAACAATGGGTTTTTGAAACCGTTATAAAACTATGAATATTGATTACACAACCACCCTGAATACTGCGGAGTACGGACTCTTGATCACAATCAACTATATGTGTGCGTCCATGGCAAATGTCAAAAAAAGATTCTCTCAACCTTGAGGGCATTGGGGATTGTCAAGGCCAAATTTGACTCTGAATCAACAGAAATGCCACAAAACAAGTGGAAGATGTCAGATGTGACCCATGTTACGTATTTGAAAGCAATTCAAACCCACAACGCCTTGATTTACAAAATAAGGGGCTTCAAAAGTTGCTTAAAATGACACTCTTGTTTTTTTATCAACCAAATATGGTGTGCATCTTGTGGCCAACTTTATAACCTCAAAGCACAAATCTTGGATCTCGGCCATTATTTATCAATGCTCAGGGGTCTTTAATTTAAAGAATTGTGGAGCAATGACAAACTATCGTTATTTAACAATACAACATGAACAAGTTCCTCTTTCAGTGCTGTTTATGAGCAAAACCTTAAAGTTCTCTGTAGGTTCATCTCCAAGACAAACCAATATCCATGGATAAAGGGTTTCTGCAATTTCAAATACTACTCAGGCACCTTGTTCATGAGAGTGTCCAGTGATTCATGCAAACAAAAAATATCCAAGCAGCCATCAAGACTTCCCACATTAGCATTTGAGGTCTCTTTTGCCCATTGACTGATACAATTTGAAAACTGAAAATTTTCTTGAAAATGCCTTTTTCTCCAAGCCAGTTGAATATTCTGCAAATCAGACCATCTTGGAAAAGACAAGAAAGTTGTCATATTCAACATCATAGTTTAATTTTCAAAAATGTGACCTAATGCCATTTATGATTCTGAATGAAAACATAAATTAGGTTAAGTATTTGTTAATAACATTACTTGTGAACTACTGTGATGCTATCCCTAATTCATGCTCAATATAATGAAAAACGGCAAAAATATTGAGAAGAAAGTGGTATTTTGTTCAACCTTTAGTCTTGCTAAGCTGAACTTGGGCATTACTTATTTGCCAAAAATATGACAAAACAAAGCTCAAACACATTTTTGAAAAGAAAAAAGTATCATACAAATGTATTTTATGCTTTGGAATGGGTTAAAATATAAAAATTAAAGTCTTGAGTGATCTCTAGACTTGCTTTCTTTGGCTTAATCAAAATTTGGCCAAAGTTCGGTTTCTTACTTTCACAAAAGCCTAACGATTCCAGTTTCTATCAAATATTATGCTTGATATTTCGTCTTGCTGATACATCTTGAAAGCCTGCTGAATTATAACTTCATGACTATAATTCAAAAATTAAGTTTGATGTGGTCGAGTGAGAGAGAAACACTTCGTCAGTCCTGAGTCAAGACTCGACGTATCAGGTATGCTGTCGAAGAATTAAAGAAAAGGTCAACAGATACACTTGGTGCATTCATGAGTATGCTTTGTTCATAATTCTATTCATAGGCGTAGGAGGCAGGGGGCAGGGGGGGCAACTGCCCCCCCTGGCCTCCGGAGACTGCTAAAATTCGGGCAAATGAGTTGAGATATTCAGGCATTCGGGGAGAGGAAAAATGATAATAAATAACAAGATTATTAGTAAAAATACTGAAGAACCAAACAATAATTAATCGCAAATAAATTGTGATTATTATAGAGAGAAATTCATCATGATGAATTGATCGTCAAAATGTATGTTCATTGGACATTATGTGGGGTAGGCTATGTATAGTGACTGTGGATGAAGCGCGTGAACAATAGTAAACATCGCCTAAGCGTATACATGTATCAATGACATTCGGGCATTCGGGCATTTCCTATGAAATTCGGGCAAATTTGGTGATGCCCCCCCCCCAAATAAACCACACCTCCTACGCCTATGATTCTATTTCATGTTGCAAAATGGTATGTTTCTAAGTTGCCAAGTCATTGTGTAACCAGATTGCCCCATAAAATATTCATGGAAATAGACGGACAAAAAACTATGTTTTCCTCTAAATAGACCGTCTTGTTGTTCTTGGCTGCGTTCCTGATTTTACTGATCCAGGAGAACGACCGTCCGACTGTCTTCCTCTCCTCGTGCTGAGAGAAGGCATAAAATTCAGGGCAGCAGAAATAAAAATGTTCAGGGCGGCAAACATAAAAATACGGATTCAATGCTTAAATAACATTGATAAAAGTGTACAACACACGTGGATCATATTTTCTTTGACACAAATAACAATACGATTGAAAGAATATCATGTAACTTAATACTTCCAACGCAATAAGAAATTCTGATCCTGAATGCTCTGAAGTGACGTCACGGGTAATGTTCGTCATTACGCATGTTAAAAGCAAATTAAGACTTAGAAATGTTATACTCTAAGCCAAGTAATTGTTAGTAAAAGAAAATAATGATCCAAAGGTGTAAGGTGAAACCGTAGTTGAAGATCTAGATTATATTGATGCAAAAATTAATGCTTATTTTATCTTTTAAAGGTGTAATGTGTGGATTGGCACATCAGCCCACTTGGGGTCACCAAAAGCTAAAAAACAAATTTCGTTCAAAATCCACATCTTATAGTGATCCGTGGATAGATCCAGCCACATGCTGGTTTGAAATGCTTTCCCCATTTTCAACTGGATATGCTCATCAAACTTTCCATCATCTTGGATGACAACTCCCAAATCCCTCATGGACGATACCTGCTCAATATCACAACCTCCATTGTCTTTGAGTGGAACATCTAATTTGGACGTCCCATACGTCATTGGGAGGAATTTCCTCCCGTTCAATGCCATGCTACTCTCGCCACCACAAGAGTAGACTTTCTCTAAGTCTTCAACTAAACATTTTGAGTCCTGACCATTCCTTCCACAAACTAAGTTTGTGTCATCAGCATATGAAGAAATACTGGCTTTTGTTCTAAACCTTTGGATAGGAGCAATAAAGACAATAAACAGGATCGGACCTAAGATTGAACCTTGTGGAACACCTGACTTGCCATCATACATGCAACTAAATGATCCTTCAACCTTGACAATTTGCTTCCTATCACTCATGAAACTACCAATCCAATTCAGAACCTTACCCTGGATCCCAAACTCTTTGAGTTGATCGAGCAAAAGACCATGATCTACCTTATCAAAAGCCTTGGCAAAGTCAAGATAGACGACATCAACTGACTCGTGACTTTCAAGGCCCTCAATTATCTGTTCAATGTGGTCAATCAATTGGGTTACAGTACTAAAATGGGCTCAAAACCAATCTGCCCAAGGGGAATGATATCATGGGCTTCCAAATACTCAACAAGCTTGGACTTCATTAGAGCTCTAGACTTCATGATCTTCTCAAAGACCTTTGCCAGTACTGGAAGTCAGAGAAATGGGCCTAGAATCTGTGAACATTTCATCAGAAACTGAGATGTCACACCAACGGGTCCAGGAGAATTCGAGAGCTTTAAGCTCTTGATGGCCTCAAAAGCATCTTGATCTGTGACTACCAAATCCTCCAATCGATTATCCTGACTATTAATGCCAGTCTGATCAACAACATTGCTACAGTCTTTGCCTGCTCTGCTTACCCGTTTTGGAATTGAATATACACTTGAAGAACTGATCTCCAAGCATATTGGCTATAACTTCATTATCATCAACGGTTCCACCATCAATTTCAAAAGGTTCTAATGCAGGAATCGGCAACCGGTGGGCCGCGGCCCAAATGTGGGCCCAAGGATGGTCTTTGGTGGGCCCAGTAGCTATGGAGAAAGTCCAAAATAGTGGGCCCTAGAGCCATCCATAGTAGTGTAATTATGGGCCAAAGCTCTTTGACCGCTAATTTGTGGGCCCCTGAACCTACCACGGCCTGATTGTTGGGCCCCAGACAACACGAATCAAATTTCGTGGGCCTTGACCCAAAAATGGTTGCCGCCCCCAGTTCTAATGGATGCTTCATTTTTCTCTTTGTGTTTGCAAAAGAGAAAAACGCCTTTGGATTAGTCTTAACCTCTTGGATCACTCTACTTTTCTTCTCTAACTGATCGGAATCAATAGAGGCCCTAATCTTTGATTGGACTGCATCCATTTTGCTTTGGAGGCTTGCTACAACAAATGGATTTGAAGTAAGTCGAAGTCTATTTGAAACCTGACAACTCCTTTTGAATGTCATTCAAGATCGATACGAAAATTGTTTAAGATTGCCCCGGCTATTGGTGGAAACTGAAACTTTTTTAAGTCCGATTCGGAGACGGTCCAAGACGGAATTGAAGATATATTAGACTTTTAGACGGTATTTTCGGAATTGGTCTTGGAAGAAATCCCAATTGGTTTTAAGTGATATCAGAATCGATCTTAAATGACTATAAATCAGTTATTCAATTAATTATTAAAAGAAGCAGAGGAAAACTCACGAGATGTTGAAGGTAGTCCAATCATAGCTCGGTGATCGAATCAAAGCCATGGCCTCATCCATATTGGGATTTTATATAATATATTGTATCCAGTCGGAGCGAGTCGTCGTGTTTGGGAAATGGGGTTAAAGTGTAACACGATTTTTCGTCATTTCTTTAGCCAGATTTGTTTACGTTTTCCTAGGGCTAGCGTGACCCAGGGCTGCCAGGTAATTGGAGACCAAAAACGCCAGATCAACGTGTCAAAAACGCCAGATATCGAAATTTGCCGCCAGATTTTTTACAAAAAAAGCGCCAGAATAACGCCTGATTCCAGTTCCTTCATTATGCATTTGTTCTAGAGCAGACATATCATGTGCTAACCTTTCATCAATAAAGATAGCTGAGTTGGACTTATGAAGCATCCTTTGGGTTGATACAGTTTAATAAGACACATTTTTAGCACACATTTGCTCTCATTTAGATAGAATCAGACTTTGAATTTGAGTTTATCAGTAAGACCAAATATGACAAAAAAATAAAGCAAACTACCATCATATTCAAGCTAATAATCATGAGTGTGAAACTTTCGAAAGGTTTTGTACCTAAAAATGTGCTTTTGCAAATAGTTGATATATTTGGAAATTTTGTGTTTTATTTGTTTAGCCTTTACCCATATATTTACAAAGTTTGATTTTTGGCATTTCTTGCACTTCATTAGCCATTTTTTAGCAAACAGAAACACGCAAAATCGTATTTTTTTACAGCTTTTTGTATTTCCTTAAAACTCTTTAGTTTATTTGACATTTGAGTTTGTCACTGCAATTAATTGATTTACCATTCCAATAAACTTTGTATACCATTCAAGCATATATTTTTTCATCCGAGCATACTTTCTTTACAATGCCAGCACATTTTTTCCAATCTAGCGCATTTTGCTTGCCCCTTTTCTAGCTTGAAAAGCATCTTCCATTTTCTTAAATCTTGAAATTTACCAATACTAGTTTCAACGGCCTAGCACTCTCTTTTATTAATTATAAGATTTTAATATCAGAATGTACAAACCATGATTATTATTATTATTATTAGCGCTACTTTTGGTTGTTTATCTGAAATTGCAGGAAAGTTAACATTAAAAAAAGAGAAAAAAGAAAGAGATGGGCCAAAACTTGGTCACATTATTTTTTGTAATTGATGCTGTAACTCTGAGCTCTGTTATGCTGAATTCTGCTAGAACAGTGTGACACTATTGTGTTTCAATGAATCCTACAATATCAAAGAAAATACGCCAAATTTCACGATTTTCAGATGACTACCGCCAGAAACTTGTCAAAATCTTCTTCCCCGCCAAACAGAAATTTCCCAACGCCAGACTGTAACATAAACCGCCAGAATACCGACAGATTTTTCCGTCCCGCCAAATAAAAAATCTCGCCGCCAGACGAGGCCTCAAACCGCCAGATACACCAAAATCCTAACCAAAATCCTAAATGGCCTAACTGCCATCTGGCAGCCCTGGCGTGACCACTTGTTATAGATCAAAAAGAGCTAAAGGCCTCAGTTTCAAGGCAAATTTTGGACCTAAAAGACCTAAATTTTGTTTGAAAAAGAACTAAAAACGAGTTAAATTTAAAATGCCCAAAACCAAATATTGTTATACATTTGGACCTTACGTAATTGGCATTGAATGTCATGGCTTGGCTTTTTAGAGTTTTTTCTTTCTTCCTTAAAAAACGACCAAGAGAAAAAAGGTTTCTCTGTGCTGTGATGTTGCCTTTTTGCATGTTACAGATAGAGCACGGGAAATTAAAGACTATATGCCTCGGATGTTGGCAAAAGCCGTTCTTTATTTCTGGGGGTGCCAGAGAAAAATCTAATTTAACCAAGAGCACTATAATAAAAGAGTACGCGCATGTGCCATCTTGGTACCAAGACGTCGGTTCCATTGTACAGTGTGGTTCTTCGGTTCGATCTTTTTGAGGCAACTTTACCTAGGCACTATTTACTACCAAATTGATGCTCATGATCTCATCTTACATTTGAAAACATAGTTTTTGACCATTATCAGCCTTTGAAGGCCAAGGCTGGCCAAAACCGTGGGTGCCAGTAGATCACCTTCTCTTTCTTCTAAAACCTCGATGCGCGTTCAAGCCCAGTGCTGCTATGAATTGACTCGGTAATGTCAGTTTTGAAGAATCTCAATGCTGATTTGCATTGAGTTTCTTAATTTTTAGGAAAACTCAATCAAATTAGATACGCAATTGATTGATGAATATTTAGAACGTCAATTGAAGCCATTAGAGCGTTTTCCTTGAGCACACTTTTGCATTTTAATCAGAAATGACTTTTTTGTTGAGCAATGACAAACATTACCCGTGACGTCACTTCAGAGCATTCAGGATCAGAATTTCTTATTGCGTTGGAAGTATTAAGTTACATGATATTCTTTCAATCGTATTGTTATTTGTGTCAAAGAAAATATGATCCACGTGTGTTGCACACTATTATCAATGTTATTTAAGCATTGAATCCCTATTTTTATGTTTGCCGCCCTGAACATTTTTATTTCTGCTGCCCTGAATTTTATGCCTTCTCTCAGCACGAGGAGAGGAAGACGGTCGAACGGTCGTTCTCCTTGATCAGTAAAATCAGGAACGCTGCCAACAGCGACAAGACGGTCTATTTAAAGGAAAACATATTTTTTTGTCGGTCTATTTCCATGAATATTTTATGGGGCAATCTGGTTACACAATGACTTGGCGACTTAGAAACACCATTTTGCAACATGAAATAGAATTATGAACAAAGCATACTCATGAATGCACCTAGTGTATCTGTTGACCTTTTCTTCAGTTCTTCGACAGCATACCTGATACGTCGAGTCGTGACTCAGGACTGATGAAGTGTTTCTCACTCGACCACATCAAACTTAAATTTTTTGAAGTATAGTCATGAAGTTAGAAAATTCAGCAGGCTTTCAAGATGTATCAGCAAGACGAAATATCAAGCATAATATTTGATAGAAACTGGAATCGTTAGGCTTTTGTGAAAGTAAGAAACCGAACTTTGGCCAAATTTTGATTAAAGCTAATTTGGCCTTGATGGCAAAACTGATCGGAGGGCTCCGGTAATGACCCTTATGGATTAGTCTGCCCAGGTTTGTGACAACATTTTTTTTCTTTCCGCTGGGGCCAACTTCGTTGTCTCCAAGTAGTAAAATGGGCGAGTTCTTTCATTCAAACATGTCTACGAAGGCTTGTAGATGGCCTATCAAACAAATGAGCACAAATTATAACGTCCAAGAGACAGATATATGCTGTCAAAGGATTATTTTGAGGAATTATTGTCAAAATATCGAGTAATTAACGATTTAACACACTTTTCTCCCGGTTTTGTTATGTTGTATTATATATATTATTTTTGTTATATTATTTTGCTATGCTCACAAATAGTTGCTGCTCTCTGCACTTCCAATTCTTAATTTGGTCTGAACACATCCCTCATAACCCAGGTCAGAAATACGAACTCGTGGATTTCATCGTCATGAAACCTTCACATATGATGCCGAGACTTTGTTAACAAGAACTACAAACGGCCATGCTGGAGCCGAAAATCAAATGGAAATTGACCAAAACTCCATGAGAGAGTGCCCTAATCAGTGTTTCCTGTGTCCCAAGGGGTCAGCAAACTCATGGCCTTTGTAAAGGTCAACCCTGCGCCCCAAAATCAGCCCGATGTTGAAGTTTCCAGGATGTCAAGTTCAGCTATGCACGAGTGAATGAGGAGTGAATATTGAATGGATGATCATATCAGGGAGGGCAACATCACTGGTTTAAGTGTGAGTGAATGAACCAACTAAGTGTTTGCTTCACAAGTACTTCACAAGTAACAACTATTTGTGAACATAGTAAAACACAAAGATGGACCAAACTTGAAAAAAGCATTGTTTTTGTTTTTCTCTGTCGCCCTTGAACAGGTGCACCATTTCAGAAACCACTTACTAAACTTACATATACCCGCTCACACTTGAAGAGACCAACCTTTAAAAACAAAGCGTTTATAGCACAAGTCATGCATTATTGTATGTATTTTGCTCTTCGTATGAACAGTTACTCTACATGGTTTGCAGATCAAGACCATGGCCATCGGTTTCAACTGACTTTGTCAAGGGCATTGAGATTCAAAAAGGTTAAAATTGGCAAGCCTGCAAAAAACCTATCGACTTTAAAAAACAATATTAATGCTTAAATGAACAATGAAACAAATCCTTGTTACCAGTTTTAGATTGACCAAATACACCTCAATTCGATATCGATTATGATTTTGCTCCCTTGTCCATTGGCCCGATTTAATGATTTTATTTAGCGTGAGGACAGAGTGGAAATCGGATTCTGCACATTTTTGAACGAGTGATTTCACCAAACTAGTTCTAAAAAATCCAAGTGAATGAATATCAGAGCTGGGCAAGAAAATAGGAATGGATTAGTTCGGTCGCACGAATTCAGCTAGGGATTCTTGGGGCCAAATGGCTAGGGATGCGTCGGAGCCTAGACTTGCCCTTCAACAAACTTGATAAAAGATTGTTGAAAATTCCCGAACTTGATTAAAAAGTTGGTTCATTAACAATCTGGTTTCAGGCTACGAAAGAACTTTTCCCTTGTCTAACAAAATTCCAACTTGTGAACACCAAAGTCTGAAATCTGATCCACCTCTAGTTATTTGGCCCCAAGAATCCCTAGCTGAATTCGTCCGACCGAACTAATCCATTGATAAACCAACCTGAACATTGAAGGAAGAATCAGTTTAGCCCTTGCCCCAAAAGCGACCCGGTTTCATCAAGGATCCTTTCGTCCAAGGATGACTCTACGAAGGATTCCTTTCAAGGTCGAAGGACCTACAGCTTAGGGCTGACGCCAGCAATTTAGGACATGCGATGACTGCCTTTGATTCAACGAATTTTGATTTTTTACTAATAACATTCGTTTTTGAGTGAATGGTGGAACAAAACAACATTTTAACAATGGCAAATAACCAGAGAAATGACGTGTCAAGTTAATGGCTGTATTTTATACCATTTCAAGGAGAGCAAAAAGTCCTGTTATACTTTAGTATAAGTCTAAGGTACACTTTGTACAGTCTAGTTGTAATATTCTTGTCCCTCATGGTGAAAGTGCGTCTCAGGAGCCCCATCATTCTACTCGCCCACATGACGATATCAGTTTAGTGTTCACAGAATTTTAGGTTACTATCAAATATGATACCAAGGTCTGTTTGACTCTCAAGTTCCTGGCCTTTCAAGATATGCTTGTGAGTGGTTTTTGGCCTCTTTCCAAATCTCATCATCTTACACTTATCCACATTGAAGGTCATTCCATTATTTGAGGCCCATTCTTCAGCTGAGATCAAGCACATGAGGTTGCAAAATAATCCCGATGACCTTCAAATCATCCACAAATTTTAGCATCTTTATGGATGTAGTCCAACCCAGGCATGAAGGTGCTCTCCAGTGGTTGGTTAACCATTGATGTCTTGTGTTGACTGGTCTTCTCATAGTAAATCTTTCTCAAAGTTGGGAGCCTTCAGCCAAAAGTAGGAAGTCTCTGTATCTTTCAGTTGCCACTTCAATTCCACCTGCTTGTTCTTGTCTAACTGGTGATGATATGATTGCTTTTTCCCATTCTTTTTCATGTTGAATCACCACACCGTCCCAAAGTTTGAAGTAGTGACAAGAGAATACCAATATTCCCTGAATTTTTTTTGAATCCTACGATCCATTTCTTGTCCATCCACCTATCCATTGAATGATCTGAGAGTAACATGAAAGGCTCAAAGGCACGCTGAACAAGCATATAAGTGACACAATTGACTTTGGGTAGTTCTCATGAATGGAGGATATGATGGTCTTTGATTGGAAGAAAGAAAGATGGATTCACCCTTCCTTCTTCAAGCCCTCTTTTTCTTTGACGGGACACGCACGACCCATCCAAATTTTCTTTCTCAATCAGCACAACTGGATCTCACTGTCCACTAAAACACTAGAATGTGACACTTGCAGATGGCAAGATGACCAGAATGAAAGGTAAATCCACAAGGTTTTTGTGTGGAATCTTCTTGAAAGCTCAATTCACAATGGTCGCACGTTTCTTAAGGTGACTAAATTGGTTAGGGTTGGTTCCTAACCTAAATTGACCCCTTAGATTCAACATTGAACAACCCGTGTTGATACGGAAATAGTTTGAGACTATTTGTTTTTTTTTGGGTTGTTTCTCGCCCCCGATTATCGTCACCCTGTTTTTTGCTTTTTTTTGGACACCCTGAGAGATCGGGATGATTCGAGAGCGAGAGTTGAAAGATTAAAGGCGCCATTTTGAGGCTACGAAAAGAAAGAGTTTTTTTTTGTATTGTGCAGTGCAATTAGGAAAGAATACAGTCCACATAAGATCGAAGGGACCCAACAACCTGTCAAGATAGATCCAGCGTTCGGTCTCCAAGGCAACGAGCTCCGGATTGCTCGGGAGAATCGCTGATATCAAGGTCAGTTTTGACGGTGAAAGGTTTTATGGGGCTTCTGCTGGATTTGGCCAGGGAAGTCGCACCATAAATTGGTCCTTCGAGCCGGATCCTGTGCCGGTAACGGGTTCTAAACGCGGATAGACCCAGGATTGAGCGGATTGAGTCGGATTCGGGCGTGGAGCGTTGGTCCTAGATCGCAATGGCGAATAAGGACGGCGGTTCTACTCCGGTGGAACATGATCGTGGAATTCAGCATGATGTCGTCGATTCCAAGAACGGGGAGCTTTGGAAGAAAAGGTCGGCCAAGAAGAGGGCCATCACATCGTTATTGAAAGACCTCCAATCCAATTTGTTGAGTGATCCGCCGACATCGAGGACAGTACTTAAGCTGAAGGTGCCCCCCGTGAGGATATTGGTGGAGGAACTCAGAGCGGTAGTGGATGAGATAGTTGATCTCGAAGAAGACGAGGAGGTTCTGGGCCAATTAGAAGATGATTTTACCGCCGAGCAGGGACGAGTTCTGATTATAATCGCCGAGGTTGAAGACCACCTTGAACGACGGGCGGATGAAGAAAGCACGGAGTTTGGATCAAGTCAGAAGTCGTTGGCAAAGTATGAAGAAGAAGAACGACGAAGGATTCAAGAAAATTTGGAAGGGGCCCAGGAACTTGCCACCAAATTGGATCGAGAAAAGCGGAAACTGGAGTCACAGTTGGAGACTCTGGACTTGGGTGAAGGGAAGAACCAAGTCAAGAATCAATCAGATGAATATCGGCCCGCCAGTTGGATGGTGGCCACCAAGGACGGCCAGGAAAGCAACAAGGCCTTTTGCTCAGTCAAACTGAAGAGTTCAATCCAAGGTGAGATGCCTATTTTCGGAGGTAATCCACTGGAATTCATGACTTGGGCCAACATGTTCGAATCTTTGGTGCACAACACAAAGAGTTCGGATGCAGAGAAGATGGGCCTTCTGCGAGCTAGTCTCAGTCCGGATTGTCAGAAGGTGATTGATGGATTTTCCAATTCCAAAGAAGACTATCACGATGCCTTGAACGTACTCCACAAGCGGTTTGGAGACACCCAGGAATTGAGAAGAGCCCACCTTCAAGCATTGCGTGACCTCCCCGGAGTCAAGGATGGGGACCCAGATAACTTTCCCGCCTTTTCAGATTCCATTCAAGGTCATTTGAGGATCGTGACGAGACTCCTTCCCAAAGGAGATGGACTTTTGTCCGTACTGATGGATCAGCTTGAGCACAAGATGGACCGGGAACATTTCTTCCATTAGGATAACTACGCCAAAGAAATGGAGCTATCTGACAGGATCAGACATTTCGGTGAATGGTCCATGGAAAGAGCAAGAAGAGATCGATATTTCAAGCCTGAAGTCCATGGGAAAGTGCGCACCCGAATCAAAGCACAAGTTCATGGGGTACAAGCTCGCCCAGAATCAGAAGCATGAACATATCTGTCTCGGGCATCACAGAGAGAAATTCTGTGACACGTTCAGAAAGGCAGGAGTGACCAAAAGAAGAGAGATGGTCCAGAAGTTTCGTTTGTGCTATCTCTGCCTTGAAAAAGGACATCGAAGTTCAGAGTGCCCTCACAAAGACAACTGGAGATGTCGTAAAATGGTTGCGAAGGAAGGCATCATTCATGGTTGCATCAAGAGAGACGGCGAGAGGAGAGACCTCAAGAAGAACTCGAAACAAGGGGAAGCGAGGTCCAGTTGAATTCCGTTCAAAAAACGGGATGTCTTGGAGTCATTCCAGTCCGATGCATTTACAATGGCAAGGAGGTTTTGGCCAATGCATTGGTGGACGAGGGCTCAGACGCTTCATTGGTCAGTGAGACATTGGTAGCCAAACTTGGAATTCGACAGCCTAAAAAGAGAAAGGTTAGGCTCAATCTCGTATCAAGAAGAGTGGATCAACTCATCGGATCTGTCAAATTCAAGATCGGTAGAGAGAATGGTGAGGAAGAATCCGAATTTGAAGCCTTAGTCCTTCCTCGAGTGTGCCCCGCTCTAAAGCCGTATCCATGGACAAGCGTTCAGGGAACAATCGACAATTTGAAAGACCTTCCACTAAGCTACTGTAAGAACAACATCGACATATTGGTGGGACTCGACCATGCCGAGCTTTTGACACCTATGGAGGTGAGAACTGGAGCCGAGGATGAACCTTACGCCATCCATTGCAAGTTGGGTTGGGTGGTTCGAGGACGTCTCCCGGCCGTCATGGCCAACCCAAGTTCGGATCATTCAGTTAATTTCGTTCAAGAAGCGGACTCCTCGCTTGAGAAATTGGTGAAGGATTTTTTCTCATCTGAAAGGTTTGGAACCGAGAACCAAACCCATGGGGTTCCGGTTTGGTCCCTTGAAGACGCATATGCCATGAAACTAATTGAAGACGGAACAAAAAAGCGATCTAGTGCGCCTGGGTATGAGGTGGAACTGCCCTGGAAAGAAGGGTCCAGGCCAAGAAATGACCCTGAAATGGCAAAAAAGCGATTCTTAGCCCTGAAGAAGAAGATAAACCGAAATAAAGAATTCGCTGAAGATTATTCCAAGGCCGTTGGGAAATATATCGAGAAGGGATTCGCCATCAAGATTGACGATCCTGAGGAGATCAATCACTCACATCAGAGATGGATTTCGCACCATGGCGTGTACAAGGATCCCAGCCATCGAAAATTGAGGGTCGTTTTCGACTCAGCAGCGAAATATTTCGGCAAATCCCTCAACGATTGTCTTTACACTGGTCCTCCTCTTCAGAATGATCTTCCCAGCCTCCTCATTGGGTTCAGAGAGTATGAGGTGGCCAGCACGTCGGATATCGAGGCCATGTACAGCCAAATTGGCCTGAAGAAAGAGGATGCTCGATATCACAGATTTTTGTGGAGCGAAGGGGATGAGGAACTGGCACTGTTTGAGATGACTGGCGTGGTATTTGGAGACGCACCTTCGCCGTGTCAAGCAATCCATGTGTTGTGGAGAACTGCTGAAGAGTTTGGCAGTCCGGAGATCTTGGACTTGGTCAAGACACGCTTCTACATGGATGATTATTTGAACAGTCATAGGACACGAGAGGAAGCCATGAAGACCAATGCGCTGATCACCAAGACCTTGAAGAACGGGAGCTTTCATCTTACAAAGTGGGCTTCAAACGTGCCTGAAGTCCTTAAAGCAATGTGCGTGGAAAGGGTAGACCTGTCTGGGGACGGTGGAAGAGTTCTAGGGATGCACTGGGACCCGCTCAGTGACACCATCTCGTTTACCTTGAAGAATCTTGGGAAAGAAACCCAATTCACAAGAAGGGGTCTTTTGGGCAAGGTCGCGGGAATCTTTGATCCTTTGGGACTTGGAGCGCCTTTTACAGTCAAAGGGAAGATCAGGATCCAACACCTGGCAAGGTTGCAATTGGATTGGGATGATCTCGTGAGTCCCGAGGAGTAATCATGGTGGAAAAAATGGTTGGCGTCTGCAAGGGAATTGTCAAAAGTGCGATTTGAAAGGTGTTTGGTTCCAAATGACACGGTGGAATCACAAATGCACACTCTCTGCGATGCGAGTGAAGAAGCTTTCTCCGCCATCACCTACCTTCGCCACACTTTAAAGGATGAAAGGATCGTTGTTACACTCGTGATTGCAAAAACCAGATTAGCCCCAACCAAGCCTATTTCCGTGGCAAAGTTGGAACTCAACGCCGCTCTGCTTGGTGCCCGCTTAGCCTCGACTGTGGGACAAATTCTTCGAGATCAGGTGGATCGACGAGTTTTCTGGACAGATTCGATGGCAGTGCGCGGTTGGCTTCAGGGAACCGCCTCGTTCTTTAAGCCATTCGTCTCGAACCGGGTGGGAGCCCTCACCAAGCCTGAGGAATGGAGGCATGTGCCGGGGAAGAAGAACCCAGCAGACCTTGCAACGAGGTCAGATTTCGGAACAGATTTTGTTCCAGATCTTTGGATCCACGGTCCCGAGTTTCTGTCCCACCCAGAGAGCTCTTGGCCCAAGGAAGTAAGCGTGGAGAAGAATTTGGATGAGATACGAGCCAAGTTCCAAGTTTATAACGTCGTGACTTTCCAAGAAATTGATCCATGGTGGGAAGGAATGAAAACGATTCAAGAAGCGATAGAAAAAAGAAGATTAGAAGTAAGAAGTCCGGAAGAAGAGCGAGCGGAAGACGAAGAGTTGATTTCATTAATTCGCCGGGCCCAATCAGAATGCTTTTCTCAGGATATGGAGCGAGTAAAGAAAGGAGAAGATCTGAAGAAAAGATCTGAAAATCTGAAGAAGATCCCGTTTCTAGATGACCAAGGCCAATCAGAGTCGGAGGTCGAGTTGATAAGGCCAAGACCACGATGAGCATCGTCATCCATTGGTCTTGGATCCACGACATCCGTTGACTGATTGGCTCTTGGATGACATCCACGTCAAACATGGTCATCCCGGGACGAACCAAGGCCTGGCAATCGTTCGTCAACAGTATTATGTCTTACGAGGCCGAGAGGCAATCAAGCGTTGCCAGAGAAGATGTGAATTCTGCGTGAAGAGATCCGCAAAACCACTCAACCAGTTGATGGCCGAATTACCAATTGAACGGATGGATTACCCCTCGCCACCCTTCTATAACATGTCGGACAACCCGCGCCATCCATTTGGAACTCGCTCGTGGAAAAGAAAAGGTGGAAAAGATTTTTTAGTGGCCTTTCGAATGTTTGAGACTCTTCGAGGCCGTCCCAAAACATTATACTCGGATAATGGGACAAACTTCATCGCGGCGAGGAAAATCATCGCCTCGGAAGAGACCGGGATCGTTTGGTCTCTCCAGCCACCCGGAGCTCCCCATTGGGGGGAGCTCATGAAGCATTAGTGCGATCCGTCAAGACCACAATGAGCGCCGTTTTGGAGAAGGACAAGAAACATCGTCATCTAAGGGAGGATGAGATGCGACTTCTTTTTGCGGAGGTGGCTAGCCTCTTGAATTCAAGACCCTTGGTGTACGAGTCCGGGGACCCAAACGAACCGAGTGCCTTGACCCCAAACCATTTTCTGCTGCTCCGTCCTAACTCCACGATCCCAGCTAGGGATTACACCGCGATGAGCC
Organism: Tigriopus japonicus; assembly: GCA_010645155.1. Classification (NCBI taxonomy): domain Eukaryota; kingdom Metazoa; phylum Arthropoda; class Copepoda; order Harpacticoida; family Harpacticidae; genus Tigriopus; species Tigriopus japonicus. The sequence goes on from CM021317.1 coordinate 8,297,514, forward strand.
CAAGACGTCACTACTATTATTTGGAGCGCATCGTTGATGAGATTTGGGAGAGGTGGAACAAAGAGTTCTTGCCTACCCTTCTCGCTCGAGACAAGTGGAGGTCAGTCCATCGGAATTTGCAAGGGGGAGATGTCGTGTTAGTGGTGGATCCCATGTCGCACAGGGCGAAGTGGAAGGTCGGAACCATTAGCGAAGTTTTCCCTGGAAAAGATGGAATTATCCGGGTGGCCAAGATCAAGCTTCCGGATGGAGAGTTGGTCCACTCGATATAGTGTAATCCGGTAATATAGTACCGGACTGGATCCGGTACTTGTTTTGCATTTAAGCAGATCAACTTTGCTCGGAGATTTTCATCCCAACTTGTCTTGTGCCACAGGAGTGGAATGCATTGTTTATAATACATTATGAAGGGAGCTACAAAGCCTTGGGTATCAAAGGCTTAATTAGATGATTTTTTAAAGACTATTCCGGACCAGCCTTATGTTCAAGGCTATACTAGGGCAGCTAACTCGAACACATTAAACGATCAAATATCATACAGAGTCTGACACCTCAATGCATGTTTACAGGGAATTTCATTTCCTGTATCGGATAAAAACCCGTAAAAAAATTCAAAAAAAAAAATGGAGAAGAACATTTTTGAAATGTCTATTGTAAACACAAATGGGTGTTTTCTGAATATTAACAATATCTCCATGATTTGTGGAAGAAGGTTTGGACCTTGCATCAACATTTTGTTTAGAGTCATTTTTGTCTTTGGCTCAGGTTGTGACGCATTTACTATTATTCTGCATTTGGTGGATTCCCTTTCTGGTTTAATAATTGGACGCGACGTCAAGATATAAGTAGGATGGGTAGGATTATCATCTGGGGGGACCAGTTCTGACCATCCCTTATCAAAGATTTCTTGATATGCTTCATTCACAAGCGAGTGATGTTCTGGTTGTACAGTAGATTCTACTTTTCTCATAAGAGCTAGTGCTCTTGAGTAATTGTTGTTCAATTTTCTTTTTGTTTTGTCCTCGTCTTTCCAGAGTAATTCGCAAAACCACTTTTTTAGTTTTGAATCGTACAATGAGCTTTGCTTCTGTTTAATTTCAGCTTGTATTTCAAGAGCTGTATATCGCTTTTCGTCAGTTTCCATGGGAGAGATACCCACGTTTTCCGTGGACCAAAATTTGCTGAAGTCAAAGTTCTCAGTAATTAGTTTGTAGATATGTGCTGTTTCAAATGTAATAGTGTCTTGCGGAGTAAAATGAAAACTTGTTGTTTTTGTCTTATAGCCGGTAGCGCCATGGAGTACCCAACCAAGTTTTGTCATGGTGGCTACGGACTCGCTGATATCGGCAGTCTTTCTTTGATTAGTGCACATAAAGTGAGAATAGTATGGTTCTCCAATTAGAACATCAAGGGATCTTTTGTTAGCCCCTGGATATTGTTCGGTAAACTTTATATCTCTCAAATGAGGATACACTTCCGGTTGTATCCGAATTGGACCAAATGGTGCACCAATTTCGGCAATTGTTATTTCCATGGGAATGGAATTGTAACTGGCGTCCAATGATTGAAGGGTTATGAAAGGTAAATGTTCAGATGAAGTTGAGAACGTGTTACCTGTAACACTTAATGACAACCGAATAGGCATCCCATTTAACTTCAGTCTTTTGTAAAGGCTATGTGTAATCAAACTTGAGTTGGCTCCACTATCGAGTAATGCCCTTACTTGGACTTTTTTGCCTGTATTTGGATTGATGGCGAAACAAAGTATTGTTGCCGAGAGACCCATGAATCTGTCTAAATTTGAATATGCACCAGAGCATTTTGTGCGCTTAGCTGGTGGTTGAGTATGATAATTTGTTGAGAAACATGATGCGTTTTGTGAACTAAGTACTTGAGGCAATATATTTGTCTTTGACTTTGCATCGATAAAATTAATGCTTTTGGACAAGTTATCTCACTCTGGGTTCTTTTTAGTAGTTTCTTCAGACATACATTTGGCTAGCTTTTGGAACATGTGATGGTTCTCGATGGGTTGAGGTGCGGTGGGTTGATTGACTTTGGATTCAGAATGACGAGATGGACCTTGATGGCCCCTGAATCCTCGCCGCCTCCTGTTTCCTCCCCGAAATCCTGCATTGGATGACTGAGGGTGATCTGGGTCGTTTTGTCCCTTTTTTGTCTTGGCGGAATTGGTTTTTGGGACAAACCACACAATTATGATATCCTTGACAAAATCGACAGAGCTTCGAGCAATTATGGTCGCTCACCCAATCACGGAGACAGCGATGGCACTTGCTAACTTTTTTACATGCTTCCCGCCATTGTTGATCCGATTCTGCAAGGGCAGTAGGGCAGCGGGTTGGATGGTGGTTAGCCTTGCATACAAAACAAGCTTTCGAGGGGCCACGATTGTTGGCCATGAAGGCGTGAGTTGTAGGAGGAAGAGGTTCAGGAGTAGGCTTGGAGCCGAGAGATCCGGTGTTGCCTCTCTGGGAGCTCTGAACACGTCCAGCCACGCCTTAAATGTGGCAGAGTTCTCTACCAAACCAACATGCCATTTTTTCAATGCACTGAGAACGCGAGTTTTCGGCTAAAAATTCTTGTCGCCTTCTGGCCTTAAAGTCCAGCCAGGATTCGGCCATGGCAGGTCTCTAGTTCATTATGGTACGGAAATGTAAAAGAATGGAGAATTGGAATGGGTTTACCCGCTCCTCGACAAACGTTTCTTCCATATTTTCTAGACCAACCAACGAGTCTTCAAAAGCATCAGCAAGATGAAAGTCGTCGCCCTCTACCTCTGTCAAGGAGGTGAGGTAGTTAGCTGCAAGACTTAATTTGTCTGCGTAGACAAATTAGCTTCCAATTTCGTCATCGCTGATTCGTAGGCGATAGAGGAACGTGGATTGTTGTGCGCAATCTTGTTCAGAGCCTCGCCTTCCAACACACTTTTGACTTGTTTGAAAGCAATAATAGAGTTATATCCTTGAAGAGTTTGGATAGTGTCGTGCACAAGGTCCCAAGCAGCTCTCCAAGAATTATACTTTTGAAGGCAGTCCTTATCAGACTTGTCCCCATTAAATTTGGGGTGGACGTGTTTTGTCGCCTCGTATTCGTCGGCGGATTTGGCTTGGTATACCGACATACTCGTACTCTGAACACTCTGGGTGGGGAGGTCCTTTCGAGGAAAAAGTTCTTGTTTCAGGTCTGGCCGAAATGATAACCGTTGGAAAAGGGCGTGTTTTGTTCGTTCGAAAGACGAGAGAAGATTCCATCATATTTTCGACCAAATCGAACGGTATCGAATTTCGAACGGTATCGTCTTGTAAATAGGCTTTGGTTAATTCCGTTTCCAGAGTTTGAAGTTGTTCGAGGCGCTTTTCCAATCGGGGAATTCGAGAGGCAGATAGCCTCAATCGGAGATCCGAATCATTCGGATTCGAGTCCTTTTCCGGTTGCACAGCGACGTAATTGACTTCGACTTCAAAGTCTGTGACCATTTTTCGTACTTGGGTCATGATGAGATCAAGCCTTGACGATGGGGTCTGACTCGTGGCTGACGGAGATGAACGTGGAGTGGAGACCACGGCCGGAGCAGACTCCGTAGCGCTTAACTGTGGGGCGGAATGCATGTCTGCATTCTCAACCCCGAGGGCTCGACTCTCGTGCTCGATGGACGCGTTGATATCGGCCATGTCAATTGAATGCGCTCTGGAATGGATTTGAAAAGGGGAAACCTTTAGAGACGCATCGTAGTTTTGATATGAAAATACGTATGTTAGAATGTACGTAACTGTTCCGCCACACAATGGGCTGTTAAATCCTTTCGAGATTAGAGACCTTGCTCATGGATTGCACATTTCTTCTGGTTTAAGTGGAATCCGAAAAAATCTCGAGGATCGTGGAATATGAGGTTTTGAATATTGATTCAAACCATTCACGGTTCGTGAAGGACCCTGTAATAAACTCACCTGGTTCGTTAATGTCAACTAGATAGAGAGAAGGTGATAAAAACTAATATCTAGAAATAAAGAGACGTGTGGACTGTATTTGAGATTATATAGGATATTGATCTCGACAGCTGACATCAGCTGTCGGTCTTTCCCTTTTTGTTTATTATCGCTATGATTATATTTGTTTTCTTGGAACCTCGATTATTCTGGACGTAGCGCTTTTCACAGTCATGGTTGACACACTGCACGAGGCCATGCACGTCTTGAGAGCACATTTTTGGACTTTTTCATTGATATTTCGAACAAAATGAAGATTTCAGGCTGTGCTTCATGAAGAACATGTTCAGTGATGGATCTGATTTTCTTTATCATTCTGCACAAATGACAAGCCATTTTGATATATGACGTTTGCACATTGTCCTTTTGCTTGATAAGGTTCCAGCCAATTTGCTCCCTTCTTGACCCATGCTGTGGTTGATTACAGGGTCCACGGCCCAAGTTTGGACCTTTGGACCATCATAAGTTTGGTAGTTTTTGATAGATTTTTTTCAAAATTTCAGTCAAAGAATCCCAATGTATTGAGGAATAGAAGTTGTGTTATACAAATTCCTGTTGAAGCCCTTGGGCATGGATGAGATCACGCCATTGATGAAGTAATTGGGACAGTTGGCACAGTGCCTTGCATTTGTCCCTCAAGGAGAGAAAGGCAGAATTTTGGGTCGGAATGGACTCTTTGGTATCCCAGCATGTCTCACTTTTGAGGATTTACCAAGCAAACAAATATATAAGCCTCAATTAGATCTGAAACAGACGCTGGTTATGTACTAAAAATGCCCAAACCTACACTGGGACCGCCGACCCTGTAACTTCCTCATTAATGGGTTGGTTAGGAATTGGTTGCCGACCCATGTGATAGCAGTACCAAGAATTTTTCCAAAGAAAGAGGACTGATTTATTTCGAATATAAGGTCCCTGAATAACTGATATTCCGCTATTACGACGGTTGTGGTCCCAAATTTCGAAATCAACGATAATCTTATAAGACAGGATGGGCACTGTTTACAACGTTTGCAATTTCAGGGTCATTGTTGGGCATTCTTAAACCGCAAACTGTCCCAAATAGACCGTATTGCATATTTCTTAGGAAGGTATGACACAATTGACCATTCATCACTTTGCAATTGTAAGTTCCATCCCCAAAACCAACAAGACCAGAAATTAAGGAAATTGGATCTAGCACACCCAATGGTACATATCCAAGGTAACCGTTGTCCCGAAATCTTGTACAAGGAACTTTCAACTTTCTGTTTTCAAGAGCGAATATTATTGGTCCCATTATCAATCCTGAAGTGTCCATTGGTCCGACATTTACTGATGATTATTCTACGATTTCCAAAGCCGTGAGCTAGGAATCACATAATTTGGGTCCACTTCAGACTCAAGAAAGATTAGCACGCCCAATGATTAGTCGTCTCTTCGTGTCTTTGCTCATCCAGATCTGGAACCTCTCACCACTTTCTGTAAGAATATCTATGTCCAGAATAATATCCATATCATCAAGTTGAGACTCAAGTAGCGTTTTAGTATTATTCCCGATTCATCTCTCCTGGTTAAATTGGAGGAAAAGTTCCGTCTTGATCACTTTTTCTCTTTGTGCAAAACTAAACAATTTCCAGGCCTCCTCCTTTTTCCTGTTAAAACGAAAACAATAACAAGGTATTGGGTGACGGAAATATTGTACTTCACTGTAAGAAGAAATAAGGTAGATCAAGGAGTACTCTACCCTGGAGGTAGACTGGGCGCAAGTTCAAGACAACGAAAGGGCGATGCCAGCAAGGCATTTCTTTACAGAAAATGGGGTTCAAAATCAATTTGTGCGATATTTCTGACTGAAAATTAATTGCTATATATATGTAGGTTATATCTAGCAAGTAAATGTCCCAAAATACCAAGAAAGTAAAACTGG
>CM021317.1:8323800-8372691 GCA_010645155.1 Tigriopus japonicus
TATGCAGTAAGCACGAGTGCTAGCTCTGAGCCACCACGATCTGTTGTTACTGAGAGGGGTATTTGTGGTTTATCTAGTGCTGCAGATGAGTCGCCTCCCAGATCGGAAGTTAGTTAGGGCCGATAACATCGGACTGATTTTGGGGCGTGGGGTTGACCTTTACCAAGGCTAGGACTTGGCTGGACCCGCTTGAAATACAGGGAACACCGATTGGCGCACTATCTTTTGGAATTTTGGTCGATTTCCGTTTGATTTTCCGCTCCCAACATGGCCGTTTGTATTTCTTGTTTACGAATCTCGGCCTCATACCGGAGGTTGCGTGCCGGAGAAATTCCGCGAGTTCGTATCCAGTATTAATACTATTATATAGGTTATCCCTGGCTGAGCATACCTAAAGGCTTTATATACAAAGAATCGCAAAGGTCTGAAATCGAAGGTCTTCTCTGATTTGATGTTAGATGGTTCCTCGGGACCCAAGTTCTGATTGGTCAAGCAACCCCTTACGCCAACGTGACTAGATGCAGCTTGTCTTGGAAGCTTTCAGGCACCAAAAAATCACCAATTCATGGCTTCTAAATCAAGATTAAGATATTGAATATTTTCCGCGACTAAGAAAGAGGGGCCCCAACAAATTTATGAAGTTTTTAAGACATGAGATTATATGAAAAAGTGGAAAGAGTAAACCCCTTTCTTTTTTCGGACACACTGATGAACTCTACTCTACATGAGATTGTGAAGGCAAGGAGAGGACAGTGGATCTTAGTTGCTGAACAAAGGGTGGCACTTTACGTGCCATTTCCAAATTGGTGTTTCTGGACTTTGTTTGAGGAAAAGAAAAAAATATGCTGCAGAATGTTGAAATTTCTTTACGTAGTAACATGCCAATTTGTATCTGCAACATGTATCTATTGGATTGAAAGCCATTTAATCACAATTTTCCTGGGACAAAAGCTTTCAAGACATGCCGCATCTAGTCACGCTGCCGCAAGGTGTTAATTGACCAATCAGAACTTGGGTCCCAAGGAACCATCTAATCAGAGAAGACTTTCGATTCTAGACCTTTGCCCTTCTTTGTATATAAAGCCTTTAAGCATACCTAAGTATCGCGAGGGACCGGAGACGAGGAAACCGGTAGACCGGCGAGAAAGCTCGCTCGTCAAGACTAGTTGAGCAAGTGACCAGATAGAGACAGAAACGAAAGACCAATCATGCTGGGAAGTAGGCATATGTTAGTTTTGCAACGAATAGGGTGGACCTGAGGGGCTATTGCTGCTCAATAGAGACGTGTAAAGGACTGGCGCGATTTTTGAGCTTTGTAGGTTGCTTCGGCTGCGCCACAATCGTTGCAAAAACTACCATGATCAAAGCTTGGTCTCGCCAAAACTTTGAACGCAAAATTACTCATTATGAACAGAAATTACTCAAAACTTTTGGTTTCTACATCTTGCATCCAACACTCAATTTGAGTTAGCATTGTCGAGTAACTGACCACCAAAAAGGCAGAGCATTGCATTATCTTAAATGGCGCTGAAGGGAAGTCACCACCTCAAAAACTGGAAACACTAAAACCAGGTGGCGTCCTAGTGCCGATTTGAGGAACTATCCACCTCTCTATTGGACCTTGATTGGCTGTGACAAATTTTAATATCTAAACCATTCCACATGTGGAAGGATAGAACTGTAAATGCCAATCGTTTTTGAACGTGTTTCAGTGATTATTTCAATTAGCAAGTTTTGAAGCTCACCAAGTTTGTAATTATCAGCAGAGCTCTTCATTGCGTTCTATGAAATTGTCAGTTCATTCCGCCATCTCGAACCGATTGCATTGGTATGTCTCTCATGTTTCATATTTGTTCTGTTGTCTTATGTTCTTTTATATCAATAGAAACCGTGTTCAATGACCATCTTTACTACACGCGTCTGAAAGCGATCGGAGGTTTTCTATAAGAACAAAGGCATTCTCTAAAAAGATTACCTATATGAAGATTTCCAATGTTGTCGGCGTCATAATCACTAAATCAGAGACAAATAAAAATTTAGCTTCTTTAACTTTAAAAATCAAATGCGGAATAAATAGACTTCGCTATGAGCTGAGTTAATATCCCCTATGACAACTTCAATTTTACGTAACCCCACGACTGCAAACACGCAGTTACGACAAAAGGCGAGTAACAAGTTCCTGACAAAGTTTTGTGACTTGCTTTTGTGACTGAGCTTTTCTTTAATGGGGTTTTCACAATTTGCATACTTTTGGGTTTGCAAATGAACTCAACAGCGTGGTGTAGCGTAAAATATCCGTAACAAATGAACGGGGTATATGAACTCAGCTCATGACCAACTCTAACTTCTTGAGCCTCTCCCAATACGAGAGCCCTCTCATTCCTGTGATGTTCCGAGTGAAACACATCTTTGGACCTGCTTGACCATTTGCCAAGGATCACTAAATACCTGAATGCCTCGGCTACTTGCCAAAGCCAAATCTTTGCCAGACAGAGAAAAATTTAATCAAACCAAGTGTTTGATTGGTAATTCAAAGCTCACATACTTAATTTCAACTTAATTGACAGAATTTTGTGGCAGTTAGAGCAATTTGAAACATGGAGCAATGTTCGCTCTTTCGAACGAACATTTGCGGGGTATGTACAATCGTCCAAGGAATCGTCAATAAAGGACGATTGCAGGGTCATTTCTTTCTCCCATTTCCGTGTGTATGTATTGTGACTGTAGCAAATCTGGAAACGTTGTATCTCGTGGAAGGAGCAACGTATCATGCTGAAATTCAGCAAACGACATCCTTATATGATTGTTTAATCATTCGGATAAAAACAAAGTCATTTACTTAAATGGAGTTCGATTTTTAAAAAATCCACACCTGAACGCCTGAGCAGAGGTTTCCACGTCTTTTGATTTCCTTGCATTTAAAAACCTACCGAACTTGTTGGAGCCCAAATGAGTGAGGCATATTCAAGATGAGACTGGAAAATCGACTTGTGCAGAGTTAGCATCGAAACACTGTCTATGGACTTGAAAGTGCAATAGATCAAGCCGCACGTTTGAAATGCCTTCCCCACTTTCAACTAGATATGCTCATCGAATTTTCCATCATCTTGGATGACAACTCCTAAATCCTTCATGGACGATACTTGCTCCACCTCACAACCTCCATTGTCTATGAGTGGTACAACTACGCAGTTTCATGATTATCTCAAAAACCTTCGCAATACTGGAAGTCAGAGCTTACATACTCCTTTCAATGCCTTCTAACTTATCGATGAGCTTGGCGACTGTCGCTGTCTCAATGAGGGATGCAGGGGAAGGTTTGAGTGATCTCTTCAAAAATCTTATTGCGGGCGGATGAAAGAAGAGAAAAGGCTTGTTTGGCAACAGTGGGTGGCTCGTGAGAATTTGGGCAGTTTAAGGGTTTTTGCAATTTACAGACGGCCCTTGCGAATTAGATGCCATGAAAAATGTCGAATTGCAAGTTTGAACACCTTTGGTTAGGATTTTGGAAAAAAATGCACACTTTATTTGCTCGTTCTTGCACGAGAAAATTCTCAACAAAAGGCCACTTTTTTGGGTAAGTACAAGTGTAAGTGATGTTATAAGCACTGATTTGTATTGTAAAGCTCCAAAACCATCATGGCATCAAACAAAGTGCTTGCCATTTTTTAATCAATAGAATAATTTTGCAAATTCTTACAAAACCCGAGTCAATATGTCCAAACTGGCAATTCGACATTTTTTGTAGCATCTAAGTCATAAGGGCGGTCTGTAAAACGCGAAAACCCTTGCACTGACCAAAATCTTACATTGACGAACAAGCCTTTTCTCTTTTTTCATCCGCCCGCGATAAAATTTTTGAAGAGATCACTTAAACCTCCCCCTGCATGCCTCATTGATAGAAAGCCTTATTATCACCCATATTTAAAAAAGAGAGGAAAATTGAAGCCTTCAAACTACTGCCAAGATCACTCACCAATATTTGGTTTGGTTTATTCGTAAAGTAAGCTCTAGTGCTCCCACAGGTGCATAGTGATCATTACATTTCGTGTCGGCATTATTAACGGCATAAAAGTAGGACAATTGCAAAAGTAAACATATAATAATAACAATGAAAAAATAAGTACAAAAGAGGAGAAAAGAGAAAAAAGGAAAGAAATATCCCCATTATTTGAAGTATAATAAAGGGGGTTGGGCCAGATACGTCACATGAAAGGTCAAGCGATAAAAACACGGTTAGATTGCCCAATTCTAGGCCTTGTTTGAATTCGCGGAATTTTTTCACCTCGCAGTCGCTGAGTTTCAATTTATTCCAAGAATGTAGTACCCTAAGATCAAAACAGGAGCTGCGGATTAGTGACGTAGTGAGAGGTGGTCGCATTTGGCATCTGTTCCCACTTCGAAGATTTCTCACCGGTTGTTCTGTGCCCTCAATAAATTTGTACGGGGCTGTACTTTTATCGTGAGATATCTTTAGCCCTTTGGAGTCTTATACGCTGTAGTGAGGTCAAATTTGAGCCTTTTCAGTTCCACAAACGCTCCCCGTAAAACTTATCCATGCCTAGAACAAGACAGGTAAACCTCCTTAACACAACTTTAATCCTAACGATGTCTTTCTTGAATGGCGGGAACCACACCGAGGTTGAACACTCGAGAATTGGACGAATATAGGTTGTAAATACACGCAACATGATTGCTCTTTCACAAGTAACGAAATTTCGCCGAATTATTCCAACCAAGGTAATAAAAATAAAAATAAAAGATTGCCTTGGAAGAATTCCTTGTAGAATTATACTCAAATTTCAGCCTCTTATCAAAAAAGATGCCCAAGTCTTGTCGGGTTGTGCATTCGGGGATGATTTTAGAGGTTAGGCTGTATATTCCAGGCACCTTCGAGTTGTGGAATCGAAGGACAGAGCACTTAGAAACATTTAACTCCATTCCATTTTGTGTGAGCCCACTCGGCAGCAAGACTTGTATCGGTCTGGAGGCTAAGCTGAGCCTCCTTTGATTCAACTCTTCGAAATATTTTCGTAAAAAATTATAAAGAGAATAACCAGGAGCGGACCTAAAATTGGACCTTGTGGAAAACCTGACTTGACATTATACATGCAACGAAATGATCCTTCAACCTTGACTATTTGCTTGCTGTCGCTCATGAAACTACCAATCTAATTCAGGACCTTACCCTGGATCCCAAACTCTTTGAGTTGATCGAGCAAAAGACCATGACCATTATCAAAGGCCTTGGAAAAGTCAAGATAGACCTTAAATGCTGTTAGAGGATCAGCTCCTACATATTCCCGACGAAGGCAAATAGGCAACAAATTGAACAATGAAGGAGCCCGATAAAGAAGGGAGGAAGGGTTCATTGTTCGAACTAGCCTTAGGATTCCTTAGGATTTGGAGGTGCTCTCAGAGCGCACGTAAAACCTCTACGATCGCTACAACTGATCTCAAATCCTGGGTTAGGACAGCCCATTCGGGGCTCTTAAAAACATACAGTATCAGATACCTTTCTGAGTACTGTACAGCCCTAACTTCTTGATCCCCTCCCAATACTCTCATTGAGCTCTCTCATTCCTGTGATGTTCCTAGTAAAACATCTTTGGACCTGCTCGACCTTTTGCAAACCTGCTGAACTCATTGGAGCCCAAATGGGTGAGGCATATTCAAGATGCGGCTGAACAATCGACTTGTACAGAGTCATTGTAATACTATCTCTGGACTTGAAAGTGCGATAGATCCAGCCGCACGTTTGAAATGCCTTCCCCACTTTCAACTGGATATGCTCATCAAACTTCCATCATCTTGGACGACAACTCCCAAATCCCTCTTGGACTTTCTTGTATTTCAAGAACCCAAACTTCAACAATTTTGACACCACTGTAGGTGTTCAAAAGAGCTACAACCTTTTTTATTCGGACTACAAGGCTGCCTTTTATTCTCCTTACAAGCTAGAGCTTTCTGGACAATTTTTGGTTGAGCTACTTCAACCAACTCGACCTCAGTTGTCTCTGTTTCAGTGGAGTTGTCTACAGTTGAGGCCACCTTTGAATCAACCTTGCTTTCTGGTCTGACTAACCCAAGAAACCAAAGCCTCAACAATGAAAGCCTTCTTTTCAACAGAGGGGTCCTTCCCTTCTAATGCTAAATGCAGACATTTCTTAGCCTCGTCGCTAACCTGACTCAAGATAGCCTCCATCATGTAAATGGAAGGAAAAACTAACAACCAACTCTAACAAAAGTAATGAGAGAAGAAGGGGGTGTGAAGAAAGATTAGCAGGAAACAACAACTAGGTGAAGAAGCTGATCAGACTGACCTAACCCAAGAGAGGGAGCCAACCAAACAAACAATTTCACACCTAACTGTGAGAAGACAGTCACCTAATGGAATAGTACCCTTTCTGGCCAACAGGAAAGAAGAAAAACAAGAGAACTAAAAATGTAAGTATGAAAAGGACATTAAAAACGACAATATAGAACTTAAAGTAAAGATATTAAGAAAAATAAAAATAAACTGAAAATAGAGGAGAATACGAAAAGAAAACGACAAAAAATGTTAAAGATAGAAATAAAGTAGTAAGAGAAAGAATATGCAAAAATGGCTTACCTTGGATCCAAACGACCACGACACAACACAACACAGTACTTAGTCTAAACCGGCCCGTAATTCATGAGCAACGCAAAAGACGTGTGCTCACGACGACAGACGAGAAGAGAACCGTTTCATTCAAAACGAAAGTTTCAACCAAAAGAACAATAGGAGCCATGAGCAATGTTTGAAACCTTATAAACATTTTTATGGTACATTCGAACAAGAAAATAACTCGTGCACCAGCCCAAACAAAATCTAACTGGCTTCTCTGTCCTATTCGAGGCAAGATTCCCTGTCTGATTTTTTTTCGAGATTCTAATGCCTGTGGTGGTGTGAACAAGAAAACCCGGTTTTGAAAATTACAGCTGAGCAAAAATCCGAAAATGTACGAAGTCAGTAGAACTCAGAAGAACGAAAAATGATTGTCCGTGAGGTCCAATCATTGTTTTTCACTCAAGTTTATATTGATTTTGCTATGAATTTAAAAAAAAAAACCCTTTCAAGTCCTTTGGAAGCTTTGAATGTACATTTTTTTCGCCATGGTCACTTCGCCTAAAACTCTCGAGATTTTTTCTCGAATTCTCGAGGATTGAATTTTTCGAGAAAATCGGCAACTCTAGTCAGAATTAACAAAGTCAAAGGATCCTTTGGCTCGAGGATGATTGGATGACGAAGCTCGTAAGGCGCTGAAGCTTTGTCAATTCGTCAATTCGTCCCGCATCAGTCCCAACGAGTCCAAAAAAGGGCGCAATCTAAACCAATTATAAACTTAAATATCACAGATGTTTATGATATCACAATAATGACTAGAATGACTAGAACGTGCTCTCACGTCGATGGAGGTCTCCACGTCGATGGTGGTCTCCACGTCGATGGTGGTCTCCACGTCGATGGTGGTCTCCACGTCGATGGTGGTCTCCACGTCGATGTTGGTCTCCACGTCGATGGTGGAATTGGTGGGGTTACCGGACCCATGGTGGGATCTTGTAGGATCCGTGACGGAAAACGTCCCGGGGAAACAAGATCTCCCGGACACGCGATGGTTTCGCCACCCTCGGTTGAGGCACCACCCTCTTAACGGCACCACTCACTCCACCAAACGCAGTCGAGCCTCCGGTCACAAGTCGGCTCGCAGGTCGGCACGAACCGACTGCGCCATGTAGCACGCTGAGTAGCCGCGAGGCCACTCACCGTGGTGTGAGTAGAGAGAGATGTACTCACAATCGAATCCAATGAGGCATGCAGGGGGAGGTTTAAGTGATCTCTTCAAAAATCTTATCGCGGGCGGATGAAAGAAGAGAAAAGGCTTGTTCGTCAATGTAAGATTTTGGTCAGTGCAAGGGTTTTCGCGTTTTACAGACCGCCCTTATGACTTAGATGCTACAAAAAATGTCGAATTGCAAGTTCGGACATTTTGACTCTCGGTTTTGTAAGAAATTGCAAAATTATTCTATTGATTAAAAAATCGCAAGCACTTAAAAAAGACCTTTGATATTGAAGAGAAACACGTACAAAACACGGCATTTTGTTTGGTACCTTGATGGTTTGTTTGTTTGTTTGTTTGTTGAGGAGTCAGAACGCAACTTCGCAGCTGCGATCTGATAGAGGCTGTCCGCCATATGGGGATATTGCCGCTCCACTTGGACAAGCTAACAAGCAAGCATTAATTTTTACCTCACCCTCGGGAATGACCCCAGGTTCGCCCATTTAAGCCGTCAAGGGCCGTGACTTCTGCATATAACTTAATAGCACAGGTCACTAGGACTCGGCAAGCCCGGGAACGAACCGGGGCTTGCCTAGTATTTGGCATTGAAAGACAGTTCAATGCTAAATTTTGACTCCGAAGAGTTGAGTTTAGAATGTTGTGTGTTGCATTTGAAAGACGGTTCAAATGCTAATTTTGACTCCGAAGAGTTGAGTTTGAGGGTGGCAGTCAGCCGGAATCGAACCCCAGCCATCTGCACGACAAACCGACGCAGTACGCACTACGCCATGCCTCACCCCTTTACTTTGATGGTTTTGGAGCTTTACAATACAAATCAGTGCTTTTAACATCACTTACACTTGTACTTACCCAAAAAAGTGGCCTTTTGTTGAGAATTTTCTCGTGCAAGAACGAGCAAATAAAGTGTGCATTTTTTCCAAAATCCTAACCAAAGGTGTTCAAACTTGCAATTCGACATTTTTCATGGCATCTCATTCACAAGGGCGGTCTGTAAATAGCGAAAACCCTTATACTGCCCAAATTCGCACGAGCCACCCACTGTTGCCAAACAAGCCTTTTCTCTTCTTTCATCCGCCCGCGATAAGATTTTTGAAGAGATCACTCAAACCTCCCCCCTCTCCCACTTCTCATTGAAGCGAACTAACAATGGTTTAACTTCGTTTTAATCTCGAGCCAAAAACAGACCAGAAAAACCTCTTGAAACAAGAGAGGAAGAATAGTAATGACGAGCAAAGCCAAAAGTCAGCTATTGCTCTCATCGATATAAGAAAGAGAAAACAAGAAACAGTAGTAGAAGGTCGCCACACCTCCCCTCCATGTCAAGTCGACATAAATTTTAAAGGAGGTCGGCTCAATCGCCCACTACGCATACGATGCTGGTTTGAATTTGATAAATCGACAACAGGGAAGGATTCCGTTTGAATCTGAGGCGAAGACGCATCACTTGAAGAAGAAGCTGCGACTTGAGCAGGTTTGAGCCTATCAATGGAGACAATTTGTTTTTTGTCATCTCAAAACATTTTGGTCCTCGTGAAATCACTCGATAGAGTCCCCGATAATTTGGAGATAAAGGTTTTCGATACCCATCTTGCCTCAAATATACCCAAACGGTAGTGGCAAGAGATTTAGGTACCGCAGAATGAGGGGTGCCATGAAATGAAGTTGGAGTTGGAAGAAATTTGTCCAGTATTGTAGACCAGCCTGTTGAATTTTAGGAGCAGACGTGTTTTCCGATTGAGAAACGATTTGACCAGGAATCACTACCCAATACCAATTCGGCAGAAGAGCACCCCAGATCCAATTTGACCGATGATCGAATTCCCAGCATCACCCAAGGAATTGTTGTTGAGACTTGAGCAGTGTTAAGTTGCCGATGAAGTCTTTCCACAAGACCATTTGATTGAGGATGAAACGATGTCGTGAGGTTCAGTGAAAAATTCAGAGCCCGCGACAAACCGGACCACAGAGCGGAAGTAAATTGGGCCCCTCTGTCTGAAGTAAGTATTCATGGTACTCCGAAACATAAAAGAATGTGGGCCATCCGAGGAACAAATCTTTGATAAAACGACACCATGCCAAGATATCGTCGGAGTGAAGGGAATTTCTTGATAACACTGACTTTATCCGATAGTGGAAGTAGCTCCACCTTCGGAGTACCTTCGGTTGACACCTGATGACCTAAGAATTCCACTTGTGTTTGAGCGAAAACACATTTTTTAAAGTTCAGAACCAAACCGTTAGTCTGTAACAAAACAAACACTTGCCGAAGATGATTGAGATGATCATTCAAAGAGGGACTGGCGACCAAGATATCATCAAGATAGACAAAAATGAAATCCAGCTCTCCAAATATAGAATCCATCAATCGCTGAAACGCTTGTGCGGCGTTCCGCAGACCAAACGGCATCCGCAAATATTCAACTAAGCCAAAAGGTGTTGCTATGGCCGTCTTGGCAATGTCCTCTGGATTCATTGTTGCGATGGAAAAACGCAGCTTATGTAGCGAAACTTGATCGAGCATGATTATTTCTACTCCGTCTCATGTGCTTCTTTTGTGTTTCTACGTATGCTGCTACTAAACTTCCAAACTACCTCAACAACCGACCTATTATCTCAAAAATGCTATGATATGAAAGGGTACATGGGGCAACATGGAAATACTGGGTCAATGGAAAAAAACTAAGTTCATAACACTCTCTGTTCTGGTTGCAACACCAACGTGATCGCAAAAGATCGCAACTTCTTCCAATTTTTCGAAAGACAGCGATGTTGTTTTCGAAATGGGAATGTACCCATCCGGACCAACCTCCCACTCTACAATACTAGGCGGTAAATTGAAGTCGCCAACTACAAAGAGTCGAGAACAAACCTCTCGACCTTTTCAGACTCCTTTCAAGTGAATTGAGCTAATAAGTTGTGAGCCGATAGAAACAAGAAGGTGGCCGATTTATGCTTTTCTTCCGACAGCTTCAATCCGACCCCCAGCAGGATTCGAACCTACGCCTTCCTTGCTCCTTGCTCCATTCGACATTTGAACATGACTAATATGCAAGTCTTTCTTGACATAAACGCCCTCATGTGGGAAAGTGATTTGACTCTCTATCACAACGGACTAGCCTAAAACCAGCTATTGCTACTACTAATCATCTAAAATGTTATATAAAAAAGAAACAACACAAACAAACGAGCAACAGCTGACACCGGAAAGTCAAACGTTGGATCTATGAAATACAGCGTCCTTCTCCAACGTTTTTTGTGGTTTAATACAAAATGACTTGACAACTGAAACTAACAACAGACAACTATGAAAAACCTAAAAAATAACTTAAGAGCTAAGGAGAAACCTGAATGAGAATACACAATAAACAATGCTGATAGAGAACTAAGGAAAGAGGTACATGCTACTATAAAAATGATAATACTAATCCAACAATATGGGAAGGAAGAAAAAGCTAAATATTGTAGCTTACCTAGGATCCACACGACCACCACACAAACACAACACAACACTAAGTCCAAACCGGCCGAATTATCACGAGCATTATGTAAAAGCCGTCCGCTCACAACAGCAAACGGGAGAAGACTCGAGTCATTATTTGTTACCCTTTAACTTAAAATTAACTTTTAGTATCTTAATTTCATTTTAAGAAACTCTGACTTGTACGAGCATTTTTGTTCGTACTTGAACATGAGTCTATGCGTATTTTTGTTCATTAGCGGCCATTTTCCACCATTTTCTAAAACTAAAAGCCAAAATTTGCCATCCCTGCTCTCAGTTTTAACTAATAATAATATAATGTTTATTGCGAGAATCATCGTCTCATTGGATAATAAATATAATAAAAAATTAAGATTTTTTTTGGCAATGTCCTCTGGATTCATTGTTGCGATGGAAAAACGCAGCTTATGTAGCGAAACTTGATCGAGCATGATTATTTCTACTCCGTCTCATGTGCTTCTTTTGTGTTTCTACGTATGCTGCCACTAAACTTCCAAACTACCTCAACAACCGACCTATTATCTCAAAAATGCTATGATATGAAAGGGTACATGGGGCTCATGTATATGAGATATATACATCTATATCTGTATATGTATTGGAGTCGAGGGGGGCCCATTCTGTGTTCAGGAGGCGCCGTTCGAGGCGTAATATCCACTAGACAGAGGGGTGGGGCGGGGGGAGACCTGGGATCGAACCCATGAACCCGAGCACAGCTCGGTCGCGCGTTAGTCAACTGCGCTACAACCATCTCCCCTAAAGATACTAAAGATACCAAAGATACTTAAACCAAATAAAAAATTGCAAAGTAACGCACCTAGGCGCACTTGAAAATGTGAACAAAAGGAGGACGTCAGTGATGACGTACGTCACTTTTGAGGCAGAATTACAGACACTACATCACCTACACGACACCACACCTAACCTTCTAAGGAGGCAATATGATTATATAATTTCTTGATTACTGGTATTGGCAGATTGAAGCTGATTGCGGGCCGGCGCAAGAGCGCTTGATAATTCAAAACAAGGCTTCGAGTGATTGCTGTTCATACCCTGGTTGATTGAGTGTACTGTAGTGAAGAGTCGGGTCAAATTTTTACAAATTTCAATATAATGGGTTTATTGAGGCTTCCAAATAGGGAAAAAAGACCAATGGGACTTTAAGCAATGTGTTGAGTAGCCATGGAAATCGGCAAAAAAGAAAAAAAATCTTTAAAAATACACATTCATAGACAATTATTATGAACGAACTTATGATGAGAGCTTTCAAGAGTAAACCAAGCAGCACATAATGAAATTGATGAAAAGGCTAGGATAGTTGCTCTCTTATTCAATTTTGGGAACATTTTCTTCCTTCATTCAATACTTGAGATTTGCAATGTGCCATTTTAAAATGTGACTGTGTGGGGATAATGTTGATGAAATACCTATGCTATCAGAATAATGAAGTGGGCAAGGAACAAAAAAGCAAACAAAGGAAAGATATCTGAACAATTGCAAAGAACATTGTTGTGGAACAGTTTAGCTTTCACAAAATTTTAAGGGAATAGGAATTAGACAAATGTGCAAAATAGAATGACAACTTGCAGAAACTTCCGTCATATTTCGGCGTCGTCATTAAAGAAGAAACCATTCAAGCTTCAATATACTTTTTCACAAATGTACCAAATTGGTACTTTTGTGCAATCTAAATCTAAAATGGGAATTATGGCCGGGAGTAAATTAGATTAAAATGTTCAAATTTGTTTGTTAAGATGACCTTGAAATGAACTATTGCTTCGTTTTTCCTGGATTACAACATAAGATTTTATTAATTCAGTAGGAGGCTAACAACGGCACAATGATACCTTCTCCATGCAATTTAGATAAAAAGACAAGTTAAACTTTTAATACCAATCTTTTGGATGAAAATAAAAATGAAGAAAAAAAGATCCTGGTGCGTTATGTAATATGTGATAATATGTGATACAGCCTGCGCCGCCCCAATCGATACACTTGCAAATTAGGTGAATAATGGTGAATAACTCAACTCACAAGCATTTAACGGAAAATTTACTTTTTTAATAATTACAAAGTACATATTTTTATATCTTCTCATTCAATATGGCCACCATTGGCCTCCATGACCTTCTCCAGCCTGCCCCTGAACCTCCTGCAAGTCTTCTTGATCACCTCCTCGTCTAAGGAGGCCTAGGCCACAAGGCTTTGAGCTCATCCTTGGACGATGACTTGATGCCAGCCAACTTGCTCTTCAACTGCCCGAAGATCCTATAGTCCAAGGGTGAGAGGTCTGGGCTGTGGGGAGGCCAGAAGTGCTTGGGCCAGAAGTGTGGAGTCTGCTCCTTGAGCCATCTCTGAGTTTCATTAGAAGTGTGGCAGCTGGCTCCGTCTTGTTGCCACCACCACTTCTCCCCAAAGTTCTCCCTGGCCCATGGGAACACATACGTGTCGAGGTAGGCCTTGTAGGTCTCTGTGCACAACCTCTCCTCATCATCCAAGAACACCAAGTCCATCTTCTGGCCATTGGAGGCCACCACAGCAATGCACTGCACGTACGCATAGGACCTGGCCTTGGGGATGAACTTGATGTCGTCGTCAGCAGCCCCTGCAGCCTCTGCAAGGTAGGTGCTGTTGTTTGAGGCCACAATTTCATTGAGGGAGAAGGGCGTCTCGTCGGAGAAGAGGATGACAACGTCATTGGGCTTGTGCTTCATTTCATTCAGCAAAATTGTGGCTCTCTCCACTCTTTTTTTCTTGTCAGCCTCACTGAGTGCCATCCTCGGTCTTCTCTTGAAGCACTGGAGGCCCAGATCCTCCTTCACCAGTCTCCTCATGGTGGTTTCTGCCAGATTGAACTCCTTGGCCAAGCCTCTCATCGTGATGCCACCTCTGGCAATCCCGATCTCCTCCTGCACAGCAAGAACCACTTCTGGACGTCTCTGAGGCCTTGGCCTATCCCCAGCATCCTTCTTGAAGGCTCCACGTTGTTTGACCCGGTAGACAGTGGACCTGCTACACCCCAAAGTGGTTGAGATCTCTGTGGGCGTTTGTCCGCGCGAAAGCAGGAGGGAAATGGTCTTCCTTTGCTCTTCTTCCGAAGCCATTTTTTAGAACTTTGTGTTTTTTTTGTTGTCATTTGAAGTTCAAAGTCTAACTACGAAACCTACCGACTTATAGCAAATTTGAGACATAAATAAAGTCACAGGAGTAGTGTTTAGAGAGTGTATCGATTGGAGCGGCGCAGCCTGTATATATGTATATATATGAGATATAATGTAATAACATGAAGTTATCACATCTTTCTAAAAACCCTTTCAAGGGTTTTGACTCATTTTGGTTTAAGGTTTGATTTAAGGTGTGAACGACATATCAATCAATTAACAAGTGATATCTCACAAGAAAATTGCGAAACTTTTTTTGTTTTTTTTATTAGAAGGTTTTTAAGAATAGAAAAAGCACAAGTTCTAATAATACAAAGGTTACGGTTTACAGTTAATGCCGATTTAACAGGACATGCGTAGAAAAACATGGCCTACAAAAAAACGATTGCCATTTTGGCCCAAATTGAAAACATCTATCTCTTAAAACCGTTAGTCAAAATTCTTTCAAGTTTGTATGGAAATTCCTAAACCTATGATATGTTTCTGAAACAGGAAACCTAGCAGAACAAGTTCCATATACTGAATTTTTCACGGTCAGGTCTAATTTAGGATGATTCCTAAAACATTACATTAACTAATTTTTGTAAAGCTAGTTAGTAAACTTTTAGAACACCTGCAGAGACTTCTTGAATCGAAGTTTTCCATGTTTCTCTGGTGGTGAGTTATTTGACTTTAGCTGGTCCGCTTTTAACCCAAAAAAGCGAAAAACACCCCAGACCAGGTACATGAAAACTCAAATCTAAACCCAGAACAATTTGTAATTGTAAAATGTCAATTACATGGGCTCAAATCAATTGTAATTACAATTACTTTGATCTCAAGCGTAATTAATTACAACTACTTTGATGTCAAGCATAATTAATTACAATTGTAATTACTTGGAAATGTAATTACAATTACATAACAGATCTGCCTTGTTTCAATGAGAAATACATCTAGTCATTCACCAACACTTGGTCATGCAACATAATATAAATAAATCAGAGAAATCTCATTTCTGACGTCACAAAAACCGCCCTCTACGAGGGATTACCTAACAACATTCCTAAAAAGGACGGTTTCATAAGGAACGTCATAGAGGGCACTACCCTTTTTGTAAGGCAAATATCCTTCTTAAAATTTGATTCTCACAGTCAATCCAGAAAATAAAGCCCGCGTCACGGATCTCCGCACTGTCACGGCGGTCTGCCTGTTTAGCTAGAACTGCGAAGTCTGGGGCTGGTCTGTGTGCAACACTAATCAACACTTGAGTGAACAAGGGGAAATTTTGAAATTTGAACAAAATATTAAAACGAATACCTTTTGATTAAGAACAAAACACATTTGAAATTTTTCAGTTTCAATCTTGTTTAGAATAATTTTCATGTTTGAGTGTTTTGACATCATCAATCTGATTAAGCATTAGCAATGTGAACACTGCCAATTTATTTTTGATTTTGGTGCTGGTTGATGAATGTTCAAGAACCATATGCGCCATGCCACATGAGTTTTAATCTCAACTTAATATTTGCGAGTAGTCGGAACGGCACCCATCTGCTCCAAGTTGTACTGAGTTATGGTCTGTTATTTGTCCTGAGGAAAAGAGATCCTGTGCTCACAGTTCAATGCAGATCAGAGTATGGCCAAAACTAACGTCTTACTGAGACGTTAAAATTGTTGACAGATCCCTAAACTAAGCGTTGTGGACGTTTTTTGAAGTCCCAAATAAATTTGAAGGTGCTCTGTAAAAAATGCACAAGAAAAAAATTCACGAAAATTAGAATGCTCTCACCGGGTGGGCACACAATGGGTCATGGGTCAAAATGGGTTCATTTGTAAGATGTTTGTATTATTGATATTGTCACAAGTAGCCTGAAAGCAGTAGACATTAGTGCATACGAGCTATCCAAACGTGATTTGCGGGCCAAATCTTTTGAGTAAATATAACGTCTCCATTCGTGAATTGGCAGAAGATTGTCACACTCCTTTCCCACAAAAGTTGGACGGTATTGATCAATTGAATTCGTATTCCTAACGATCATGTGCAAGTTTTTAATGATCAGCGGTGCATAAATTTGATTAAGTGAATGATTACTACCGCATACCACAATGAGACATCCTAGTTGTTGAATCCAGCCCCTCTCTTAATCGGGAAGTTCAATTCCGCTTCTGAATAGTGATGAGTAGAGTGCGGGGAAATATGTTTTTCGCTGTGGAGCAGAAATCCCACAACGAATTCCACCAAATGGTTACTTATCGATCGATCGATCGATGGTTGACGCTCGTGATCGTCCACTGACGTTATTCTTCGGATTAGATCTTCGGATAATATCTAGAATTTCTGCTCCACAGAAAATGATAGTGATAATCTAGTGATGAGCCACAACATCATTTTGAAATGCAAAGGGCCCGGAAGTATATTTTTTATTCAAAGATTGGTCGTTCGGAGTTGTCTTCTAAGTTTTTCGTCTTTGGACGAGCAAAGAGCAAATAAATATATCATTGGAATAACTAAATATTCAGTCAGGAAATTCAAAGATAAGGCGTTTGGTGCACCTTACAGTAGTTGAAAATGCATACTTAAAAAAAATCACATTTGAAGTAACTGAAGTACTTGAGCTAATTTTCAAGCAGATTTGAGAGATAATTTGAGAAAAGTTCCGCGAAAACAAACTGGATGAGGCCGAATCATAGATAAATAAATTGAAGCAAAGACCCTCCAGCAAGGAATGGTCACCTTTTGCATTCACCAAACCTTTTCAGCCAACTTAGGCCTAACTGTAAACAACGGCAAAGAAAGTTCCAACAGCCAAGAGGAGAATAAGCTTTAAACTATGTGTAATCTCACCTAGAACCCAAGTGCCGTGGGTAGAAAAAGCTGTGCTTTAAGTTGCCATGATTATAATTTGATTCTATGACTCTAAAGAACCTTTTTGAGCCAAACTTGCCTGTGAATAGTGCCCAAAATTCCCCATACTCTGGCTATAAACCTTGATTTGGATGTTTGATAATGAATATTTGCATTGTGCCAAGGCAAACTAATGTGTTTGAGGCATATCAAAGAGTAGTTTTGAAACCGTGGTTTCATTTGTATTGAAATTGTCCTGAAGATAACTCCTGAAGAGAAGAAGAAGGCCTCAATGATCAAGACCAAGAACCATTTAAGCAATGGCCCAATGCCACCAGTTTATCAAGGAATTGTTTGTCAATGCCCTAAATTTCAAGAAAGTCATTGTGCTTGTGGCTCAAAAAGAATAGTAGAGCAATGACAAACTATTATTACTTAACAATACAACAAGAACAATAAGTTCCTCTTCCAGTGTTGTTTAGGAGTAAAACCTGAAAGTTCCCTGTGGGTTCATCTCCAAGACAACCAACATCCATGGACAAAAAGGTTTCTGCCATTTTAAATACTACTCTGTAGGGCGAACGTTTTTAATTTTTTTCATTAAATTATAATTTTTAATTATTTTGCCCATTTTGGGTAATTTTAATTATTTTGCTCCTTTTCCAAGACAAAAACTGTTTCGCCTACATTTTGTTATAATTTCATTCAGGCCTCTTTTTTTACGCGCCAACAGTTGCATAAGCTGTTGTTACCCAAACCAATGTTGTTATCCATGTTGAAGTGTTTGCTCTGCCTCATCTTAACTTACCCTCTTCAAGAGTCTCACAATGAGCAATTTTGCCCTGAGGGCCAAGTACCTAAAATAATACAATGAAAAGGAGGACTACCCATTTGTGTACAAGGCGCCACGCGGAGGAGGTGTGTTTTGCAAGGTGTGCGAGAGCGATTTTGTTGGGAATCAGAAGGGAGACTTTCGACAGCACTGCAACAGCCGAAAGCACCAAGACAATAAGGAGCTCAAGAGAAAGAGGACTGCTGCCACTCAGGCTCTTCTGACAGAAGTTCTTCCGCAAGATAAGGCAAAAAAATCAAGGTAACACCTCTCCCCACTGAGATTTCACGAGAATAATAATCACTCCATTCAAATTCCAGGATGGATGAGATCGGAGGTCAGCTGTGCAAAGGGTTTTTGGCAGCCAACATCCCACTCAAAAAGCTACAGCATCCAGTCCTGAGAGAGATACTGGAGACAAACATGGCCATCAAGCTGCCCTATGAGACAACATTCAGGGCAAAATTTGTGCCCTCCTGCTATGAGGACGTGTGGGAAGCGATCAAGAGGGATCTCAAGGATGGCCCTCTGTGGATCTGCCCAGATGCCACCAAGGATGCGCTGGGAAGAGAGGTGTGCAACATCAACGTGGGTAAACTTGACAGCCAATGCTACCACAAGCCACACTTGGTGAACGTGGGCTTCATGGACAAGGTCAACGGCGAGTCCA
Organism: Tigriopus japonicus; assembly: GCA_010645155.1. NCBI lineage: Eukaryota > Metazoa > Arthropoda > Copepoda > Harpacticoida > Harpacticidae > Tigriopus > Tigriopus japonicus. The sequence continues at coordinate 8,342,613 of CM021317.1, forward strand.
TAGCCAGGCTCGTAAATGACACCCTTCGCAAATTGGATCCTGAGTTTGACAGCGAGCGAGCTCTGATTTACGTGAGCGATGGCGCCCCGTACATGCTGAAGAGTGGAAGGGACCTCAAGATATTCTTCCCGCAGCTACATCACATCCTGTGCATCTGCCATGGCCTCTCCCTTGTCTCCGAGGTTGCCATGGACTACTTTGCCGATGTCAACCGACTCATTGCGTCAGTCAAGCAGATCTTCTGCAAGGCACCAAACCGGCGGACTGCGTATCACGAGGGCTGTCCCAATTTGCCGCTCCCCCCGGAACCAGTGAAGACCCGCTAGGGAACGCAAATCGAGGCAGCCGTCTTCTACAGCAAGAACTTGGACGCAATCAAAGAAGTAATCATGGGCTTTGACAAGAACGAGGCCAAGAGCATCAGAGAGGCCCAGGAATTGCTGCAAAAAGAGAGCCTGAAATCCGATCTTGCCTATGTTGAAGCAAACCTAAGCTTCCTGCCCGTGTCGATCAAGCTGTTGGAGGCTCATGGCCTGACACTTCACCGTTCCCTGGAGATCCTTGAGGACGCCGAACAGAAGCTGAACTCCATCCCAGGCTCCACAGGCAAGATTTTCCAAGACAGGCTGGCCAATGTGCTCCGAAAAAATCCATCGTTAAACTTTGTGAAGCAGGTCAACAGGGTTCTGCAGGGAGGGCAGGGCAACCTGCCGGAAGGGCTCTCTCCAAGTCTTGCTGCTGCTCTCAAATTTTGTCCAATGGCTTCGGCGGATGTGGAGCGCAGCTTCTCCAACTACAACAATCTGCTCTCAGACCGCCGCCATTCCCTCACCGAAGAGAACCTCACCAAAATGTTAATATGTAACTTTTTTTATGCGAGGCATTAATAAACGCCATGGTGGCGTTGACAAAACATTTTTAAGGCCTTATTATTACAATTATTTTGCAATTATTTTGGCATTTTGGGAGCAATTAAAAATTAATTATTTAGGCAAAAACTCGTGATTAAAATTGTCTGCTCTACTACTCAGTTACCTAGTTCATGAGAGTGTCCAGTGAGTTAAGCAAACACAAAATATCCAAGAAGTCATCAAGACTTCCCATATCAGCATTTGAGGTCTCTTTTACTCATTGACTGATACAATGTCAATACGGAATATTTTCTTGAAAACACATTTTTCTCCATGCCAATTGAGAGTTCTAAAATCTTCAGACCAACTTGGAAAAGACAAGAAAGTTGTCATATTAAGCACCATAGTTTAATTTACAAAAATTTGGAGTCTTACCTAATGCCATTTATGACTCTAAATGAGAACATATATTAGGCTAAGTATTTGTTAACAAAAATTAGTTGTGAACTACTTTCATACTATCCCTAATTCATGTTCAGTAATATAGAGTCTGAAATTATTTATTTTCTATTTAATATAATGCAAAAAAGCAAAAATTGGGAAGAAAGTGATATTTTGTTCAACTTTTGTTCTTACAAATTGAACTTGTGCATGACTTTTTTGCCAAAAATACAACAAATCAAACCTCAGATATATTTTTGAATACAAAATGGTATCATATGAATCTATTTCATGCTTTTGGAATGGGTAAAAGTATACAAACTAAAGTTTTGATTTGTATATCTCGAGACTTGCAATCAATGGCCTAAGTTGGCGGGACCAAAAATGTCGTGTCGCTTCCTAGCTCAAGAGTCCTTGATTAGAGATACAGTCAGGAGCAAAAGTATTTGTAAAGTGACGAGAAAACCAGAAAATCCTTTATATCCAATTAAATACTAAGCTAAGAAGTTTGTAAGAATGTAATATTTTTTTCCGATTAAGAATAATGCCAGTTTCCCGCAATTGTTTTATAAAAATGTCTGAAACTATCTTTTAATTATTAAAAATAAAATTTTAGATAGTGCAAAAGTATTCGTAACGCGCAAAAAAGTTAACAAAATAGGTTTATAAACAGATTTTTCTGGCCCTCCATGAATCCGGACCTTAATCCAATTGAAAACCTTTGGAGATAATTAAAAGTCCGTATCCGTGCAAGACGTCCAAAGACAATTGACGAACTGGAGCAAATCTGTTATGAAGAATGGGCTAACATTCCTTCAGATGTATTTAAAAATCTTGTAAATGATTATAAAAAACGTCTCTTAAGTGAAATTCAGCAAAAAGGGCATTCAAAAAACTATTGACAAAATGTTACGAATACTTTTGCTCTTGGTCTAAAACCTGTTCTGAGCAGTTTTTTAACCAAAATCTTGTAAATTTTTAAAAAGAAAAGTTTCATAGCTTTTAAATGATAAAAGAATAACTAAGGAGCAAAATGGTTCTTAAATGTATTTTTCAAAAATCGAGTATCATTTAAAAATCAATAAAATTTTCGAGGTTACGAATACTTTTGCTCCTGACTGTATCTCATTTCTGACGTCACAAAAACCGCCTTCTAAGAGGGATTACCTAACAACATTCCTAAAAAGGACGGTTTCATAAGGAACGTCAAAGAGGGCACTACCCTTTTTGTAAGGCAAATATCCTTCTTGAAATTTGATTCTCACAGTCAATCCAGAAAATCCAGAAGCCTTCGTCATCTAGAGGTCACAGATCTCAGCACTGTCACGGCGGTCTGCCTGTTTAGCTAGGAATGAAAAGTCTGTGGCCGAACTCAGCTTCAACTGAAGGATTTCTTCACGAAAGCCATTTTTTATAGAAAACACCCAAGGCATTTGGGGACATTTTTTCAAGCAAAAGAATCTTCTTGAGTTTTTTGAGTTTTGAGAGAGGAATACTACCCAAAAACAAAAGATGCCTAAAACACTTAATTAGTTGGAATATTAGCTTTCAACATTGTTAAGTTCAGCATTTTTGTGACATTGTCACTAACACAAATCATACTGTCCTTTCATCACCCTGGAAACCAAAGAAATATGGAGAAGATAACTCTGGCGTCTTCTCTGGTGTCTCTTGAAGTGGTTAATGGTTGTAGGTTGGAATTCGGTGACTTCAAAATTATTTTGACGGATTTCGATTCTCTCCTATAGTGAGAGTGTTTGAGCCTCGCAATACTGGTGTGAGGTCTGTTTGTAGCTCCTAAACTACGTTGAGCAAATGAATATTAAATATAACACAGAAAACACACTGCAAGTTCATTTCTTATCATTAAGTGTAAGAAACAAGGCTAGATGACAACATTTTCTTTAAACATCAAAGCGTTAAAACGTTTAAACATTAAGCGTCACTTTGATCACGTATGGGGCATCAAAATTATATGTTCCACTCACAGACATTGGTGGTCGTGAACTTGGGGGTTGAATGGATGATAAAATCATATGTAATAGCTTCTAGAGTTGTCATCCAAGGTTGACCGAAAGGGCTCCTAAGCAAGACCAAAAGCAGTTTTCTCAAAAACTCAAACTCTCAAAAACATTCATGCATAATTCACTTTGAAATTCAAATTTCATGTGATGGATGACGTTAAGTAAAATAAAATTTTACTCCAAAAATTTATGTTTCAGAGGTTTTTGGATCACAATCAACACGTGATTGTGGCACTTTTGAATTATTGACGAGTAAATTTTCTTAAATGATTTGGTTTCATGATTTTGTGTGCTGTGTCACAAGAACATAGAAGTGTGTTCAAGTAATGATGAAAACAAGAAAATACGCCTCAGAGAGACATTTCCCGTTCAATGTTATTGATACTTGTTTTAAGCTCATCTTTTGCAACAAGAATGATTTATGGCTCAAATATGTGTCAGAAAAAATTTTCTTCAGAGGCCAATACTTGAACATTGTTCTTTTTCTTTTTCCCACTGCGATTGTCGTTTAGTTGTTGTTGTTGATGGTGATGGTGGTGGTTGCCTTGGTGTGGGAAGGAGGGGGGGGTTGTGCCGTGCAAATATTGACAAACCATGTGGTTCGAGAATGTGTGCCTCGCTTCCCGCAAAACAGTTGTTTGTCCTTTGTCCGAAGCGATTGTCCTAAGCGATCAAGCACCTCATTTTTTTCAAGCCAAACTTGCTCCAATTTCGGCACCATCAAATATAACCAAAAAAACCCACAACCTACACCAATCGATTTAATGGCTCAATATTTCATCCCATGATCCTTTGAATTTCCTTAAAGTTCGCTCATAATCGACATATCTTACCGACGGCAGGGCGGGCACTTGACTTTTGAACTATTTGTCCACACTTGTCCAAAAGGTGTCGAAAAGTGTCCAAAAATTCACGTGTTCAAAAATAAAAATTTGGAAAACAATGGTTAAAACGCTCTTAAAATTACATCTGTAAATGTTACATCTGTAAATGCATTTGTTTCCACAAAAAAGTCACTTAACAAAATTTGATTTAGAAAAGTCAAGTCTTTAAGGGAGCCAGAGTGGCCGCGCGTACTAATGCGTTCTTTTAAGAGCCGAGTGTAAGTGCTTCCCCAGACGGCGTAGGTTGGAATCATGTTGGGGGTCGGATTGAAGCTGTCGGGAGAAATCCTTCAATTTACAGGGAATTGCATTCCTTGTAGCGGTAGTAAAAAATCCGCAAAAAAATAAAAAAGAAATAGTAGCACAAATGAATTTGTTATCTAAAACCGATCGATTGGAGGATCTGGTAGTCACAGATCAAGATGCTTTTGAGGCCATCAAGAGCTTTTAAGCTCTTAGTTCTCAAGTTCTCCTGGACCTGATGGTGTGACATCTCAGGTTCTGATGAAATGCTCAGCTCATGCTTCTTGCCCCAGTTTTCTCCTACTTGATGCGTTGCATCTTAGATCAGGGCAAGTTTCCCTCTTCTCTATCTCATGTCGTTCCAATTTTTAAGGGCGGAGATAAGTCACTCCCTAGTAATTATAGGCCCAATTTTCTGACCTCCAGCGTAGCAAAGAAGATTATGAAGTCCAAGCTTGTAGATTATTTGGAAGTCCATGATTTAATTCCTTCTGGACAGTATGGGTTTCGAGCTCATTTTAGTACAGTAACCCAATTGGTTGATCATATTGAGCAAATCATTGAAGGGCTCGAAAGCCCTGTTGATGCAGTCTATCTTTGCCAAGGCCTTCGAAAAGGTAGATCATGGTCTTTTGCTCGATCAACTCAAAGAGTTAGGGGTCCAGGGTGGGTCCTGACTTGATAGTTTTATGTGCGAAAGGAAGCAGATAGTTAAAGTTGAAGGATCTTTTAGCGGCATGTATGATGTCAAGTCAGGTGTTGCAATTAGTTATTGCTAAAAATAACTGGAAAAAATCAAAAGAAAACCAAAAGAAACCTCAGGCAGATCATAGATATCTAGACGTCGTACGGAAAATTGAGGTGACCGCTTGGTTGGCTAGAGGAAGGAATGGAGCAAAGAAGCAAGTTTTTCATTTTTTTGGTGTAGTTAGCTCATTCTTTATGATCCTGTTTAACTATAAAGTCCTCAACGCAGAATATTAGCTAATTGAACCGTTATGAAGAATAAAATGTTTATGACAAAGAAACGAAAAATAAATGATCAGTCAGTCAGATCAGCAAGAATCAAAGTATATACAGTATACAGTCCACTGAGCTAGCGGGATTAAAGTCCCCAACAGTAGTCATATTTGCATCTTTCTTCCTGAATGGTTGATTTTAACCATGTGATTTTTTTGCTGCCAATCTATTATTTCACATAATATAGGCAAGTTTGCAACAAATTATTTCCTGTTCCTTTTTATCTATTTTACGTGTTTGATAACATTGATAATACGTGGTAATGATAATTGAAGTACATTTTAACAAGTATTTCATTACATTTGCTTAATGCACTAGAATATATAACACTATATCCTTCCAGGGCAACAAAGGTCTTTGTGGCACAAATGCAACAAAAATTAGGGGAAACTATGCACCTTGCGGAACACCTGACTTGACATCATACATGCCGCTAAAAGATCCTTCAACTTTAACTATCTGCTTCCTTTCGCACATAAAACTATCAAGTCAGGACCCACCCTGGACCCCTAACTCTTTGAGTTGATCGAGCAAAAGACCATGATCTACCTTTTCGAAGGCCTTGGCAAAGATAGACTGCATCAACAGGGCTTTCGAGCCCTTCAATGATTTGCTCAATATGATCAACCAATTGGGTTACTGTACTAAAATGAGCTCGAAACCCATACTGTCCAGAAGGAATTAAATCATGGACTTCCAAATAATCTACAAGCTTGGACTTCATAATCTTCTTTGCTACGCTGGAGGTCAGAAAATTGGGCCTATAATTACTAGGGAGTGACTTATCTCCGCCCTTAAAAATTGGAACGACATGAGATAGAGAAGAGGGAAACTTGCCCTGATCTAAGATGCAACGCATCAAGTAGGAGAAAACTGGGGCAAGAAGCATGAGCTGAGCATTTCATCAGAACCTGAGATGTCACACCATCAGGTCCAGGAGAACTTGAGAACTAAGAGCTTAAAAGCTCTTGATGGCCTCAAAAGCATCTTGATCTGTGACTACCAGATCCTCCAATCGATCGGTTTTAGATAACAAATTCATTTGTGCTACTATTTCTTTTTTATTTTTTTGCGGATTTTTTACTACCGCTACAAGGAATGCAATTCCCTGTAAATTGAAGGATTTCTCCCGACAGCTTCAATCCGACCCCCAACATGATTCCAACCTACGCCGTCTGGGGAAGCACTTACACTCGGCTCTTAAAAGAACGCATTAGTACGCGCGGCCACTCTGGCTCCCTTAAAGACTTGACTTTTCTAAATCAAATTTTGTTAAGTGACTTTTTTGTGGAAACAAATGCATTTACAGATGTAACATTTACAGATGTAATTTTAAGAGCGTTTTAACCATTGTTTTCCAAATTTTTATTTTTGAACACGTGAATTTTTGGACACTTTTCGACACCTTTTGGACAAGTGTGGACAAATAGTTCAAAAGTCAAGTGCCCGCCCTGCCGTCGGTAAGATATGTCGATTATGAGCGAACTTTAAGGAAATTCAAAGGATCATGGGATGAAATATTGAGCCATTAAATCGATTGGTGTAGGTTGTGGGTTTTTTTGGTTATATTTGATGGTGCCGAAATTGGAGCAAGTTTGGCTTGAAAAAAATGAGGTGCTTGATCGCTTAGGACAATCGCTTCGGACAAAGGACAAACAACTGTTTTGCGGGAAGCGAGGCACACATTCTCGAACCACATGGTTTGTCAATATTTGCACGGCACAACCCCCCCCTCCTTCCCACACCAAGGCAACCACCACCATCACCATCAACAACAACAACTAAACGACAATCGCAGTGGGAAAAAGAAAAAGAACAATGTTCAAGTATTGGCCTCTGAAGAAAATTTTTTCTGACACATATTTGAGCCATAAATCATTCTTGTTGCAAAAGATGAGCTTAAAACAAGTATCAATAACATTGAACGGGAAATGTCTCTCTGAGGCGTATTTTCTTGTTTTCATCATTACTTGAACACACTTCTATGTTCTTGTGACACAGCACACAAAATCATGAAACCAAATCATTTAAGAAAATTTACTCGTCAATAATTCAAAAGTGCCACAATCACGTGTTGATTGTGATCCAAAAACCTCTGAAACATAAATTTTTGGAGTAAAATTTTATTTTACTTAACGTCATCCATCACATGAAATTTGAATTTCAAAGTGAATTATGCATGAATGTTTTTGAGAGTTTGAGTTTTTGAGAAAACTGCTTTTGGTCTTGCTTAGGAGCCCTTTCGGTCAACCTTGGATGACAACTCTAGAAGCTATTACATATGATTTTATCATCCATTCAACCCCCAAGTTCACGACCACCAATGTCTGTGAGTGGAACATATAATTTTGATGCCCCATACGTGATCAAAGTGACGCTTAATGTTTAAACGTTTTAACGCTTTGATGTTTAAAGAAAATGTTGTCATCTAGCCTTGTTTCTTACACTTAATGATAAGAAATGAACTTGCAGTGTGTTTTCTGTGTTATATTTAATATTCATTTGCTCAACGTAGTTTAGGAGCTACAAACAGACCTCACACCAGTATTGCGAGGCTCAAACACTCTCACTATAGGAGAGAATCGAAATCCGTCAAAATAATTTTGAAGTCACCGAATTCCAACCTACAACCATTAACCACTTCAAGAGACACCAGAGAAGACGCCAGAGTTATCTTCTCCATATTTCTTTGGTTTCCAGGGTGATGAAAGGACAGTATGATTTGTGTTAGTGACAATGTCACAAAAATGCTGAACTTAACAATGTTGAAAGCTAATATTCCAACTAATTAAGTGTTTTAGGCATCTTTTGTTTTTGGGTAGTATTCCTCTCTCAAAACTCAAAAAACTCAAGAAGATTCTTTTGCTTGAAAAAATGTCCCCAAATGCCTTGGGTGTTTTCTATAAAAAATGGCTTTCGTGAAGAAATCCTTCAGTTGAAGCTGAGTTCGGCCACAGACTTTTCATTCCTAGCTAAACAGGCAGACCGCCGTGACAGTGCTGAGATCTGTGACCTCTAGATGACGAAGGCTTCTGGATTTTCTGGATTGACTGTGAGAATCAAATTTCAAGAAGGATATTTGCCTTACAAAAAGGGTAGTGCCCTCTTTGACGTTCCTTATGAAACCGTCCTTTTTAGGAATGTTGTTAGGTAATCCCTCTTAGAAGGCGGTTTTTGTGACGTCAGAAATGAGATACAGTCAGGAGCAAAAGTATTCGTAACCTCGAAAATTTTATTGATTTTTAAATGATACTCGATTTTTGAAAAATACATTTAAGAACCATTTTGCTCCTTAGTTATTCTTTTATCATTTAAAAGCTATGAAACTTTTCTTTTTAAAAATTTACAAGATTTTGGTTAAAAAACTGCTCAGAACAGGTTTTAGACCAAGAGCAAAAGTATTCGTAACATTTTGTCAATAGTTTTTTGAATGCCCTTTTTGCTGAATTTCACTTAAGAGACGTTTTTTATAATCATTTACAAGATTTTTAAATACATCTGAAGGAATGTTAGCCCATTCTTCATAACAGATTTGCTCCAGTTCGTCAATTGTCTTTGGACGTCTTGCACGGATACGGACTTTTAATTATCTCCAAAGGTTTTCAATTGGATTAAGGTCCGGATTCATGGAGGGCCAGAAAAATCTGTTTATAAACCTATTTTGTTAACTTTTTTGCGCGTTACGAATACTTTTGCACTATCTAAAATTTTATTTTTAATAATTAAAAGATAGTTTCAGACATTTTTATAAAACAATTGCGGGAAACTGGCATTATTCTTAATCGGAAAAAAATATTACATTCTTACAAACTTCTTAGCTTAGTATTTAATTGGATATAAAGGATTTTCTGGTTTTCTCGTCACTTTACAAATACTTTTGCTCCTGACTGTATCTCTAATCAAGGACTCTTGAGCTAGGAAGCGACACGACATTTTTGGTCCCGCCAACTTAGGCCATTGATTGCAAGTCTCGAGATATACAAATCAAAACTTTAGTTTGTATACTTTTACCCATTCCAAAAGCATGAAATAGATTCATATGATACCATTTTGTATTCAAAAATATATCTGAGGTTTGATTTGTTGTATTTTTGGCAAAAAAGTCATGCACAAGTTCAATTTGTAAGAACAAAAGTTGAACAAAATATCACTTTCTTCCCAATTTTTGCTTTTTTGCATTATATTAAATAGAAAATAAATAATTTCAGACTCTATATTACTGAACATGAATTAGGGATAGTATGAAAGTAGTTCACAACTAATTTTTGTTAACAAATACTTAGCCTAATATATGTTCTCATTTAGAGTCATAAATGGCATTAGGTAAGACTCCAAATTTTTGTAAATTAAACTATGGTGCTTAATATGACAACTTTCTTGTCTTTTCCAAGTTGGTCTGAAGATTTTAGAACTCTCAATTGGCATGGAGAAAAATGTGTTTTCAAGAAAATATTCCGTATTGACATTGTATCAGTCAATGAGTAAAAGAGACCTCAAATGCTGATATGGGAAGTCTTGATGACTTCTTGGATATTTTGTGTTTGCTTAACTCACTGGACACTCTCATGAACTAGGTAACTGAGTAGTAGAGCAGACAATTTTAATCACGAGTTTTTGCCTAAATAATTAATTTTTAATTGCTCCCAAAATGCCAAAATAATTGCAAAATAATTGTGATAATAAGGCCTTAAAAATGTTTTGTCAACGCCACCATGGCGTTTATTAATGCCTCGCATAAAAAAAGTTACATATTAACATTTTGGTGAGGTTCTCTTCGGTGAGGGAATGGCGGCGGTCTGAGAGCAGATTGTTGTAGTTGGAGAAGCTGCGCTCCACATCCGCCGAAGCCATTGGACAAAATTTGAGACATACCTTTCAATGTGGGTTTGTGTAGGTCGCGCATGGAGACCCTTTGGCAAAATTTCAGGCCAATCACTTTTTTGACGGCGCCAAATAGGGTAAAAAACAGGGTTGTCAAAAATGTAACAAATTTTGTAGCCAAAACTATGAAATTTTGCATGATACTTGATTTTTTAAAATTGGCAGCGTGGATCAAAAATTACAAGGTCGTTTGCATTCTTTTTGGTATGCCCCTCAAACCAACAGTAAGTCCATTTCATGCTATTTCATGCCATTAGTTGCAACTAGACGTTATTTGGTATCTTGATTGATTTTAAAATCACATTTTTGTAAGATTTTGTGAAAAGTCTTGTGCTGTCTTGACGACTTCCCAAAAACATGAAATTATGAAAAAGACAAGACTCGTTAAAAGGTGAAGAAACGACATGTGAAAAAAAAAATCATACAAAATTCAACAAAATTAATCATATTGTTCAAATGAAACGCTAATTCATCTTACGTAACTTTTATGTAAATATAACATTAAAATTAACCCCTTAACCGAAGATTGAAGTAATCATGACTTTTTTCGAGTTTAAGTGTTTCTTGTCTGCTTTGGACATCGTTTGGTTATTTTTGAACACTTGAACATCTTTTTGAACACTTTTGGATACTAGGGTGTCCGTCGAGATGTCTAGAATCGTGTCAAAATCGAGAAATCCCCACCGTTTTCAGGAGAGATGTCTAAATTTTGGGGCTAATTGATTAATTTATTGAGATATTTGTTGAGTCCCCATGTAACTCGAGTCCTGTTTACTATTCATATCCGAGGTGCTAAAGTACACAGTGTACGCACAACGTCTTCTCCTTCTCTGAGCTTCCCTGTCTCCATCACTGATGGACAAAAGACCTTGGGTTTATGGAGCGCAATGTACTAAACTCAAAGGAAAGAATTCCAACTGATCATTAAGCAATGAATGAAGCGCAACCAATTATAACGGTAGGCTTTACTTTTAAGGCTGCAAGAATACTAACTACATGACTATCACGTAGCGGCTGAACTCTTGGAATGCCAGAATTTCCAAGTGGTCCTCTGCTTCAGCTAAATGTTAGTAAAGGTTGAGTTGCGTCAATGGTGGTGATCTAAAAAGATTGAAGGAATGACGGACCTGAAACCAGCATTTCAAATATTGACGTTAACTAGCAAGAATGTCTTCTGCATGATCGCCTTGCGTGTCTGCCGAGTTTGGAACCGGGCAACGATTCTGGAGAATCATATGCGCTCGACGACCAACCAGGTTCAGGGTCAAATGTATGTTGCCAACACACTGTCCCTTGTCTTCCTCCTCTCAATCTCCCTCTTCCTTCTCCACCACTGCTATTGCAAGTACCATCACTAACACTACCATCATCATCCTCGCTACGACCACCATCCCCATCCACACTCCCACAACTGTCGTCATCAGCACTAGGAACACTTAAGACAGTAACGTTGATCTAGCAATGTGAATAAAACTAGAAGAAAACCGACTGCGAACGTTCAGTTCTGACCAAGATGGCACTCTTAAAGGTACAAGGCTTCGTTAACCTACTATTCTTCAAAAACTCTTTAACCAAAGCAGCCTTAATTTTATTTTCCAGGCACTTGTATTTTCTACCTTCATTCTTTTTGTGTCAGGTGACTTTGAAGGAGGAAGTCATTTCCATTCACACTCAAACCGTCAAGGACGACAAGGCGGTCAAGGAGGGTCTGGAGGTATTGATTTTACTGGGTGCCAGACTGATCCTGAAACTGGCTTCTGTTGTATAGAAAAGGCGGAAACAGTGACATCGCTCCAAAAGGACCCCATTCTGGAATGCACCCACAAGAATGTTGAAAAGTGTCATTACACTTACGTCACTCAATTTGAAGCCGCTCAAGAAGAAGTGTGCGAAGAGAATTTTGAAAAATCTTGTCAAGTTACATTCAAACAGCAAGCTTTTGAAGAAACAGTGAAAAAGTGCTACAAACCTTTAGAAAAGGTATGTAACGGTCAAGGCCCTGAAGAGTGTCGAACCGTCTATGAATCATCTTGTACTACAAAATATGTCGAAAAGCAACCTGGCAAATTTGTTGGTGACACTCGATGTGAAAAACTTCCTGTGGAAATCTGTGGGGCTGGTTGTGTGACTGAGGAAGGTCCAGAAGAATGTCACGATAAAGCTATTACTTCTCTTCTCGACGTTCCTGAAGAAGCTTGTGATTTGAATCCTCAGAAGACATGTCGTTTCCAAACCAAATTGGTGCCAAAGCTCGAACCAAAACATGAATGTACAATCATCCCACAGGAAACCTGCAACCTCAAGTTTACCGCACCCCAACAGGTTGAAAAGCCTTTAAAGACTAAGTGGTGCCAAGATCCCACAGCCCCTACTCCAGGGGAAACTTACGACGAATCCAATGCCATCGCTCCCCCTATTCAATTCCCCCAGACTTCAAGTGGCTCTAGGCCCGTTGGACAACCCACTGCTTCTCAACCCCGGCCGCAGCCAACTCAACGTCCCACGTTTAACCCACAACCAACGCAACGCCCGACATTCAACCAGCAACCAACCCCTCAACGCCCAACTTTTAATCCCCAACCTACTCAACGCCCATTTGTCCCTCAACCCACCCCAAACCTTCCAGAGTACCAACCTCAACCTCCGACTCAACTTTATAGTGCATCAGACATTCGAAGTGGTCGGAACAACCCATTTTTTCAAGGAACAGTTCCGAGTCAAGACGCCGTCTTTGGTCGGCGTTTCAAACAAGGATAAGACTGCCTCTTGAGAATTTTCGAAATAATGAACTAACTCATTCCATTCCATTTGTTCTTTCTGTTGCCAGTACCTTCTTGCGAAACAAACGATGTTAAAAGCTTGAAAAAGATGCCGTCAACATATTTAAGATTCATTTAATATTTATTCTCTATTTATCTGCCAGTTTCCTCAACAATGAACTCGCCATTTTGGAATAAAATCGATTCTAATTGAATCTCCTTTGGTTCCTCATTATCTTTTGGACCTCCTCTGCCTCTGTTGGGAAGGAAAGGTTCCTTGACTGGTGAAAGGTGATAAATGGGGCTAGGAAAAAATTGCATTAAAATATCTTGTCAATTTTCGCCTATCTTATTTAAATATGACATTTTAACTTTTTGACAATTTCAACGTTTTTACATATTTTGCCCATGAATTTCCTAGTAAATCTTGGTCCAAATGTGGTCAAAACTTAACCACAACCAAGCTCATGAATATTTGACCCATTCTCTTTTTCCTCATAGAGATCATAAAACAGGTTGGAAATCAATTTTCATTACAAGCAGTAAGGGTCATTCTGCGTCTGCAACAAGTTTTTTTGGCATTTTGGCAAGTTCCAATAAACTTGACAAATTAGCGAGTATGTAGGCGGCAAAATTTTGGAAAGCTTGGAGTTTGATGCATGTTGCCTTGGCAGCATTTTTTAAATATTCTTAATTTTGTAGGCTTTGCTCTTCACAAATGCTGTACAAAAGACGGTCAGTGTTGTTAAAAAACTTAAAAAACGTATCAATTTGCACATTTATATTATTCGGCAGCATGAACAAGCCTTCCTTCGACCATTTAGTAGGTCAAAGCATTCTAAAATCGAACTCGAAGTTGCCAGCTGGTGCATCGCCATTTAAAAATGGCAGATCTGTTTATTTTTCATCGTTTTGAAGGCAAGAAGGTGAAAGAGACGGAAGGTTTGTAATTGACATGTAATTGTAATTGAAGTCAATTACATTTTTGGATGATGTAATTGTAATTGTAATTAATTACATTTTTCAAGTTATTGGCTTGCTGGAATGGAATTGCTGCTTTGCTGCATACAACATGAATGATTAAAACTGAAATGTAGGGAAGAAACATAACAGACTGGACATAGGGTAACGTTGTTCTTGGGTATAATCGAGTTCTAAATGTTTTTTTAGTTGGAGAGTTAGTTAAATGAATCTTGGCAATATAACTCATTGCCTTTTTTTCTGGAAAAATTCAAGGAAGCAGGAAGAGAGAATTTGTTTGTCGGTTAGGGACTTGCCATGTGACGTAGATTTTAGTGGCTAATGTTTTACTCTGAAAGTTATATTATGAGCAGAGGATAGCGACGGTTCTCATTTAAGTACAGTTTTCATTAACGCAATTCAAAATCTTCCGTCTTTTAGCTAACGGAAGTCCTTTGTTCAATGCAGGCCTTGGATGACAACCAGTCGTCAGTTTGTCCTATGCATTTTGAAGTTAATTCATGGTTATGGTTATTGATTGCATGCGTGCGGATCTATTCTCGAAGATTTTCAGTGATTCTCAATGTGAGTCGTTGCAGAGCTTGGGCTAGAGCAAGAACTGAGGAGTCAAATAAAAAAAAAAACGAAAGAGTTCATATAGATTGGTATTAAGTTGAAAATTTCCAATACGAAATACGAAAGACTAACAATAGTTTTGTATTTTGTGAATCGATTTCGAAAATTAGATTCATTAATATTTTTCACTCATTTCTTTTACCAGCAATTAAGTTTACTCAACTGACGTGGGCTAAAATTGTTGGTCGAAAGAGACCTACCTATATTGCGAAAGGTGAAATAGAAAGAAACTTGGGACATCCTGGAACACAATCAGCCATTTTGCAAAAGGTTACGTGGAAAATGTTACATTTTGTGGTGTGTCTCCTAGGATCCACGTAAGCTTGTCATTTTGACGTGCAAATTCAAGCATAAGAGCATGCTTCAGAGCAACAAAATTGCGTGAAGAATAAAAACATAATAAGCAAGTTATATTTTTAGCCTATTTCGATCTAAAAGACGATATCCTTGATTTGGTTTACAAATATGACTTGGACGCTAACAAAACCGCCAACAATCAAAACCTCATTTCTCATTGGACGATCTCACAACTTAACGGTATTCCACTCGATTCTAGAAGATAATCAATCGTCTTCTCAGATAATGACGACGAAAAGAACTTCAGATTCTTCAGATTAAACAACCAATAAGATACCCACCAACAATAAATACCAACCAATAAAATGCGCACCTGCACAACTGATTACAATTACAATTACCTTTGTGCTTTGTTACTTCCCAAATGAGTGGAAGATCAAAGTACAAATGAAAGCGCGCTAGACAAATTTTCAATGCCAAATCTTATAATTCTGTGAATTCATGCTTGTGAATTGGATTGTCAAATTCGTTTGTATAATTTGGGAGACGCAAAGCTTAGACAGGACCCAAAAACTTAGGTTTTCAAAAATTTGCCGCGCTGGAAAGTAAGTATAGGACACAAATGACTGTTGGCTTTGAGGGCTCTTTGGAGCGTTGTAGTCAGAGTAGTCAGATAAGACTTGGGCATGGTTTTGAGAGAAGTTAGCAAACTTGAAAGACCAACAAATTTGCCTTCCACAAAGCTTTTGGGTTTTTGAAAGATCCTTATCCTTCTGTACTCGAGAAAAGTGTGGTGGCCTCGGCCTTCACATCGTCTTTGGAGGAGACTTTTCAAGCAATTTTTCATAGACTTGACACAAGCCTTGGCCGTTGGCGATTGAGTTCTCCTTCTTGCGTGACAAGTTCAAACAACTATAACAGATGCTCTTGGCCTTCAAATAAAAGAGCTGAAATCGTCCTCGTGGGAGATGGAAGATAAGCTTGAAGATTGAAGGATTGTGATTGAAGAAGACCGATGGAAGAAAAATTGATAAAACTCTGTAGAGATATTGCCATTAAAGAAGTGGAGACTTGCATAGCTGTGTTCGGGATTCACAGAAGTTCCAGAAAAGATGAATGGAAAAAACGTTCCCAGATTGGGAGAAGAACTTCGACACATTCTTGGACAAATCAATCCCAATACACGCGGTCCATTGCGGAGCTGGAGTAGCCCCGCGTGAAACTGATCACTGCCGATGCAATTATCGTCGTCAGCACCGACAATAAATTTGCCTGGACAACAGGGATTCGACAGCTTACCACTAGAACTGACATAAAATGAACTCAAAGCCCTCCAAATAAATTTACCTGCCGATAGGGTGATTTAATCCTTACCAAACCCAACTTAAACCTAACCTAACCCAACTTGAACCTAACCTAACTTAAACCTAACCTAACCTAAACCTAACCTAAACTAACTTAAACCTAACGTAAACCTAACGCGATGTAAATGCTCAAAATTAAAATCCATTAAATTTTCCGAAGCCAAAGTTAGAAAATATAAAAAATGCCACGAGCAAACCTTGAACTTATGATCTCAGTGTCATGACCATGTCTCGCTTGCACTGTGCTACGACGTATTCTCAACAAACCCTAAACGTTTTTACTATTTAAGCAAAAAACCGCACCTGGCAGCTGTCGAATCCCAGTTGTCCAGGCAAATTTATTGTCGGTAACGAAGATACTGCCGATGGGACCGTCGTTCTTGGCCACGAGATGTTTGAGGATTTTGACTGTATACGTTATCCGGTCACCAATTGTGAAACAGCTGCACATGATGGCAATTGTGAGAGGTTGCGCGGCCCTAGCTACAACATTCCTTTGCACAATGATTGTTCGTTTTATCCCTCTAGGCGATAAATCCAGGAGATGGTAATCGAGGTTGCGTAGCCAAATTATCAAAACGTTCCGCGACAAGTTTCAAAACTTCGTATTTTGAGATCCCAGAAAAGACTGCTTTCCCAACCCCAAAGTATCAAACTATCAAGTGACGACAACAACCTTGACACAGCAAAACAAAGTAAAATTTTCAAAGGATTTGCAATTAGTTATTGCTAAAAATAACTGGAAAAAATCAAAAGAAAACAAAAAGAAACCTCAGGCAGATCATAGATATCTAGACGTCGTACGGAAAATTGAGGTGACCGCTTGGTTGGCTAGAGCAGGAACCCCTGAAAGGGGTGGACACGAACTCCGATTTTTGAAAAAATGGTATGAGGCCGAGGCCATATTTTGACACAATGTCATTTATTCCTTATTAACGAGTAAAACTGTTGAACATGCATCTTGAAAGCATTCAGGTAAACTTTTTGTGTTAATATTTATTGACTAATTGTTCTTTACCTTGATTTTAGAGGTCCCAGCACTCCTTTTACTCGTCTCATGAACTTTTGACATTCAGCTCTCCAAAGGATTTTAGTCCTCTTAACAATCAGGAAAATACATAGATGGAATCTTGCTTCACCCAATAGTCCAACTTTTGTGAAACAATGCTAAATAGAAGTATCTGTGGTGATATCTGGAGGGTTACTCCTCTCCCATCCTCATCAGCACCTCCACGACGCAGGAACCATTTCTATAGGAAAATGAAGGAATGAGAATAGTCTCATTTTGAAACAAGATGGAGTCCAAGTCGGAGATGTTGTTGGCTATAACTATTGAAGGGCACTTTTGACGGTTCTGGATCAGATCAGCCATCTGATCCTGATTGGAATTGGAACAAAGGCAATCACGACGTCCTTGAGACAAAATAAGTGAAAAACATGAGGATTAAATCCTGGATTGTGGATTTGATTGAAAATGTTTCAAGTCTTGGGGCTCAAGAAGGTCAGGACCACGCAGGACTGGGGCTAAGGGTCCTTCAGGACCAGAGGATCATGTCTTTTCATTGCAGGGATAGGCTCTACGTGCTTGATAGGGTTTGATTGATCTTCTTAGTTCTTAGATCCCTTTGTCCAGGAATTAACAATCAAATTAAGTCAAAAAATCCACACAATTCAATCTTGGTGGGAGCATTTCATTCTCAAAACTTTGAGAGGGTCCATGTAATCCGGGTTAGACTGTCAGATCACCAATTTGGCCTGACTGAGTCAAAAGGCAAATCAAAATATTGAGCCCATCCATTGCTAGTAGCCACACCTGATATGTTTCGAAGTCATCTTAATTTGTTCTTCATTTGATCGAATTCTTGACACTGAGGACTTCTTCTTTCTTTGTTCCATGTGGACCTTAATGCGAACGCAGATTCCTCTTGGACAGGAACCAAATTTACCCCACAAACTCTCCTCCGGATCAAAACGGGGATTTTTATCACGCTCATCCATTAGACAACTTGAACAACCTAAGAATATCTTACCTGTCCTTGAATTATCCTGAACTAAAAGACACAACCATATAATAAAAGAAATTTGAGGATGGACCATCATTTATAGAACAATGCCAAGGTGACACAACCTAAAACAAACTTGATTTCATACAAAGTTTGGCATGTGTTAGTTAAGTTCAGGATAATACATGGATGGGTTCAATTGTAAGTTCAAAGATATTAATAAGACGTTCAAATCGGATAATAGATAAGCTCGGAAAACCCCGCTATTTTGTTGTTGATAATTCAAGGAATGGTAAGATATTCTTAAGTTGTTCAATGGATGAGCATAAAGAAACTCCCCGTTTTGGTCCGTGGGAAAGTTTCTTCTTAATCCTTTGGCGCAAAAGAGGAATTTGGGCTCAGATTCTGGTCCATATTCGTTCTTTTTGCTGTAGTTAGGTCTATCACTTCCGAAGGTTGTAGCCGGTAACCTAGTCATCATCAGACTTCATTTGATCACTTTGATCGTCATCTTGTAGAAAAGACACCTTGTGGGGGGTTCATTCGCACTCCATGATGTGGTCATTCATTCATTCACTATTTCATTCACTCGTTCTTGGCTGAACTTTATGTCTTCGAAACACCCACATCAGACTGATTTTGGGGCGTGGGGTTGACCTTTACCAAGGCTAGGACTTGGCTGGACCCGCTTGAAACACAGAAAACCCCGATTGGCGCACTATCTTTAGGACTCTTGGTCGATTTCCGTTTGATTTTCCACTCCCAACATGGCCGTTTGTACTTCTTGTTTACTTACGAACTCTCGGCCTCATCCGTGTGAGGTTGCGAGCTAGGAAATTCCGCGAGTTCGTATCCAGTATTTATACTATTATATAGGTTATCCCTGGCTAGAGGAAGGAATGGAGCAAAGAAGCAAGTTTTTCATTTTTTGGTGTAGTTAGCTCATTCTTTTTGATCCTGTTTAACTATAAAGTCCTCAACGCAGGATATTAGCTAATTGAACCGTTATGAAGAATAAAATGTTTATGACAAAGAAACGAAAAATAAATGATCAGTCAGTCAGATCAGCAAGAATCAAAGTATATACAGTATACAGTCCACTGAGCTAGCGGGATTAAAGTCCCCAACAGTAGTCATATTTGCATCTTTCTTCCTGAATGGTTGATTTTAACCATGTGATTTTTTTTGCTGCCAATCTATTATTTCACATAATATAGGCAAGTTTGCAACAAATTATTTCCTGTTCCTTTTTATCTATTTTACGTGTTTGATAACATTGATAATATGTGGTAATGATAATTGAAGTACATTTTAACAAGAAGTATTTCATTACATTTGCTTAATGCACTAGAATATATAACACTATATCCTTCCAGGGCATAGTTTCCCCTAATTTTTGTTGCATTTGTGGTCTAATTCATCAGTGTTATTGTTTTCAGATAGATAGTCTTTGCATTAATTAGTCATTAGTCATCATTTAGTCATTGCATTAAGTATTATTCCAATCTTGGTGAAAGGAATAAAGGACTAAGAAATTTTCCTTGGAACAAATCAGAAGTACATTCTACTCACAAATGTATAAATGTTCTGAGAAACTATGATAGTTATAGTCACAAAAACTAACATCGAAGTGGAATTTTTCAAAACCAAAGCTGGCTGACAATGATGTATCTTTTTATGTTCCGGAAAAGTTGATGAAACTTTAAACTTTGTGTGAAAAGGCTGTTTCAAAGTGAACTGGATTTGATAGATTGTCCAAGATTTTTGCATCATAAGTAAAACAGGGAACAGCCTCCAAACCAAACATTTGATGGAGGGCTTAAGACTGTTGACTTCTATTGCACATCTTGATGGAGCATTGTTATGTTAGGCATAATTGTATCAACATTGCTAAGCCATCATTTGTTTTACATGAAAGGGCAATATGCAATTCTAGACAAATTCTGTTAAACAACATTGGTCACCTTAACTTTTGACAAATACAACCAGCAAGTAAAATGTATGAACAATGTAAAATAAAGAAAAACGTTACAAATGAAAATGCTCAATGCAAATGGCAAGTGAATTGAAATTGAAAGCGATCGTAGAGGTTTTACGTGCGTTCTGAGAGCACCTCCAAATCTAAGGGAATCTAAAGAGTTCGAACCATGAAGTCCTCGTCTCTTCTTTACCGGGCTCCTTCATTGTTCAATCTTTTGCCCATTAGTCTTCGTTGGGAAAATGTAGGAGCTGATCCTCTAACAGCATTTAAGGCAGGATTGGACATTTTTTTGAATACTATTCCTGACCAACCCACTATTCAAGGGTTGTATAGATCTGCCAACAGTAACTCATTGGTAGATCAAATTTCATACAAACATTAATTATTGAAACTATCATAATGATTAACTCTCTTTACAGGGAATCCCATTCCTTGTAGCTAACAACATTGGTCACCACATGGGACCTTAACTTTTGACAAATACAACCAGCAAGTAAAATGTATGAACGATGTAAAATAAAGAAAAACGTTACAAATAAAGAAATGCTCAATGCAAATGGCAAGTGAATTGAAAGCACAAAATTTTGATCACTATGACAATTCCATATTTTTGCACCTTTTAGGACTGTATAGTCCATTGCACAGATAAATTAAAACAAACACCTTTTGCTCCAATTTTTCTTATTTTTCTTCATCATAACACCTTGGTGAGTGTAAACACCTTATGACTTGAAAGAGTTAACATAAAGACCTTAGAAAGCCAGTTCTTAGTGCCCTAAATATTTTTGGATTGTGTTTAACAAATGTGGAGATAGGTTTCATTCTGCCAAACAAAATTGGTCATTAACTATTGAAACCTTGTTGTGATTCATCCAAAAAAGCAACCAAAATGAGGTGCATCGCAGCATATTGGTTATTCATACTTCAAATAAATCTAGATTTGCCTACCTTTGTGTGCACTTCAGTAGATCTCAGTGAATGGAAACTCCTGAACATATCTTTCAACACTTGTGTTTGTTGGTCATTGATGGCTGAAGTTCCCCACTCTCACAATTGGTCTCTCTGAGACCATAGAGCCCCTTTGGTCTCACCCTGGTGCCCACCACTTCACTTCACACCCCTTCAAAAAAGTCTGAAGACCACATTTGACTGGTTTTTTTTAAAGATTTTTGTTTCCTGAAGCTTTAAATTCAACCACAACCAGGAACAAACTGAAGTGCTTCCTTTATAGACAACTACTGGCATTGTCAAGGGTCACAAACATTTAGAGGGCAAGTCAAATTTCTAATCTTGTGTCTTTTTTTTATTGCACAACTTTGTCCATTCTTCTTTTTGAAAAACTAGTCTTGATTGGGCTCAAGTCAAAATAAGTAACACTGAACATCACTTGGGAAGCCAAATGAGTCTACAGTAAAATGGGCTCAGAATTTTAGCCAACCAAGTGGTCGGAGAGGTTGGGCGATTCTGTTCCGTTAGTCGTCCACTCGAGACGTCCATGGGCAGATGCAGGATGATTTGTGAATGAAAAAATGGCAAATGTGGTACATATGTGATGGCATGTGTTCAAGCTTTCAAAAATTTGTCCAGGAGGCAATTCATTAATTTCCTACTCTTCCTTTCCTGCAAGGTTTTTAAGGACAGGCTGAAAGAGAAAATCGAAGATATTCAAGATATTATCGACTCGACTGACGTGGACAAAGCATTACTAGATGAGTTTAGTCAAGGATCACTGAACACCTGGATGCCTCGGCTACCGGCAAAAGCCATTTTTCGAATTCTGTGTTAGACAGAGAAAAATCTTATGAAACCAAGTGTTTGATTGGTAATGCAAAGCTCACATGCTTAATTTCAACTTGATCGACTGAAATTTATGGCAATGAGAGTAATTTGAAGCGTAGAGAATAGGGCGCTCTTCCGACCGAACATTTGCACCTGCAATCGTCCAAATGGACGATTGTAGGGTCAATTTTTCTCTCCCTTCCGCGCGTATGTATTGCAACTGTAGCAAATTTGAAAACGTTGTTTCTCGTGGATGGAGTAATGTACCATGTTGAAATTCAGCAAACGACATGCTTATATAATTGTTTAATCATTCTTATCAAAACAAAGTCATTTAAATGAATGGAATTCGATTTATAAAAAATCCACAGCTGAACACCTGAGCGGAGGCTTCCATGTCTTACGATTTCCTTGGTTTAGTACAGAAAAGGACAGAAAACGATCTCATCCAAGTACCCCTGAAAGGGAGTACATGTAACTTCGCCCGATCCCCTTTTGGTTTATACACAGAAGGGTCCAAAACTTTCCCCTTCATTTTGATTGACTCCCGCGGCTTTCATGATTTAAAAACTCGTTCTTTCTGCTCAAAACGGGACATGAGGCAGTCTACTCACGGGCTGCTACTCATTCTCAGTCAGTCAGCATTCTTCTTTTCTCATAAGCACTAGCCACCAAACAAACGAGTGAATTTCAAAATTAGACAAACCTTTGAATTTGTGTTAGTGATATGATGAGCCATTTGGCCATTCTGGGAGGGCTCACAATCCTCAAGACTTGAGACAGTCTCACAATTGCCTTGATTTCAATATGTACGTACGTGACTCGTCTTTGCTTTGCCAGTAGTGATCAAGGATCAAAGAAAGAATTCAGTGCACTGTTGCCAGTTCTCAGTCTTCAGTGCCAATTTTTTCCGTTTGAGCCAGTGATGGCATACAGTGGAAATGCATATTGCTGCATGCCTGTAAAAGGAAATCTACCGGAAAATCTCAAACCATTGAAGGACCAACAGTTACAGACAAACATTATTTGGGTTTCAAATTTCTGACAAATTCGTAGGATCTCAAAGCCATGCAAAGTTTTAATTGACCTTGAACAGATGACAAGTTGAGAGACAAAAATGACATAAAAAGAACCTTGAAAGTAAATTGAATTGGCAAAAAAGCCGAGAAAATAACAATTTAAGTAACAGCAATGGACATCAAAAAAAGTGAATATAGCAAGTTTTTGAAAACGTCATTAAAACGTCATTAAAATTGTTTTGCCGGTCTCTGTGGATATCTTTGTTTCATCATTCTGATCAATTTGGATGCCTCATATTTAAAATTAGTAAATTGGCATCAACATTTTGAATTGTGAATTATAAAAATGAGAAATATTGAACAAAACACTTTTACCTAACAATGTTTTGCTGGAAATTTTGAAACCCTAATCATCATACCCATGTGTTGTTATGAATGTAACATATTCAGCCATATGCTACGTTACTTCTAGTGATTTACAATCTCAACACATCTCGGTGAAAAATGTTTCGAGCACTTTGAAGATTCAATACTTTTCCCTAACTTAAATTGCCGTGGCTAATGTTTCCTTATCTTAAACAACGACGCAGAAAATTAACAGAGAAGCAAATGTTGAGAAGAACTTCCAATTGGACTATTTTTACTCTTACTTTCCTACCTTGGTTCATTATCCATTGATGAACAATAACCAAGAGTGCTCTCCATCTTTGGGTTGTAAAAACTCCAAGTACACAAAGATCAAGAAGAATTTAGAAAAGTGTAGAATTCAGGGTCAAGGACTAAAACCAATCAGAATACTTTCAAGCTACCAAAATATACCCAATATACCAATCTACTAAAGTCCTGTCTACCAGAATTCTTGGTGATGAACTGTGTTGTCCTTTGGCAAATATGATCCATGTATGTCTCCTTCTAACCAAAATGATACTGTGGTGGGATTTGATTACAAAATTTTGTTATTTGATCCACATTTCTGCTACCTTCTTCAAGAAAATCATTGCTTTATGTTTCACTTTTTATTAAGCTGTCATACTCCATTCAACAATACAATCATACAAACCCCATCTTCATTTAATTTGTGAATCTTGGATAGCATTATTGCTCAATCTTTTTTGATATGAAATTGTGTGCCTAAATTTTATTTTTACTTTCAATTTATCATGCTTATGATGTTTGCTTTTGCTTTGTACCCGTTCAGTGCCTCTGCTTGATATATTTCTGCCATGCTTATTGAATGAATGGTGTTTCTTGTTTTTTAATAGCTAATTAGAATTTAGATTTTTACAAAAAGTCATTGGTATTGTGCAAGATAAGTATATATTTAGGCCAAATTTTCACAAATGAGGTGGTTATGATACAGGCCCTAGAGTTTTTAACATGGGAGAAACACTTTGTACTTGTTGAGTTTTGGACCCTCCTACGTATTGGGGAAAAAGAGGTTAAGTGTACTCCCTTTCAGGGGTACATGTCTCATCCACTTTTGAACCGTTCGTTTTTCCTTTTAAACCAAACAAGCCTTCAAACGAAATGACCTTTAAGTAAAAAATTGGCCACAAATTTGCTTTCTTTATCATTTTCATTTATATTTTGTTCAGGTATTTTTAGCAATAACTAATTGCAATTGCTTTCATTTGCAAATTATTGTTGTAATTAAGACACTTGAACTTCTGCATCTGAATTGTAAAAAATATCATTTTTTAATGCGTTGCAAATGTTATTTCGTCTTTTTGCTTAAATGTATTTTTTATGTTACTTTGTTTTGATGTGTCAAAGTTTTAGTCATCACTTGATAGTTTGCACATGAAACGTGCTAAATATCGACAACTTGGCCTTTGAAAATCCATTGCAATATAGACAGAAAGCATTAAAAGAAACCCCCATTTCTCCCCCAAAAACATGGGAGACTTTGGGTTGGAAAAGCAAGGTCTCTTCTGGACCCTCTGGAGAAAAACGTTTTGAAGCTGTTGCGGAACGTTTTGATAATTTGGTCTCGCAACCTCGATGACCATCGCCTGGATTTATCGCCTAGACCAAAATGGCACATGGGCGTACTCTTTTATTATAGCGCTCTACCCCAAACTATAGTTGAGTGGGGGCCTAATTAGATGGGGTTCATCCCAATTACCAAGGCTGCCTCAAACTCATGATTTATGCGAAGATTTTTTTCTTCCAAAATAGCTGAAGTTCATTTTTTTCTAAAAATACTTTGAATTCAAGTATTGAAGTTGGGGTCTCGACCCGAGGACAGAAGAATATTTTGGACCTTGTATTAACGAACAATTACGAACTCGTAAATTGTGTGATAACAATGCCGACAAATCTATCCGGCCATCACCTGATTGAAATCTGCATATTTGAATCTTGGAAGTCAATGTGTGGACAAATTCAAAGGACAAAAATTGGCCTTGACAGGTATAGTTTTCATGACGACCATTAGCCACTCATTTCTGATGCCATAGAAAAGTCTGACTTGATTTATTAAATGGAACATGACCCCACCTCTGACAAAGACATTGCGCGAATGATTTCAATATTTGACCAAATATGTTTAACCTTAAACATATTTAAAAAGTGTTCTCCTCAACAGCCCCATCAAATCCCCAAGTACAGAAATAAGTTATTCAAAAAAATGCATATTAGTGGCTCGACTAAAACAAGAAACTGACTTACAAGCACCTAAGCATCTAAGCAAAGAGCAAGGAGTAATAGAAGAAGTCAAAACTAATCTGAAAGCTTTTTATTCGTATGCAAACTCAAAGCAAAAATCCAAACCTAGAGTAAGCCGTTTTATCGACGGAAAAGTTAAGCTGTTAACTTATGTTGAACGAATAATTTAAGAAAGTTTTTTTTCTGTTTCTTGCAATACTCCTGTTGCAAGGGCGAAATTGAAGGCTCTGCTGCACTCAGTGACTTTATGGTCACAGACCAAGAAATTTGGTTGGCAATATGGGAGCTCAAGGTTTTAAGCTCTCATGGTCCAGACGGCGTCGCTGCTCAAATTCTACGTAAGTGTTCCAAAACCTTGGCTCCAATCTTTTGTTACCTGATACGCCGAACATTAGACCACAATTAGTTGGGCACGGAAAAATATTTGCAAAAAGTGACAAAATATCCAATATATACTTTCTTCAAAAGGCCAAAATATTGGAAAACGGATATTTACGATTTTTTTTTTGACAAGGCCATTATTAGGTATTTTTGTTTGTGTGGATTTTACAATTTTTTTTCTGGTGAATTTGATGCATTTGGGCGTTTTTGGAAGCATATGGAAGCATACTTGAATGTAATTAATTCAGAAATACAATTTTCAATTTACCTCAATGGATGGCGTAATTTTTTTCGTGCATGACTAATTTTGTTTCCCAATGTCAAATTTCAGGATAAATGCCATTTTGTAGAGGTATTTGTATTTTGGATTCATTTTTGCTAAACCTTGAATTTACCTTATTTGAATAAACCTTAATTTTGCTGAGCATTAGTCGTTCATTTATTTTCCTCAATTTTGCCTGAAATATTTTTCCTGACCCAAATATTCGAGAAAATATTTATTTTTTCCTTGAAAAAGCCCAAATATTTTTAAAAAATGAGGAGAAGCGGATTTTTTAAAAATATTTAAGGGCTTTAATAATGATACCCAAAGACCCTCAAGATTGCTCATGTGGTGCCTGTTGAAAAGGTGGGGATAAAACCTTGCCCGAAAACTACTAACCAATATCCCTCACGTCAAATACAGCCAAGGTTTTGGGAAAAATACGAAAGCCAAACTTTTGACTTACCTTGAACTAAATGACAATTTACCTCAAAACCAACATGGCTATTAGAGCTCACTTTAGTATCTTGACTCAATTGGTTCAACACAAATGCAGCGTAATAGAGAAACGCACAAATTCGTTGACGTTATCTTCCTCGATATTGCGAAAGCTTTTGACAAGGTCGACCATAGATTGCTACTGAATATTTATCTACCATGGGAATACATGGTAAAAATTTTCAATAGATCAGTAAATTCATAACTGGAAGAGAGCAAAAGATTAAAGTTGATGGTACTCTAGGTCAAAGTGTGAACGTTACTTCACGAGTTCCACAAAGCTCAAGCTTGGCCCCATCTTCATTATTCATTCCCCATTCATTTTCCCTCTCCAAAACGTCCTTAAACATTGTTCTATATCCCCTCATGCTAACGACACAAAATTTTGGTTTGAAGAAATGGTCATTTGTCAATTGGGATGGAAGACAATTTGGAACGAGTTTATACTTGGGTCACAAGCTAAGTGCCTGAACAAATGTGCCTGAATGGAAAACTAAGTCCCTGTTTGGTTTGCGTTTGGCAAAACAAAACGTTTGGGCAATCTGAACTAGCTTATCAAGATGATAAAAGGAATGAAATTGGTTTCTTCGATCATAGATCTTGGGATTCAAATCCAAGACATGGGAAAACTCAAGCCAAGGTCACTGGCCAGGTCAAAGGCATTCCAAACAAGCGGCTGGATCTACAGAACTTTTAAGTCGATAGATCAAATCAAAATGCTAAGATTATATCAATCTATCGTGCATCCGTATCTAGAGTATGCTTCTCCCATTAGGGCGCCACTTAGCTCCAGTGGCCTTCAAAAGATTGAAAAAGTCCAACATAGTTTTACCGGTAAAATTAGTGGTATGGAAACTCTATCTTGTTTGGGATACACTAAAAGCCTTACGACTTTGCAGTTTACAAAATGTTGGGTACGAGAAGTATCTATTAATTCATATTTTCAAATGAATTCATGGCCTTTGTCCCGATGCAGGTATTGTTGTCAACCACAGAGACCGGGGAGGGATCGCATGAGAGCCAAGTCGAGACCTGGAGATGTGAATGTTGATCAAGACAATGAAATCTAATCTTGTATTGTACATTTCATTGTTAAGTTTTCAGTCTCATCTAGACGACTTTTTAACCACTATCAGCCCTACCAGCTACCAGCCCTATTTTTTCAAGGATCAGGAAACTAATTCAAACTGTTTTAACTCCCTTACAGACCAATGCTTTTATCAGGCGTGACTCTTCCTCACTCAGGTTTTATCTTCTCTTAAATCGGTTAAAAATCCGTAAAAAAATAAAAAAGAAGCACAATTGAATTCTTACTATATTAAGAAGATAGTAAACTATCCCTACTTTAAACTTTCAGAATGCACCGAAGAGCCCCTTGAAATGCTCCAATGGTGTGTTAAAGCAATTGCCAAGACATATTTCATATTTTTTCTCGGTTGAAAATTAAGTTTATATTTGAATCTGCTTTTAATTGTGTCTTTAATAAACATAATAATGTTATAGCTAACTGTAGTCTTTTGACTATTTTCACTTCATTATTGCTATCAAACAAAGTGAAAAATCCTGTGGTGTCCGACTTCCTGGATCCTTTAAGAATACCAAGAGGTTCAGAGTTTTCGAGGTTAGAGCTTGAGGTTTGCTTCTATGAACTCCACAAGTCTTAACTAAAGTGTAAAATGTTTAAGATTATTGTTTTCAGGCTATAATGATAAAGTCAACTGTACTCTTACGAAACACGATGCGTTTGTTGGTGCAGTACTCGGATGTCTGAGTGACTTGAGTCATATGTTGATAATTAAGGATGTAAGAAGAAATCATCTTACATTATTTCAAGGTTTAGGGGAACCACGAAGATAGAGGTGCTTGTTTTCATCCCTACGTTTAGTTCGTAGCTTTAGCTTGCCGATCCCACACTTTTCTTGGCAAACCCGTCCAGGGCCTGAACGTGATCATTAGAGCTCAGAAGGAGTTGCAAATTGCAACTTACACCAAAACTGTGGAATTTTTGTCTTTTCTCTTTTGATACAATCCAAATTTGCGTTCACTGCAAGCTTAACAGCTCAGTTAATCACTAGTAGATTTTTTTTAGCTTTGGAATTAACGACCCAAGGGTAAGTACAAAAAAAAATTAAATAACGTTTTTTTGCCAAGATTGACGTTCTAGCGTATTGTTGGGCAAAACCCGCATATGCAGGTTTTTTAACATTTATTACATGAAGTAATGTAATTTTTTACATGAAGAATGCAGGAAGACGTTTGAGTGAACCCTTCATGGGAGATCACTCAAAGAGACAAGGTGATATATTGGGCGGATGAAAGAAGATAGGGCTTGTTTGGCAACGGATTATGGCTAGTAAGTATTTGGGCAGTCGTAGGGTTTTCTTATTTAAAGACCACCCTTCCATGACTTACGTGCTATGAAAAATGTCAAATTGGAAGTTCGAACACCTTTGGTTTGGATTTCGGAAAAATATGCACACTTTATTTGCTCGTTCATCCATTAGAAAATTCTCTACAAAAGGCCACTGTTTTTGTGTAAGTGATGTTACAAGCTTTTTTGTTTGTGTCATCAAACTGCAAAACCATCAAGGTACCAAACAAAATCCCGTGTTTTGTACCTGTGTCTTAAAAAAGCCAAGTGCTTGCAATCTTTTAATCAGAAGAATAAATTTTGCATATTCTTGCAAAACAGAGATGACTTCAAAACTAGCAATTCGACATTTTTCATAGCATCTACGGTAAATGCGATCTACATAATCTACATGAATAAAGGCATCTACATAAAACGGTCTAAAAAATGCGAAAAGCTAACCAAATTCTCAAACTGACCAAATTCTCACGTTGACAAACAAGCCTTTTCTCTTGTTTCATCCGCCCGCGATAAGATGAAGAGATCACTCAAACCTCCCCCTGCATTCCCCCTGCATATCGTTATACTGAGCAAAAGTATTTGCGTCTTTGTTCCAAAACGTTGCAACTTGGCCAATAAGTAGCAACTAAATCTGAGCCCTAGTCACTATTAGACACGCATTGCGTTTGGTTGGCAAAAGACGGATAGAAGAAATAGAGGGACGCATTTCCGTGTGTCTTCACCCTGAAGCAAGCGCTTCCTACAGAGGACCTTGACTC
>CM021317.1:8387043-8403609 GCA_010645155.1 Tigriopus japonicus
GGTCGTCCTAATAACCCTCTCATCCGAGTATTGGACGATCTCTGAAGGGCCATTTAGCTAATTATAATGTACATTTCAAATGAATATCGAATGAAATAAAGCAGAGTCCTGAAAAAATAATTTTCATTTGTAATGTAAAACACATCCATCCGATGCATTCCGTAACGGTTTAAATGGTTTTTATTTCTTTGAAAAGGAATTTGCTCCCTCGGGTTTGCTCCTTAATTCGTTGTTTTTGCTTACATTTCCTCGTATGTCATCTCATGCTAAGGGCCTTCCCATATAAAATGTCACGCCATTGCTTGGTCATGGTTTTAGGATCTGTATATGGTCACCACCTGACTCCTACTTGACTCGTAGGAGGAGTGTCAAAGCAGATACGATTTCGATTGGGTTGACTATTAGATACGAGGTCAAGTTGGTTCTGACAAGGCAAGGCCAGGTATCTTGTAGTGAAGTAGTGGGTAGTGTTTCTTACCTCACATGCATCTTTGCCCCCTTCTCGGAATCCAGCGCAAATGAAAACATCCGTCAGTTTCTCTTCCAATCCGGCCAATCTGAAGATTTCCATACATTTTTCATGACCAATTACAGGGACTGAAACTTCTTGAAGACGATCCGGTTTGGGGCCACCTACAAAGCACAAGAGAGAAAACACGGATTCAGTCACTCAAATCTTCCACGGAGGTCAACTGGTGTGAATTCATCAAAGGTTGACATCAAAGGAACAACTGACATGTTACTTAAATCCGGAACTTCATTCATCGGACTCCAAGACAAATTTCAATATTAAAGAGACATTGTACACCCACCTTCGAAAAGTGTTCCCCAACCCGTTATGTAGGCATTTGACCCCTCTAAGTCACCAAGATTTTCATCTGGTAAGCAAATTGGCGAGATATGGTCGGTATATGGGACCTCCTGCTTCATGTAGAGTAACGCAATATCAAATTCATAAGTCAGCGGGTCGAAATCGTTGTGCTCGTATATGCTTTGAACTTCACGTTGAACATCGGGCAAAGGTTCGAATAACGAATCAGTCTTGTCATAGTCACCCAACCGAAGAGAAATGTCCTTTTCAGAGTATCTGTAATTGCACAATTTTGAAAGAACATGATAATTTTGTCAAATTGTTGGAATAGAATTAAGATTCATTTGGATGGTAAGTTCTGGGACGTTTTGGTCTTGAGAAGTTGTTTCAAAATTCATATTTACCACTCACACATGAACACAGTGAGCTGCCGTTGCCACCCAACGGCTATTTAGTAAAACTCCTCCACAACGATGTCTGGTTCTATCCCCTGAATACTTTATTTCCAAAGCAACATGCCATGGCCATGCCCCAAATGAAGACGGATTCCCACCCACAATTCGGCTCCGACGTTCATTAGCATAAAGTGTTCGAGGCGAGAACTGGGAACGGATACCGCAAATCACATCCACTAAATCACAAAAGTTATAATCATTAAATTCAAATGTTCCGCTAAATCCTCCGCACCTGATAAGACGAACGCGACTATGTTAGGTGTAGTTTTTTGACCGTTACCTTCTTCGTCATGGTGATCAGGGGTGGTCAAAATGTCGTTGGATAGCGTAGAATTTATGACCCACATGTCTTGTGAGTTGATACTCTCGCTCTGTTCAGTGGTGGACGTTGAGGTCACCCCAGGAATCATTGACGAAATGGATGAATTGGTAAGTAGAGCAAGGGTAGACGTTTCTAATGTTGGGCTATTCGTTTGATTTATATTGTCTTGTTGTGGAATTGTAGGGGGTGGTGATGACGACATTTCCAATGTTGTACTGGATGAATTTTCAATCTTACAACAACTTCCAAAAAAGAATCTATCGCGACATATTCCAAGGTGTTCTCCCCCGCTGAATGAACATGCTAAAGCGAAAACACAAATTCCATGTGATTCTTTGTTTGCACAAGACTGGTAGGTCCACTCACCTGCGGAAAAATATGAGGCAAAATAATAGGACTAGAAACTGGCGTCACGTACATGACCTGAAAACTGATGAAGCTACGCCCTCCCTCTTGCACGATTCCCATGTGTGGGCAAAATGTCTATTTCTGTCTGCTGGTCAATCTCTAAGGGCCATATCAATTGAGCAAACAATTCCAAGGATGCACCACTAATTTTAGATAACCCTTGCCGCAAGAAGACGCTATCTCGTTGTGCATTTTACAATTTTTTTACACTTTACGGTTGTAGTTATTGGGCTTCTTTGTTTTAATAAAAATAATGGCGAATGAAAAATCGCCATTATAACAATGCAAACCAGGAATTTAAAAAAAAACCTCTCCTCTTGAACACGGAAACGGAAAATAGCAGGAAACCAAGTCAACTAAGCAAATGCCCTCCAATGAAGGTTGCGTTTGAATTCAATTCATTAAACTTGACTTTATTCATCTTTCAAAGAGCGCAATTCGTCTCCACCCATATAAATTGTGATATTTTCCCCGATATAGAAGTCTTTGACGATGTCTTTCAAATCGTAATCTACTGCCCACAATTTCTTTCTGAGCTTTGTCTAGAGGGCATTTGAATGGGAATTCCTATTCAGAGAGGGATCAACGTTAAATTCAAGAAGTAGGTGCACTATAGCGAACCCTCAAATGCACAAATGATGTCAAAGTCCATTCATTAACCCCATCAACTTTTTAAAGATTTTTTTCACAAGTTATATCTTACCTGGTGGAATGGCGAATAAGTTTAACGGTGATAGACCCGCTCCACTCTTGGCCATTATGCTAGATGTTGCGAGACAAACCAAGATCATACAACCGAGGTGACTCATCTTCTACGATTATCACAAGCGATGGGAATAAGAAAAAAAAGATTCGATGCTCCTTGATCAATCAGTCTTGAACATACTAACAAAATGATGGTTGAAATCGAGGGACAATTGTTATTTAAGAGGGTAGCGAATACACGAGTCACTGACCGATGGAGCCAAGATAAGATGAACGATGACAAAAGGGATAACGATGGCGTGTGAAGAGGGAAAAGGAGAAAGGTCTGCTTCTGAATCAAGAAAGTGACTGGCTGTGCAAGTGTAATTATGAAGATGTTGGCGACTTATTGTGGTAGACCTACGCAAAAGACGTTCTTTAGCAGCCTGGTTGGTCAAAAAGAAAATGTGAAGTCGTAGAAACACTAACGATTTCAATTCGAGATGGCAGCAATATGTGAGCGTGATGCTTGGCCAACGACAACTGGTCACATTTTATCTTGTCAAAGCGAATGAAAGTTGGTTGATCTTGGTCTTTTTCGGAACATTCGCCTACATTCAGGACACTCGCCGCTTCTTTCGTCTACGACTCGCGCAAACAGTTGCACAAGGGGAAAAAGAAGAAAACAAAATGAAGATAGACTGAACCGTGAAACTTATCCGAGGGGCCATGGGCTATCTGATAATTTGCATTGCCTAAGATTAAAATTGACGTCAATCGTATAAAACTTTACAAGGACTGCCTGATGAGTAAAGCATAATAAAATAACTTTGAGCATCAAATGACAAATATAATGAATCTGGGTAACCAATACATACTGATTAGAAAATAGGTTGATTGCTAGCATGTTCTATTACACATTCAAGAAAACTTGTAGTAGAGTCAGTTATTTTGGTATTAATGAAGATCAAATAGATCTAAGAGAAATAACATTAGGTGATGGCTTTGAAATGATGGATAGGTTTCAATTCCTGGATGTAGATAGTTCTTTTGAAGTTATAGAATTCCTGAACAGGACATAGGAAGTTCACTTTCATATTTTTTTTATTGTTTCCTTTTGTTTACAGGCAAGGCTCAACTTGAACTGTTTTTTGTTTTAGTTGTTTTTTCTTCTCCAAAATTCAAAATGAAGTCCAAAACGTGCAAAAAGAGCGCGTTTAATATTCTACGATCGCTACAACTGATCTCAAATCCTGGGTTAGGACAGAGCCCATGAATGATCTTGAAAACATACAGTATCAGATACCTTTCATACCTTCTTTGAGTACTGTACAGCCCTAACTTCTTGAGCCCCTCCCAATACTCTCATTGAGCTCTCTCATTCCTGTGATGTTCCTAGTGGACCTGCTCGACCTTTTGCGGCTGAACAATCGACTTGTACAGAGTTAGCATCGTAATACTATCTCTGGACTTGAAAGTGCGATAGATCCAGCCACATGTTTCAAATGCCTTCCCCACTTTCTACTGGATATACTCATCAAACTTTCCATCATCTTGGATGACAACTCCTAAATCCCTCATGGATGAGACCTGCTCAATATCAAAGCCTCCATTATCTTTGAGTGGAACATCTAATTTGGACATCCCATACGTCATTGTGCGGAATTTCATCCAGTTCAATGCCAAATTACTCTGACCAACCCAAGAGTAGACTTTCTCCAAGTCCTCAACTGAACATTTTGAGTCCTGATCATTCCTTCCACAAACTAATTTTGTGTCATCAGCATATGAAGAAATACTGGCTTTTGTTCTAAACTTCTGGAGAGGAGCAATAAAGAGAATAAACAGGAGCGGACCTAAGATTGACCTTGTGGAACACCTGACACATACATGCCACTAAATGATCCTTCAACCTTGACTATTTGCTTCCTCTCACTCATGAAACTATCAATCCAATTCAGGACCTTTCTTTGGATCCCAAACTCTTTGAGTTGATCGAGCAAAAGACCATGATCTACTTTATCAAAGGCCTTAGCAAATTCAAGATAGACTACATCAACTGACTCGTGACTTTAAGGCCCTCAATGATCTGCTCGATGTGGTCAACTAATTGGGTGAATAATACAATGGGCTCGAAACCCATGCTGCCTTGGGGGAATGATATCATGAGCTTCCAAATATGCTTGGACTTCATGATCTTATCAAAGAACTTTGCAATACTGGAAGTCAGAAATGAGAAATGAGAAATATTTAATAGGGAGTGACTTATCTCCGCCCTTAAAAATTGGAACGACATGAGCTACTTGTCTGATTTGATTTTTTTGATTGTTTTTGATTTTTTGTTTGATTGTCCTTACTATTAATGCCAGGCTCATCAACAACATTACTACAGTCATGGCCTGCTCTGACTACCCTTTTTGGAATTGAAAATACACTTGAGAACTGATCTCCAAGCATATTGGCCATAACCTCACTTTCATTGACGGTTTTACAGTCAATTCTTCCAATCTTGCAACAATAATGGGCCAGTGTTCCTCTTTCAACTTGAACCTTGCCAGACCCACCTTATGTGCAGGTTTAACTCTAGAGCTCCCCGACTTCTGAGTAATGGTCGACCCTATCTCAAGAATGTGATGATCTGAAAGACTACATGGGGTAACATGGACATACTGGATCAGATCAGGGTCATTGGAAAGAACACTCTCTGCTCTGGTTGCAACACCAACGTGTTGAGAGAGATTACGCAAGATCGCAAACTCTTCCAATTTTTCGAAAGAAAACGATGCTGTTTTCGAAATGGGAATGTACCCATCCGGACTAACCTCCCACTCAACAATGCTAGCCGGAAAATTGAAGTCGCCAACAACAAAGAGTCGAGAACAAACCTCTCGATCTAACTCCTTTCCAATGAATTGGAGAGCTGACAAAAATGCAGAAGAGCTACAAGAAGGTGACCGATACATTGTTACAACCGTAAGATCAAGGGCCTTGATATGACAAATCAAAACTTCTACTTCTCCATTCGACATTTGTACATGACTAGGAAGTAAGTCTTTCCTGACATAAAGACATACGCCCCCATGTGGAAAAATGGGATTGTCCGGCCGTACTCTATCACAACGAACTAGCCTAAAACCAGACATTGCTACTTCTTCATCTAAAACTCCTTCTAGCTTAGAAAACCACCCCGCAATGCTAAGTGCAACCTCGCGTGATTGAAGTTACGTGGTAAAAACAAACGTACCGTGAATTTACCTGTGAGGCAGTTTTTCGTCTTGCATGACTTTCGAGTGATGGCACCTCAGCCAAGTAACTTATTTCGGCAGTCTTGCACAATCGTTTCGACAATTCTTGCGTACCGTGACGGTAGGCTCTGCAATTGTCAGTGTCTCGGAAGAAAAGAATAGGTTTCTTTGCTCTTAAGAAGCAAGTAGGAGAAGTAATCAATGAACTTTTCAAAAATTCGCCTAAGCCAGGAACCACTGTACGTCAGGACGAATTTCAAAAATACACACTGGGTCCGATCATTGTACTAAAATGTGAGATTTTTGCAACAAATGTATTCTTCCGTTGAATTTTCATTGTACTAATCGGACCCAGTGTGTATTTTGAAAGTAATCCTGGCTTGAGCCATCCTTGCCTAAGCTAACGGTCACAACATATGATCTCAAAGCCTAGCCCTGCAGGGCCTTAAGCCTAATCCTAAAACTGTGTTGCAACATACACTTTGCATATTTATCTATGCCGAGACACTGAGAATCCGTGTGCCAACTTGGACTTCTAGGTCCAAGAGCGTACCGGCCCGTCCTTAAGACTGCCTGGAGTTTGGTGATTCCCCGTGATTCCCGTTTAGAGAAGTCTCATCCACAGATCATATAATGACTAGATGTCGCATTGGCCCGTACCGTCGGCGAGAGAAAAGGGGCACCACTTGGCCCAGCTGCGCTAGCTTCAAAATCTCAGGGCGACCGCGTGCTCAGAAGTAACGACGTTCGCTCGCGTCAAGAACAAAGTACGTACAGTACGTTGAGTTTGTTCAGGATTTGGCCACGCTGGCAAAATTTTGAAAAGTTCGAAATTCCCACCATTTTGGGGTGTAGTGTTATGTACCAGCTGATGAAGCAAAGTTGTCCACCTTTTTCTCGCACGAAGCGAGGTCTAGCCATTATATGGTCTGTGGTCTCATCAAGCTGTAGCAACCACATGCTTTTATTGCAAACACAAAACATTCGGTACGTTTGTTTTTACCACGCAACCTCGCTCACGTGAGGTTGCACTTAGCATTGCGGGGTGGTTTTCTAAGCTAGAAAAACTCCTGGACGAAGCCAAGTCTCTGTGATAGAAATGAAGGATTCGCTTCAAAGATCTCTATCAATGGCTAGCTCCTCCAGTACTCGGGCCTTTGTGCTGTCTTTTTTGGAATTAAGACAATGCACGTTCAAATAAAGCCCTTTTATGGGCTTAAGGTCTTCCGATGGACCAAGTCTATCAGTTCTTGGACCTTCCTGTCTAACCTTGAAAAATCCTGCTTACTAACAAAATTTTGCCCTACAGGAAGGGATTGTTGAGGAGGGGGAGGGGGCGGTCACACTAGAGTAAGACCTTGGTTGCCCATGGGAGAAAGTGGAAGAAGGAACCGGGTTATGGATATTTGGGAGAAGGGTGGAAATAGAATAGGGGTGAGGGAAGGAAAATGGGACAGGGAATTGGGAGGAGGAGGAGGAAGAGAACGGGGAGGGGGGGTGCTAAAAGGATGAAATATTTGGGGGATGGGTTGGGTATTGAAGGGTATCCAGGTGACAAATATTTTACTGGTCTCTGTTTCCTCTGGTCCTCGTTTTCCTCCGAGTACCTCGGACGTGTACAAGTTTACACTCCACATTGAAACTCATTGATCTACGGCACATATACGGATGAAAAAGGGACACTCGACCTTTGAGCACCCTTTCTTGTTGTATCTGAAGAGCCCAAACTTCAATAATTTTTGACACCACTTTGGGTGTTCAAAATCTTTTCTATCCGGACTATAAGGCTTTTGTGGTCAGGACAGACTTCCTTACAAGCTAGAGCTTCCTGGACAATTTTTGGTTGAGCTGCTTCAATTAACTCAACCTCAATCTCCTCAATCTCCATACAAAGCAAATTGTAGGCTTTCTATAATTGTGATTTGGATCTTGCAAAAAGAATTTTCTCAAGTCATTTCTTTAAAAAATAGAAGCCTACCATGAGCCTATGAATTGCAGGAGGAACTTAATACTCAAAATATAGAAAGTTGTTGTTCTGCCATCAAAAGAAATCTTGTCTGATGGTCAATGATCTCGTCACCTTTTGAATGGCAAATGTGGCCAACCCTGCTCAATGAGAATTAGCTTGAGTTGCCTGAATGACACATAATTTGAGACAGGCACTTCTGATGTGGTTTCAAATTCTTAAATTAAGAAATCCTTGTCTAGACAAGGATGACAACTCTGCAAGGACAGCAATACTATTTGAATTCTGTTAAAAAGATAACAAGCAAAAAAGCGATATAATGTCACTTAAAACATACTTAACAACAAATATTTGTACATTTTCCTGTTTGATTATCAAGTGCTGTTGTAAATCATTGGTG
The DNA here is from genome assembly GCA_010645155.1 of Tigriopus japonicus. Taxonomy (NCBI): domain Eukaryota; kingdom Metazoa; phylum Arthropoda; class Copepoda; order Harpacticoida; family Harpacticidae; genus Tigriopus; species Tigriopus japonicus. The sequence continues at coordinate 8,395,335 of CM021317.1, forward strand.
AAATCTTATTAGCAGATCAATTTTGAATGGCTCCTTTTGATCAACAACCTCAAAAGAAGCTTTTTTGTGCCAACTGATTGAACCATGAACATGGATTTCGACAATATTTTAGGTAAACACGCCATTAGAGGCAAAGAAAGCACTCATAATTGAGAACTAATTCAATCGTTAATTGCAATAGTCATGTTAAAAGATCAGATAAAAGTTTGTGTTAAATCAAAAAATAACCACAACTACTTTGATTCTGAATTTGATTTAAAGTACACCTTAAATTCCATTCTAATGAAATGAAAAAACTTTTGCAAATTTCTTTGCGCATAAACGCAAAGCCGCGTGGAGTCCTCTGTGGAGACCGCTTCACAGAGGAGCGGTCTCCAATTTACAGTTTATGAGTGAGACCTTTCGATAGGGGACTTCGATCCGATATCCGTACCGATGTACTATCGGTACATATTTAAGACAAAATTCATATGCCATCACTGTGAATCAGATTTTCAGAGAATCAGTAAATCAGAGACTAATACCGGAATTAATGAGAAGAACTTTGTGTATTTGAAACATAGGCTGAAAAAACTCTCCCCTCGAGAAAAGCTCATGGTGCTTATGGTCGACGAAATATACTGCGCTCAAAGAAGAGAGTTTGTTGGCGGTAACTTCTTCGGAATTATGAATCAAGGACACGTGAAAACTGTCCTTGTGTTCATGATCAAATTTGAACTTGCCGGAGATGGCTCCGGCAAGTTCAGTGACACAGTTGCCTTATATCCCATGACCAAGTTAGACTCTAAAATAATGAAAGAGACCACGACTGAGGTGTTATCAGCTTTGGACCAACTTGGATGCAAGTTTGTCATGATGTCAGTAGACAACGCTACTGCAAACAGGAAGTTTTATGTTCAAGAGCTCTGCAAAAATGCTTCAATCGTCTATCCCTCATCCAGCAATCCCAGGATTACCATTGTTTTTGTCATTTGATGCGGTTCATTGCTTCAAGAATCTGAGGAATAATTTTGGAACACGGAAAAACTTTCGCTGTCCTGATTTCGACGGTGAAGGAATCATTGAGGCTTCGTTTCACCACATTCTTCAATGTGCTTTATGAAAGCTTTATGAGAAGGAGCGCGGAAAACCCGTCAAAATGGCTCACAAGCTGACCCACAAAGTTTTGTTCCCAACAGCCATTGAAAAGACAAATGTTACGTTGGCCGATAGTCTTTTTCACGATTCTACAATTGCTGCTTTAGAATTCTTTGCTCTGAATGGTGAAAAGCCAGCGTGGCAAGGAACCGCAAACTTCTTGAAAATCGTGCGAAAGTGATGGAACATTGTAAACGTGAAACCCCAAATCAAGGTCTGAAGAAACGAGATCCCCGATCAATGCCCATTCTGGGAGAGGAAAGTGACAACTTAAATTTTCTGAAAAAATCTAAATTCTTGGTTAAACAAGTGGGAGAGTTTCGATTTGCAAAGAAGTGCTTTGACCCCTGAAACTTTATTGGCTACCACGCAAACAACACAAGTTCTGATTGATGTTGCAGAATATTTAATTGACAAGGAAGATGTTTTTAATTGACAAGTGTGCTCCTTGGACAACTACAGTCTGACATAATTGAAGGAAGATTTAGTTGGATTCGTCAACTTGGAGGAGGAAACTACTTTCTATCAATTAGACAATCATTAGAAGCTGATAAATCCATTAAAATACGCTCGTTGGTCAAATACTCTGATTGTTCGATTAGAGATCTGCAAGGGATCTTAGCCGAAGTTAATGAGATTGAAAAGTTGAAGGTTGAAGAAGATGCCATTCGATTAGAATCTCTGCTGTCGACAATGAGCAAAGACATTTTGAAGATGGAAGATCAGAACGTCGTGTTCATCGCTGGGTATCTGGGACGATGATCATTTGCCAGAAAAAACAAATGCGAAAGTTGCAAGAGTCTCTTCTCAAAGTCAAAAGGATCTTGTTACTTTCGAGGAGACCTTCAACCCTGAAGAAAAAATGCTTCAAGCAGCCTTCACTGAACAGGTGAGCCGAGGAGGCTCAGAGGAGGCTTGAATGTCATCCAAGTGACATTCTTTTTGCCTTCTGCTTAGAGGTATGGAACTTTTACAGTATAGCCAGCTCAAGCAAACTCAACCATCAATTGGTTGATGTCTTCAAAAAATCAGCGTGAGGTGTTTGCGTCCCCTGTCATGAATTGTAAAAATAATTCTCAGGCACTTTCCAATGGATTTCAAGGACATTGTGATGATTAGGGACGGGCAAATAGTGTAAAAAGATTTTTGGTAACATAAACCCATTTTTCTGCACTTTTGCACTTTTCACCTTTATTTGCACTTTTTATTTACGTTTTTGGCCAAAATCGACAAATTGTTGAGAAAATGTAGTAGCTTTTGAAAGAATTTTTAGTTTCAAGATCAAGTTTTGAACTAGTCGAAAAAGCTTGCATTTGCAATCAACCATTATTAGCACCTTGAAGAAATATGTGCATTTCAGACGCAAACCTCACACTTTATTTACCATCTTGGCTTTAACTATAACATCCTGTTTACTAAACTAAAGATTAGACCAAAGAATCTCATTGCATGCAACCAACAAATAGCAAACCTAAAGAAACTTATGTTATGGTAATGAAAGGATCTACAAACAATATAGATTGCAGAATTAGGTTTGTTGCCTACAAAGAACGCTAAAAAGGCCGTTATAAACTTAAAATCATCAAGCTAAGGATACATCAATGTAGCAGTACACAGTGTTTAATTGACTTGGAGATATTACTTTTGAGTTCCAAAAGTATTTGAGAACAGTTTTGATGTGATGAGACATTGAATGCCACATTTGAAATTGAGTTCTGGTAATTAGGCCATGGGCCAAATATTGAAGTAATGTCACTAAAAACATGCTTAAAACACATTTATGACTATTTTCTTTGATGCAATTGGTAGGCACACGTGCGTATTTTTCTGTTCAATTTTGAATGTCTATTTTTGAACAACTTGAAGGACAAAAACGGAGTGAGGTAAAGCCATATAAAACAATTGCTAAATATATTTCGACAATATTTTAGGTACATACATCCACGAGACCACCTTAGGAATGAAAAATTCAGCAGATTGTTGACTAGAGTATTTTTCAAGACTTTACATCCTTTTTGCTAGTGACCTAATTAATAGAACTCTATTACTTGTGCAGCATTGTCTCTTTACCTCAAACTAGTCTCAAATGTCTTTAGAATTTGTAAATGACTTCTCCTGCTCAATTAGGAGTCGTGGGTACTCCATGAATGATGTTTTAAGTCCAAATGCAAGTTATTTGCTCTTTTTTGACATTTATTTGCTCTTTTTTGACACTTATTTGCTCTTTTTGACATTTATTTGCTCTTTTTTGACATTTATTTGCTCTTTTTTGACATTTATTTGCACTTTCAAAAATTTTCTGCACTTTGTTTTGCACTTTTAGGCACATTTTTTTGCCACTTTTGGTAACTAAAAGGGTAAGATTATTTGCACTTTCTGCCCGTCCCTGGTGATGATGATCACGCATACCTTGATAAAGGTGGTGTTATTGCCAAGAAACTCTTCAATTTCTTTTCAAAGTGCGCAGAGAACAACTCTAATGTACATTCCAACAAAAATAGGACCAAGAAGAATGAAGAGGGGAAACGTAAAATTGCAAAATTACAATCTGAGTGAAAAGGAAGGAGTATAATTGTCATTTTAATAAAAATGTCTAGTCTCATCCTAGTAATTACAGGCCCATTTCACTGACCTCCAGTATGGCCAAAGATTTTGGAAAGATCGTGAAGTCCAAGGTTGTAGTTTATTTGGAAGCCCATGATATAATTCCTTCTGGACAACATGGTTTCGAGCTCATGTTAGAACAGTAACCCAACTGGTTGGCTATATTGAACACATTATTGACGGGCTTGAAAGTCATAATTCAGTTGATGTAGTCTATCTTGACTTTGCCAAGGCCTTCGATAAGGTAGATCATGGTCTTTTGCTCGATCAACTCAAAGAGTTCAGGGAATCAGGGGGTTCAGGTCCAGGGTAAGGTTGACTTGGCTTGGATTAATTCTGACTTGGATTGATAGTGATAGATGAGTGATAGGAAGCAAATGGTTAAGGCTGACGGATCATTTCGTGGCATGTCCGATGTCAAGTCAGGTGTTCCACAAGGTTGAACCAAATCCCTATGAATCCAGGTTGTCTACCACAACGTTCTTGTGGTCTGATGATAGATTTGCCAAATTTATGGTATCTTGAGCCAAATATACTTTTTGTTAAGAAGACTTGGACAATGAAGTGACAAACATATTAAAATCATGAAACACATTGCAAATAAGAAATAATCATTTCAATGTTTGAAAAACAATGTTTCACAATGACATTTGTTTGGGACATATGAATTGCCAGGATGAAGAAGTCAAGTGAATTGGCAAAGCAAAAAGTTATTCATGGGGAAAAGTGGCATGCCTGCTATTGGTAAACCTTTCAATGTATGTAACAAGTGTGGCTGAGTAATGACGAGATGGCATACTCATGCCATATCTAGATGTTATTCATGTGATTTAATATCTTAAATACGTCCAAATACACAAATCAAGTTTTATTCTCAAACGAGAGTCTGATGAAGATGAAATTACCCGTGATAAAAGAAAGACTGGATGAATTAACCTGTCCTGATACCCTGTCCCTACCCTGTCTGATACTGGAAAGGGTGGCAAGGGCAAACTAACTGTATGATTATCACACCGGGATAAAATAGATGTTCAGGGAACGATGATTCTAGATCAAGTGACGTTTATTGTTGGTGACACAACTCGAGCAATCAGCCGATACAAAGTAGTACAAGAGATAGAAAATGAGAGAGACGAAAATATCACACCTCCCCCCAAGTTCGAGCACCCTAGAGCGAGAATTAATCTGCTAATTTGAACTTGGCGCCACAATCTGACTAGCCACAAACACAAACAAAACAAAACCAGAGGCACGCTGTTGATCATTTGGCCTTGGTTTCGGTCCTCCTGGCGTCTCTAGGTCCTCCGAGATATAAAAAAAAACGGCGTCTTTTGGGAAATCATCCCTGCTAGATATAATCGGGAGATAAATTAAATTGGACTCGCCGCCGTAAGCGGGGACTTCGTCTGAGTCGTGGTGATGATGGTGAAAACGACGATTCACAATCTGATTGAGCTGTCGGCCTAGGAATTCCATGGGTGGTGATTGTCGAAGGAATCAAAGGAGTTGAAGAGGACGAAGAGGGTTTACCAGCAAGCCGGAGATATCGCCTATTTCGACGGAAAGTTCCACCAGGAGTGTGAACGAGGTAGGATCGGCCATGGGGCAGACGTTCAATGATGCGACCACCCACCGACCAGTTTTTGTCAATTGGCGATTGATACAAGACGTTGTCTCCGGGCGCTAGTGGTATCAAGTCCACGCCTCCGGCTCCCTGACTGGAAACATCGCGTCCTGCCTGACGGGCCGCCGCAAAATCGTTGGAAACGGGTGAAGCAGGTCGCACATCAGGCAAATTTCCCCGAAGATGACGGCCATAAAATCCGAATGCCGGACTGAATCCGTCAGCGCGGGGGGTGGATCTCCAGGCGGCTAAGGCCACCCGAAATTCGGATTCACGCAAGTCAACTTTTTTGAGAAGCCGCTTCATCGATTTGACAGCCGCTTCAGCCAGACCATTGCTTCGCGGATTGTATGGAGATGAAGTGTCATGACGGATGTAATGTTTCTGACAAAATTCTTCAAATGGGGCTCGAAACTGAGGTCCGTTGTCGCTTTTTAACCATTTCGGAAATCCGAACTCGTAAAACCAAGAAGCCAGCGCGGTACAAATGGAAGTCGTAGTCAATGACTTCAGGCGTTTCACAAAGGGATAGCCACTAAAGCGGTCCACCATCAATAAAAAATGGTGACCGTCCACTTCAAAGAGATCAGTGGAAACGTGTTCCATTGGATATGAAGCAATGGCTTGTTGAATGGGTTCTGAAGAGTTTGAGGGCAATAACTCAATACAGGCCGAGCAACCCGCAATGGCGAGTTGAATTTCATTTGTCATCCCTGGCCATGAATATAATTGGCGGGCCAAAGTACAGGTTTTGGTCATGCCCGAGTGGGACGCATGTAAACGGGAAATCAATGTTGATCTGGCTGGTTTCGGGATGACAAGCCGTGATCCATGTAAAATAATTTCTCCCTCCAACCGTAAGCTGCTGAAGATGGAAGAAAAAGAGCTAAGATTCGAAGTTAAAGAACCCCTTCGGATGCATTCACGCAACTCTCCGTACTCTTCATCAACACTGTCAAGAATTAAAGACAGAGCTGGATCAGCAGCGTCAATAGCCGCACAGATGTTCACATCCATGCTCGAATCGGAGGGAAAAAACGGCGAGCGGCTGAGAGCGTCAGCAATAAGATGGGTTTTTCCCGCTGACCACTCCAAGACAAATGTATATCGGACGAGGCTCTCACGAATCCTTTGAAGACGATCATTGGCAAGAGCAGAAAGAGGCTTTTCAAAAACGCCCAGAAGTGGACGATGATCCGTTATGATTTTGAAACCACGCAAACCACGAAGGTAAAAATCACATTTTCGGATAGCCCACAAAACAGCAGAACATTCTAACTCAATGGTTGCATAATTCTTTTGAGCAGGCGACAATGAGCAAGAGCCACATTGAATAAGTCGCGGACGTCCTGAGCGATCTCTTTGAAGAAGGGCATATCCAAGGCCGTGAAGTCGAGATGCATCGGTCAGAAGTTCAGTTTTGAGCCCTGGATCGAATGGCGCCACGACTTTCGAAGAGCACAACAAGTCTTTTGTCCGCTGAAATTCCAAATCATGGATATCGAGCCAAAGAAAGGCATTCTTCTTCTTTGTGAGTTCCCTCAATGCCACGGTTGAATGGGCTAGGTCAGGCAAAAATGAGGCCAATTGATTCGCAAGACCCAAAAACGATCGTAATTCCGTCAAATTTTTAGGTTTAGGGAAATTTCGGATTGAAGACATTTTGGATGGATCCGGTCTAACACCATCCGGACTAACGACGAATCCAGCAAATTTAGGTCTGACCAACGGCCAATTTGTCAAGCGAAAGACGAATTCCGGCCTCTCGACAACGGTCTAAAACCATTCGAAGTCGTACAAATAAGACATCTCGTGATGGGGCCTGGACCAGCATGTCGTCTACGATTTTCATTAGCCATTCCAAACCTTCAACAGCGGCGTCTGTCCGGATGTTGAACTCATCTGAACTTGAGTTCAAACCCATAGGAGCAACAGTGTAGCGCCATTTTCCGGATGGAAGCAAAAAGGCGGTCAGAAGAGAGCTTTCATAATCCAATGGAACCTGAAAGTAGCCATGAACTGCATCTAGCTTGGCAAACCATCTTGACTCTGGCCGCACTTGTTTCATTAAATCGTGAGCGGAATAAAACGGATGAATGGGTCTTTTAATCGCCTTATTCAATTGCCGGTAATCTGTGACTAAACGAGCCTTCTCTCCCCCAGGTTTGTCAACGAAATGAGCGGGGAAGTCCATTTGGTGGGTTCGATGCACGGAACAATCACGCTGGCTGAAACAAGCTCTTTCATCAGTTTATCAGACTTTGGTTTCATGTGAATTGGGACGGGTCTAGCAGTAGTCACCTTGCAGGGCTTGATGTCGACCGACTCGTCCAATTCGATGTGCATCTCCGGACCCTTAATAGTACCCGAACAATCGCCCAACGAATTGACCAGAACGTCCGAGTAGTCCTCTTTGATCTTTGCCAACGAATCAACAAAATCGGGAGGGATGTTACTCACGCTTGAGACCGATGGAAATGAGGCCGGCACGACATTCAGGGCCAAAAGATCCTGCCATCCAACCAACATGGAACCTTGAAGATCAGGCGACACAATCGCCAGAATTTGTGCCGATTGTCCGCTTTTTGTGTGAGCCTTGAAGCATACAGTGCCGCCATTTGTGATGGACGTCCCATTAGCAGCAATAAGTGTTTCAGAAGAGGGTGTTAATTTAACCCCAGGTGGAATATAACGCCCTGAGATGACAGAGCGAGTTGCTCCTGTATCAGCAATAGCGCTCAACCTCATGGTCTCGCCATTGTCGAAATAACAATCAAGGGTAAGAGTTGGACGCCCCTGGGTAGATGCGGCAACCACTTGCACCATAGCAGACACTCCAGCGGGTGAGCTGCTGAAACTGCCTCGATCTCGATGATGAGGGGTGACATCTCTAACACGATCACGACCCCG
>CM021317.1:8415640-8471057 GCA_010645155.1 Tigriopus japonicus
TATTCGTCGCGAATTTTTTTTCGTCTTATTTGCATATTATTCGTCTTTTTCAAGCTCTTTACGCGTTGTTTTCTAATTTCCACGCAAAAAATAACTTCGAAGAAAGTTCAACGTCAAAGCTTCAGCCAGGGAAATAAATTGATTGATTGTTAATTCCGGTTTTGCACCAACAAAAAAAATCCACACTTAAAAATCAACTTGGACTCGTAGCATTGCCCGCCAGACACGGAAAAGAAAGATTACTGTTGGGTTTAAAAAGCTTTCTGGCCATGAGAACAATTGATGTATCTGTAATTCTCACTTTATGTATAACTCTACTGTATACTCTCCTTAAAGGAGGCATTTTCTAACTTTTGTTTTTACTTGACATATGTACCACTGAATAATTCTTGCCCATTAGGTTATTCCTGTTTTAAATTTTCTAGATTTTGCCGTTTTTGCACAAGTAGACAATTTTTTCCGTCAATAAGGAGATACATTTTGTCTGTTCAGTAAAAGCAGTTTAAACGTCTTTTTCGGTCTGTACAGGCACTCAATTTGTCTCCTTTTTTATCATAGTTATGAGTAGGGCTAGGGATTTTTTTTCTTTACATAAAAAATATTTTTTTACATTTTTTGCCAATTTTACGTGAATATAACATTTTAATTTTATTTGACATTTTTTTGGAAAATTTCAACATTTTCTTAACATTTTTTGTACTTTTTGCTCAAAAATGTCATCCCAAAACCGGTTCTGAGGGACCAATTAATCAAAGGAAGGCTTGATTGAAATTTCCCGCCAAAATTTCCCGCTAAAATTGTCATTGTTCAGCTTCACATTGTGACCCTTGTTTCCGTGATTATTTTACGTGGGCTAAATAGCTATGTGTAGAGTAAATTATGTTTTAAGTTGGCACTGTTGCCATTATTTACTCAGACTTTAATATCTATTGCCTTTCAAAGGGTCTGATGAATGAGCTATCTGACTTATAACATAAACTGTTTTGACGTCTAGCTTATAAAAACACCCCGCTATGTGAAGTGCAACCTCCCGTTTTTTAAGCTAGAGTTTTGACGGCATTATTTCCTTCAGATGTCTGGTCACACTGTCTTAAGTAGTCTTCTCAAGTCCTCCATGCATCTAGTCCCATTTCTCACACATTTCGTTGACTTTTTGCCCTAATTTTAACATTTTTTTTGCTCTTTTTGCTCTATATTTCAACATTTTTTGCCCTTTTTCCTGACATTTTGATGACATTTTTTGGATGTTTTTCCAACATTTTTTCGCCTTTTGGGCAAATTGATTCCATTTTTTACATCTTTTTAGTGAGTTTTTCTTCGTTTTTTCGTCTTCTTCGAACTTTTATTCGTTTTCTTTTGTTTAATTGGGCAATCTTATTTGTCTTTTTTCGTCTAATAAGGCAATTATATTTGTCTTTTTTGGTCTAATTTGATAGTTTTATTCGTCAAAACTTCCTGTCCTTAGTGGTATGAGTGGAAAAAGTAGAATGAGGCTAGTCGTGTAACGATCCCTCTTCAGGGATAATGGCAATATTTAGATTTTTTGGGGGGAAAATAAAGCTGATTGAATTGTCGATTCAAAATTCATTTAAGATTGACGTGAAAAGCTACTCCATTACTTCCATTGAGTCAAGTTTTTGGCCGCAATACGATGCAAATTTTCTACTGTTTAAAATATTCTACATTGTGTGACAAAATTTGCAAAATTCTAAAGAAAACAGAGAACAAACATTGCTAAAATATTTTTATCTTTACACTTAATTCTACTCTTCAAAATGTTCCCAAGAACAATCCTGCAAGGCTAATCAAATTGAAAAGAGGACAGACACGGTCAGAGTTGTGTTTGAAGTCCCTGTAAAGCAGCCTTCTAATCTCAATAAAATGTCCACGATTGATGGAAGCTTTACCTACCTCTTCTTTTTTTGCGTCCACTTGTGCGTTCGAATGTAGTGTACATTGAATAACATTTCTTTTAAAAATATTTCTCTCGTTTTGTTCCCACTTGCAATTCCCAATGCAACATACAGAGGACAACGGCAAAGGCCAATTCATTGGTCTTTCCACTTAATTCACGAAACAAACACACACATGCACAAGTCCAATATTTTGTCCTTGTTTATCAACTAGTTGAGGCAAGCCAGGATTGCCATCTCTACCGTGCAACCCTTGAACAGCAAATAGGCCTGTAGTGTAAAAATATTTGGACGATCAGTTGTGGGAATCCTTTCACTTGAATGCGTAACAGAGAAAGAGATCAGCTTGTGGAGAGGAAACTCAATGAAACTCTGATTGTTTCCATGTATTTGTCCAAAATTCCTCTCCCTTTAATGTTCATGTCTGTGATAAGCCAGTAGTTCTTGGAAGGAGGTGCTCCTCTTCTCTCCTCTTGCTTCTTCAGTTTCAATCAAGTAGAGCTAGGTCAGTTGCAAGCTCTGGACGAGCTTCTTGAGGTCAAAAGATTAAACAATGAATGAGCCCGATTAAGAAGAGAGGAGACATGGTGTTCTGATGGCTTTTTACGTTTGGATCGAAATACCCCAAGACATCATGGCATTTTGGAGTCACAATTCAATGAGGAACAACTTTACTTTTATTGTATTAAATAAATGTAGGTCCAGGGATAAAGTTAAATACCTAAAACATTATTACTTTATTAATTACATTATTAACATATAACTTTTATTGAAAACATTTAAAAAAAGGTGGGATTCTGCCTTAATTTCAATTCATTACTCTTAATGCTATGTTGCTATTGAAACATTACTCCTCGCAACATTATGAACTTTTCTACGCTGGTCAAAGGATTCACTGTAATGTGAGTCTGCAGTATTCTAGAATATATTTCTATTTATTATTTAAAGAAAAACGGCTAGCACATCTCAGTTTAATCCCAATTTGCGGCTTAAAATTATACAGGTAAAGGCTCCTTTTTTTGCTTCAACCATGTACTCTTTAACTTTTCATTGCCATATTTCAAGTCAAAGCATTAAGATTTTTACCTTCTTTTCTAAATGGGAGGCAATTACTTTATGGTTTTGATCACTATTTTTTTACTTTGATCAAGTTAAAATCAAATTTTTGGCCGAAAAATTCAAAATGCAGGCCCTTGTAATGACTCATCTTTCTGCTGTCTTTTGGTATTGTTTGTTAAAGAGTCAGCACATCAATGATAAAGGATGTTCCATGAAGGAATATTCCCACTACTTGCTTCTTTTTGCTTGCCAATAGCATATATTGGTTTGGTGGTTGTTTGCATTGAACGGGCAGATCAATGCTAACTTTTTACACCAAAGAGTTGAGTTTGGAGGGTAACAGTCAACCAGGATCGAACCCCATCCATCTGAACAACAAACCGACGTAGTTCACGCTACACTATGCCTCACCTACCCTGTCTTTTGGTCATATTGGCTTTTTATTCATGTTTACTTCATTTATTATGAGTTTTGTATGTAGGGCGTATTTGCATCTTCAGGAACCAAATTAGCTAAAATGTAAAATGCTATGCATATTTTCATTGTTTGAAATAATCCACATTGCGACAAAATTTTAAAAAAACTAATCTCAATAAGATGTCCTGGATTGAGGGAAGCTCTACCTACCTCTTCTATTCTGCGTCCACTTGAACATTCAAATGTCACTTGAATAACATTTAAAAAAAGTTATTTCTCTTGTTTTGTTCCCACTTGCAATTCACAATGCAACTTATAGAGGACAACAACAATTCACTGATCTCTCCACTTAATTCACGAATCAAACAAACACATGCACATTTTCAATATTTCTTCCTTGTTTATCAATTACTACTAAGTTGAGGCAAGGAAGTTTTCTTTTCCCAACCAGGATCGCCATCTCTACCGTGCCACCTTTAGACATCAATAAGGCCTGTAGCGTAAAAATATTTTCACAATCAGTCGTGGGAATCCTTTCACTTGAATGCTTAACAGAGATCATCTTGTGGAGAGGAAACTCAATGCAATTCTGATTGTTTCCATCTAATTGTCCAAAATTCCTCTCTCTATAATTTTCATGTCTGTGATAAACCAGTAGTTCTTGGGAAGAAGTGCTCCTCCTTGTTCAGTATCAATCAAGTAGAGCTAGGTCAGTTGTACGCTCTGGACGAGCTTCTTGAAGTTAACCATTCACATGCAAGATCAAGTACAAGATTGCAGCAATAAGAAATCAATTTATTGCAAAAATACTGTTCATGTATATATTTTTGCCTTATGCTAGATTTCTATTGTTAACCTGAAGTGCTCTAGTTTAACCAAGGTATCCTTGGTTTAACCAGTATTGTACCTAGAGTCGCATTCACATACCATGTCAAATGCCTGTTCTATAAGCACACTGATTGTTACTTAAAAGTGGCTACATTTTTATTCAGTATGGGTTCGTCAGAACATGAAATACACGGGGGTTTCACTTACCGGAACGGAAAACTGCGTCTTTTACGTGGGTTCTTTCTACTCGGGCCTGAGAAAGAGTTGAATCGTAGAGCCAGTTAATTTCGGGCAACTCTAAACCACCAAGTCAACCAGATTTCTTGCCTCTTGAGCTGTTGCCACCTAGGTCAGGTGGGCAAGTGCCAGAGGCGTCGGTGGAGCGAGGAAGAGGAGCAAGCCGCTCCTACACCTCCACCTCTGACACTTGCACCACCTTCCCGAGGTGGCAACAACTCAGTCGGAAGAGAATCTGGTTGACTAAGTGGTTCCGAGTTACCCTCAACCAACTTTCTCTCCTCCTCTCCTCTTGCTCAGGCCCTGGTAGAATGTAACCCGGGTAAAAGAAATAGCTATTAAAAATTTGTACAATCCTGCCTTAAATGCTGTTAGAGGATCAGCTCCTACATATTCCCGACGAAGGCAAACAGGCAACAAATTGAACAATGAAGGACCCCGATAAAGAAGAGAGGAGCACTTTATTGTTCGAACTAGTCTTGATTCCCTTGGATTTGGAGGTGCTCTCAGAGCGCACATAAAACCTCTACGATCGCTACAACTGATCTCAAATCCTGGGTTAGGACAGAGCCCATGAATGCTCTTGAAAACATACAGTATCAGATACCTTTCATAGCTTCTCTGAGTACTGTACAGCCCTAACTTCTGGAGCCTCTCCCAATACGAGAGCCCTCTCATTCCTGTGATGTTCCTAGTAAAACATCTTTGGACCTGCTCGACCTTTTGCAAACCTGCTGAACTCATTGGAGCCCAAATGGGTGAGGCATATTCAAGATGCGGCTGAACAATCGACTTGTACAGAGTTAGCATCGTAATACTATCTCTGGACTTGAAAGTGCGAGTGTTGCCATAATAGTCCTTGTTTAGGTCTTTGTTCAAAAAGTTTATTACAACCCGCCTATTTTGATAGTAGTTAAACTACGCGTAAAAATTGACAACACTGCCAACTCGAAAGCCATCACTACCACCCAGTTGAACTGATGGATACAAGTTCAAGGTGAAAGAACGACTGCAGGAAGGAGCTGTCACTCCATAGTGATTTGAAGGCACGAACTGAATTTCACGTAGTTGTGGCTGTTTTTTTATCTAGATTAGGGAGGCAACCAAATTTGTGTTCAATGTAGGGTCCAATTTGTGTTCAATGTAGGGTCCATAACACTTTGGCAGTCCTTATTAGATTTAAGTTTCTGACCTGTCTGAAGCCTTTGCTCAGACTGGATATTCTCATAACCTCCAACAAGGGTGATTGAACACGCTCAAAATGGCATGGCCTATATCTATTGTATTGACAGATCACTTGTATTTGATTACTTAACGTCTACAACACACATATTTTGACCCAATGGCATGGCTTTACGTCCACTATTTCTGGCATACCTGAAGTCAGCTGTCGTATCGGCGTCTATGTACCATGCTAGAGACTCCGACTAACGTCCATAATTATTCTTGAGGAAACCCATGGATTTGTTTGCACATTGATTGGAAATGATAGAGTTAACTTTGCCTTGGAAAAACAAAATTGAATGTGTTTGTACTTTCACTAGGGAGGAACACGTGCTAAAGAGTTTTGAAATCTTTAATCAGACAGTTTAATCACTAATTACATCAAAAAGTAAGTAAATCAATTAGAATTACTTTATTTTTAAATGTGATTAATTACAATTAGTTTTGAAAAGTAATATAAAAACATTGAATTACACTTATTCTTCAAACGCTACTAGAACTTATTTTTCTTATTAAAAGTAATAGTGTGTTTGGAGCATCAAAACCTAATTAGCATTGGGTGCTTCACTACGTAAACATGCTGAATAATTTAGGAAAGATGGGGATATTTTGAGAATTCTTTGATTACTGAACTTGTTTTGTGAGTGCTATTCCAATTGTAATTTGTAATGAAAGATTGTCAATCATATTGATTGAAATGTTATTAATTACAAATACTTAACATTTGCTTTTCAAATAATATTACATCACAAGTCTTCAATCACAAATCCCAGATCTTTTAGGATTGAAAATCAAGCACCAACAAAATTTCAGTCATATTTATGAAAAAGCCTAAGGATATGTTAACCAGTTTTTCCATTTTGCAGGCGAACTTCAACCTCCCTCACGAATTTGGCTTTGACAACGATTGATCCATTTCAAAGCTTCATTGGCATCAAATGTGATGATGGGACCATGGGCTCATGTGAAGGAATAGGCCTTCCTAATCAGCCCAATTTGTGCATGAAAGAATTCAAAACTGACGACTCCCAAATCATGGTGAAACAGGAAATCATTACATCCATTAACAAAGGTAGCACACACTATCCCTTTATCGAGCTGAGTTTATGTACCCTGTGACAACTTGAATTGTTACATAAATTTTACGTTACCACATGCCGTTAGCTTCATTTGCAAACACGAATTAAAGTACGTAAGTTGCGACAAGAAATCGTTTACAGGAAACTATGCTTATAAACCACGTTGCAAAACTTTTTCATAACTGTTGTATATCTTATGTACTTTCGAGTTTGCAATTGAAGTCAACGGCGTGTGGTAGGGAAAAATTTCCGTTACAACTCAAGGACGAACATTACCCATGACGTCACTTTAGAGCATTCAGGATCAGAATTTCTTATTGCGTTGGAAGTATTAAGTTACATGATATTCTTTCAATCGTATTGTTATTTGTGTCAAAGAAAATATGATCAACGTGTGTTGCACACTATTTTCAATGTTATTTAAGCATTGAATCTCTATTTTAATGTTTGCCGCTCTGAACATTTTCATTTCTGCTGCCCTGAATTTTATGCCTTCTCTCAGCACGAGGAGAGGAAGACGGTCGGACGGTCGTTCTCCTTGATCAGTAAAATCAGGAACGCTGCCAACAGCGACAAGACGGTCTATTTAAAGGAAAACATAGTTTTTTTGTCGGTCTATTTCCATGAATATTTTATGGGGCAATCTGGTTACACAATGACTTGGCGACTTAAAAACATGTCATTTTGCAACATGAAATAGAATTATGAACAAACCATACTCATGAATGCACCAAGTGTATCTGTTGACCTTTTCTTCAATTCTTCGACAGCATACCTGATACGTCGAGTCTTGACTCAGGACTGATGAAGTGTTTCTCACTCGACCACATCAAACTTAAGATTTTTTGAAGTATAGTCATGAAGTTAGAAAATTCAGCAGGCTTTCAAGATGTATCAGCAAGACGAAATATCAAGCATAATATTTGATAGAAACTGGAATCGTTAGGCTTTTGTGAAAGTAAGAAACCGAACTTTGGCCAAATTTTGATTAAAGCTAATTTGGCCTTGATGGCAAAACTGATCGGAGGGCTCCGGTAATGACCCTTAGTTGTCACAGGGTATGAAAACTCAGCTGATGCATTCTACAATATATTTCATGAACTCCAACCTCTTGCAGAACTGTTCCTTTTGTTTGAGAATGACGGAAAATTTCTCGGCGCCTCTGATCCAAGGTTTACCGTGAATATACCTCCACTTGAGGGTAACCGATTTTCAGTTAAGTTTCAAGATGGAATCGTATCTTGTCATTCCCAGGATAAAACTTGCCACTTTTGGGGAGAAGGTAGGATTTTCCACATTTTTTCATTACTGTTTTTTGTCACCAAACGCATTTGAATGTTAGCTACCCCTTGTGCCATTAGAGCATGGACAAATACAAAGGAGCTAAAAAAAATTGGGATGATAAGCCGTTTGTTGTGAACAGTATTTCTTGTTTTGATTTTACTAGGCTGACCGCAACTCAATAAGTTACGAGTACCTTGTCTCAAAATAACGTACAAAACGAGAGCTTGAAGAAGCAAGTTTCCGCGGAGCATTCAAGGCGATACCTTGTTATTAGCTTCTTGTACTTTTCATCTCGGGGTTATGATTAGAGGTTTCAAAAATAAAGAGCAGAAAAGGCAAAAAGTCAAGAAATGTAACAAAATTGCCAACAAATAGCTTATAGAAAATAATATATTCATATGACGGTTAAAAAAAGTGCCTAATGTGCCGAAATAAAAGAAACAGAAACAAAAAACTCTACTTTTTCACGCAATGCATTCAGATTTGATTAAAACTAAGAACATAATGAACGGAAAAACGATCACAGAATATTGATTAACATGATATGCAATTGACCTATTCCTGAATGTTGCAGGTTCCAAAGGTTGGAAGTTATTCCCTTCCATGAAATCTGACCACCACCGCGGCTCCCTGAACAACGTTGGAGGACAACTGGTGGCTATTGGAGGATTTGCGGGAAATGAACCCCATCAGAAAATGGAAATCTTCAATGGCTCAGTCTGGCTTCCTTTGCCCGACCTTGATGCCCCCAGACGAGGTTTTGCCACCGTGGTCATTAACAGGACCTCAGTAGCATTAATCGGTGGGGTCAACAACTACGGGAGCTTCTATGTTACTTCCTGCACTGACTTTCTCATGTACCACGTGGACACAAACAAATGGGTCAGACTGCCCGATTATCCCCATACGCAAGCTGACTTGTCATGTAGCAACTTTCACAACGGAACTGTTCAGGGCATTTTCTGCATTGGAGGGGATGGAAATAACGTTCGCCGTGCCCCATCCCATCACGCCTTCATTTTCGATTGGAACACTGAACGTTGGGACAGGGCACCTCAATATGATTTATGGAGTAGTAGCTTCTCGCTGGGATCGATTGTTCAATTCAAGGACTGGCTGTATTACGTTCCTCATTTCAATCGTGCAAATGGTCAAAGTTTAAAAGTTGTTTTCACGTTGAATTTGAACGCCACAACGCCAACTTGGGAGGATTCAGGGTTGATTATACCAAATTCGCCTGAATCCATTCTTCTGTATCAAGTGGACATGTTTACTTTGGGCTGATTTGTCTTCATGCAATAGTATAACTCCTTAAATCCTTAAGTTTTGTCGTATCTGCAGTTCAAAAACTAGATTGCGAGAGTTTACATACCGATGTTTTACGAAAATGACAACAAGAAGAAATAAACCACGATAGTTCGGTCATTTTCTTTTGGTCTCTCTTAAAATGTTTAACAAAGGTCTCAAGGGGCCTTCATTTTAAGTGACAAGTGTGAGCCCCGAAATCTCTCACATTGGCCCTGAAGAGTGTTTGAAGAAAAACAAGAAGATCGAAGTTATCAACAAATAAAATGTAGATATATGTTAAATATTGATACCACTTATTCCATCTAAACAATGCCTCAAAGCAATTGAATTGATTTGGAAATCAAGAAAACCTAAACTGACTCAAGAAAAAGTTCTAAGGATGGAACTTGGCAGACTTCCGGTTTTGGTCAGATATTGAGACTTATACCTGCATGCAAAGGGAACTAGCTAGTGTAATTCATTAAAATTAATGTGGTTTTAAGAGCAATAAACTCAAAGAAATAATGGTGTCAATTGAGAAATAGCTTAAGAAAACTTCTGTTTACTTCCTGGCCCCTATACTTCGTCTAAACAATTTAACACAACTAGCTGATCAGAGTATGAAACATTTTTTCATGAAAAGTATGTCATTTGAGATTACAATTTCAAACGATCCTCCAACAGCTTTTAAAGTTGGGTTAAATAAATTTTAAGATAATATTCCTGATCAACACACAGTACAAGGGTAGTCGAGATCTACCAACTGCAACATTAAATGTGTAAATTATTTTTTAAATGATTTATTTTCTTACAGGGCAGGTCACTTTCTTGACCTGAGGGAAGGTTTCACAGGGTGAAGAAGTCTTGGATTTAATTTGAATGTGAAAGAAAGTTATTGAGAACATTGAACTTGTAAGTACTGTATATGCCAATCAGTAGGGCCCGTAAATATTTTTTGAAATATAAAATATTTTATGAATATTTCTCCGTTTTTCCTCGATTTTTTTAAATACTTTGGCTGTTTCAAGGAAAAAAATGAATATTTTCTTGAATATTCGAGTCAGAAAAAAAATATTTCAATATTGGGATAAATAAATGGATGACAAAAGAAAAAAAGCCCTTGAAGCCCAAGAGAGCTTACCCAAAATGAACCCAAAATATGAAAGTTTCTACAAAATGGCATTTTTATTGAGATTAGACTTTCACAACCAAAACTACTGTCAAACACGAAAAAAACTGCGCCATCTATTGAGGTTTATTGAAAATTGTATATTCAAATCAATTACATGTCAAGTATGCCTCCATTCACGGTCAAATGCATTAAATTCACCAAAAAAATGGAAAATCGGTGCACACAGAAATATATACCAAAAAATGGCGTTGTCAAAAAACATTTCTTAAATATCCAGCTTTTTTTCAAATATTTAGCAAATATTTAGGGCTTTTGAAAAAAAAACCATACATTGGATATTTTGACATTTTTTTGCAAATATTTTTCTGGGCCCTACCAATCAGTCAATAACCGTATGAGTTTTTTTAGTTATCCAGAAAAATAAAAAAATGAGCCCTTTAGAACTCACCCAAAACAACAATTTTTTAGACCTTCATAATGAAAGTTTGGCCACTCTGAATGTCCGGTCAACAGCAGTGAGCCTGACATTTTCTAAAGAGCAAAGTGCCACAAATATCCACAGATGCAAGATATTTGCCTATTTTGGAGGATTATTTTCACAGATAGCTGACCAAAGGTTGCCAGAATATTACCGAAATTTTCGACGATTATTCCACTGAGAATGTCAAAAATGTGGTACAGCACGATGCTCCAAAAGGCTTTTTAGGTTTGAATCAAAATACCCAAAGACTTCATGGCACTTTTTGGACCCACAATTCAATGGGGAACAACTTTACTGTTATTGTATTATATCAGCTTAGGCCCAAGGAAAAAGCTATTTATCTAAAAACCTATCAATAATAAAAAAATTAAATAAGCTATCTAACCCTATTTAGAGACAATTTAGTTACTTTAATTATGAATTCAAATTGAATAAAAATTCATTCAGCAACAGCTGAATTATTTGACTTTAAATTGTCCATTTTTGACCCCAAAATGCCGAAAAGCGCTACAGTTATATGAAAAAAACAAATTCCCAAAGATTTAACATAGCTTTTCAATATTGCTTAAATAAATGAAATTGTTCGACTTTTAGAGCTTTTGTCAAAATAGCTCAGAGTAATATGGTTTATTTAAAAATGATTTAATTAATAATTTTTTAGATATATAACTTTTTCCCTGGGCCTAAAATTATATAATGCAATAAAAGTAAAGTTGTTCCTCATTGAATTGTGGGTTCAAAAAGTGCAAAGATGTCTCTGGGTATTTTGATTCAAAGCTAAAAATCCATTCATAACACCGTGACAGGTAAAACATTGATATTAACCATTAATTGCAAATAAATTAACAGTAATACTAATTACCGGAAAGCAAAGACCCTCAAAAAATTCAAGCAAGCCACAAAGAAAATTCACCTGGACGACATTTGACACTTCTTTGTATTCAGAATCGCTTTGTTTTTGGGTCTGTTTTTTCTTTATTACATATCTCCAATCCCAGTTCTAAATTTTTTCATATCTTGTAATCCCAAACTCTTTATACACTAGACCGGTGTCTTGAGTGGACATGAAATAATGATAATAATAATTTAGCAAGTTATTAATCTTGATATTTAGTTCATAAAGTTGTTCTCATTGCCATGTACTTCAACTCGTTCAATGTGGACAATAGATACTCAATCGCGGTTGTACTATGAAAAACGACTTCGCTCAGAAGAATAGAATTAGCTGAGTTTATATACCCTGTGACAACTTGAGTTGTCACAGAAATTTTTCGCTTCCACACGCCGTTGGCTTCATTGCAAACTTGAAAGTACATAAGTTAGGACAAGAAATCCTGTGGCAAAAGTTTTGCGACATGGTTTATAAGCTTAGCTTGCTTTAAACGATTTCTTGTCGCAACTTTCGTCCTTGCGTGTTTGCAAATGAAGCCAACGGCGTGTGGTAACGTAAAATTTCCGTAACAACTCAAGTTGTCACAGGGTATTTACAGTAAACTCAGCTTGTGACAGAGCGATCTGGGTCAACCTCAAAAGTGGCTTTCAAAACGATTCAGAGGACTGGCCTAGTATGTCGTATCTGTCAATATCTGTGCAAAATGCAACTAGCCTTGCCTCCAATCAGGCTGGTTGGGCACCTTGAACGCTATCCAGTGAATAACAAACAATCTATGCTTGGCTCCCATCATGGAAAGTTCATGTAAAGATGGAATTTGATTTCATTATGGATTTGAATAAGCCAGGCCAGTAAATATTGGCGCTATCATTAAATCGCCAAATTAGACGCGCTCAAGTCCTTCTGTAGGGATTTTATGGCAAAAGGCTCCTTTTGGCGGTCTGTCTTTCTCTTGTGCTTCTTTGTTTGTTGTGCTTATTTGTTTTTGGCATGATCTATCGTGACTAATGTAAGATCTAGTATCTTTAAACATGACAAACTTAAAATGAACAACATCTTACAGTTCTATTGCTTAGCATTAGGGCTCCCAGATTAATCCATCAATTTTAATCCGGATTAATTCACTAAAATGGATTAATTTTAAAGTGATTGATAAACCAATATCAACCATTTTTTTTGGTTTAAGGATAATTTTCAGCGATTTAGGGATCATTGAAAATGTTCTCAAACAACATTGACGTAAAAGTATATTGACGAAAATTTTGAGATTAAAATCGTAAATGTAACGTTTTTCTCTTTCCTAAGTTTTTATTTTTGTGAAAAAAAAACCGATTTAGCATAGATCTTGATTTCAGTAATTGCCTTTGTCAATAAATTAAAAGGTTTTGAAAGTATAGTCTGTCCATCATTACCTGGGACGTTTACGAAAGATTTACCAACGTCCCTCACAAATTATTCTTAATTAAGGTGGCAAAAATATGGAACAACATAACGGCTCCATCAATTTGAGTGGCACAATGGATGAGGTAATGACCACTAACATGGGAACCATCAAGATAGAGATAATACTCAAAATGTACAAAATTGATATAATTACACAATATATTCTGTTTAATTCTTGTCCCTCTTTTAGATTTTCGTGGATAGCCTATATTGATTGTTCTGAATGTGTAGCAAAAAAGGCCATGGATTTGTGGCTTAATTTTAAAATTATTGACGAATAACTAAAGGTGCTTTTTATTATGTTATAACGAGATTATTGGAACTGTCTTCAAACAAAGTGAATGTTAAGGAAAATTAAAATATATAAATAGGATCAAAAGCATAAGCCAGGAACCACTGTACTTCAGGACGGATTTCAAAAATACGCACTAGGTCCGATCACTGTACTAAAATGTGAGGTTTTTGCAACAAATATATTGTTCCGTAGAATTTCCATTGTACTAATCAGACTTAGTGTGTATTTTGAAAGTAATCTTGGCTTGAGCCATCCTTGCATAAGCATATGCTTACATGTTACTTTTCAAGTTTAAGGTTTTGTGACAAACTCCAAAAATTGTACAATCTTTTTATCATAAACAGTCGAATCTCGATAAAAGCAATCTCAGTTTAAGCAATTTTCGCGATGTAAGCAACTTTTCCGCAGAATTCTCGATATAAGAAATTTTCCATTTCATAAATGAAACATAACTTTCACCTACCTAGTCTACGAAAGGCGAAGTAGCTGGCGGCGATTAGACGCCCATGGGCTCGATGTATTGGTGTGAAGTAAAAAGAATCTATATTCATGTGACTAGGTATGAGTGGGTTGCTACAGCCAGTGGGAGAGGCGGGTGGAGGCTGTAGCTTCACAACCGATTCCATCGGAAACCCACGAATAATGAGGCGCAACCATGAGTCGCTCCCTCGGATCAACAAGTTCTGCTATGGCTAAATTACAGAGGGCTGTATTGGCAAAAACCCTCGTCATTGTACATCAGGCAAGAACTCAGGGTGTCGTAGAATATAGATATGTCAAGTTTAACTAGCCAAAAGACCCCCATGAAATAGCCTTTCTTCGACCTTTCGTACGGTGAAAGTAATTCTTTTCGTCAATCTCGATATAAGAAACATTCTCAAAGTTTTTGGCCAACTTCTCTTGCTTAAGTTGGTCACAGCAGAAAAAAAAAACAAAAAACACCGAAGCATTTCTAAAAGGATCGATGCAGTGCTTCCATATCTTGAGCTTTTGCGCAAATATTGCGCTTTTTGGGGGTCCCGTTTGCGCACTTTTTTGGCCTCTTGCGCCTTGCATTTTTCAAGTTCGAGTCAGAATAATTAAAAAATTGCATTTTGAATCCTAGAATCACTAAAAATTGTCCAAAATAGCACTCAACAAGAAGTATTCTAAAGACTATTTTAAGTTTAAAAAAATATTTATCGCCAATTATAAAAAATAATTTAAGCAAATACTAGTTTCACCAAAAGATCTGCAATGTTTGAGAGTGAAACAAATTTCTGTGTCTACCAAAGCAAAACCTAATGGAACATAAACAACCCAAGGAAGTGTCTTGTCATCCCAAGAAAGTCTCTCAAATTTGATGTAATTTAAGGTCAAACTGAGAATAGAAGATTTGCAGTTGAGATATTCCAAAAAAATAGCAAAAGACTTCATCAGTAAAAAAGCCTAGAAGGCTCAAATTAAGAAGAAAAAAAAGTTTGTGCCCCTAAAGGTTTAATCATGTAACTATCATGAGGCAAAATTGTACTTTTTTATTTTGTTTCTTCTGTCAACGTGAGATTGAAACAAGTTCTTCAGCTTTGCAATGGATATAAATAATATTGACATGTAATGTCAATTTGGGTGTTTTAACGACTATTTTTCAAAGCTAATTTTTTTAGTCAGTGTCAGATTTTTTTGTAGTAAAAGTAAGCTTATAAGGTTATATAAAGGTGTTTTAAACTCGTCTAGTTGTTTCCCGTACTTTTTATCGTTTCTTGAGCCAATTTTCTTGAGTCTCAATGTAAGAAAAATATCGATATAAGCAACATTTTGCCGCTGATGGACTAAAATGATATTGTGAACGCAAAAATAGGACCCAAACCCATCAAACTCCATAGAGAGAGACAAAAGATACAGATTCATTGGGAAAATCATGCAAATTCCATTGCTAGACAGATTCAAAAAAATCCAGAATGACAAACAAACATAGATGGAACTTTTTGCTCTAAAGACTTCTAGATTCGTAAGAGAATTTCCATTTTCTAATATTTCAAATTAAGAGATTGAAGAAAGATTTTCCGAACTGAGTCATTAAAAATCCCACTATTCATTAACATGAATTTACCATTCTAAAACTATTATTTTTTTATTGGTTGAACAAAAGGGCACCTAAATTAGGCCAAGGATGACCCACCTGGAATCTTCGTTTTCAAGCTATTTCGGGAGACATTTTGTAAATCAATAAACAAAAAAACGCAAAACCACAGGAAAAAGATATTTTTCATATTTTGTTCGAATAATCCGTGTGACAAAATGGATAAACAGATTAATCCGCTTCCAATGGATTCATCGATTAATCGGCACAGATATACACAGATACTAAACACTGAGCAAGGCAAGGGTTTCATTTTGAAGCACAAATCATTGGTTACAATTTAGGAGAGTTCAGTCACAGCTAAAGATTAAGTATGTCTAAACAAGAATCTTGTGTTACACTTTTATCGGTTTTGGACATACTGAGTGGGTACTCCTTGGAAATCCAATAATTTTTCACGCACCCTTTTCTCATCTACAGCTGTTAGTTGTCCTTCAAAACACCTTCATGGTACTAAAAAATTATATCAAGTTTGTGCGGAAATTCCCAAACACTAGGAAATGTAATTCACACTCAGGAAACCAAGAGGAACAACTTGATTTTCTGAGTTTCTCAAAGTCAGCGCAAGATTAAATGTTATGTACCTAAAAACCTATTGAATAAATTATTTTTTGAAAATCTAGTCAATACACTTTTACAGCAGATTTAGATACCTTTTGAATCGGGGAAGCCAGAATAACCGAGCGTACTAGCGTGTAGGTTGCGTAAGTGCTTACCCAGACGGCCGAGATTCGAATCCTGTAGGGCAGGGGTCGGCAACCACTTTTGGGTCAAGGCCCACGAACTTTGATTCGTCTTGTCAGGGGCCCACCAAACAGGCGTTTGTTGGTTCAGGGGCCCACAAATTAGCGATCAAAGAGCTTTGGGCCCACGAATACTGTACTGTGGATGGCGCTTGGGCCCACTATTTTGGACTTTCTCCATAGCTCCTGGGCCCACCAACGACCACCCTTGGGCCCATATTTGGGCTGCGGCCCACCGGTTGCCGACCCCTGCTGTAGGGGATAGTTTTGAAGTTGTCGGGAGATAAAAAGATTATTTGCAAATTTATTGCTCAGCTGCTGAGTTATTTGAGTTTAACCGGTTCATTTCTGGCCCTATGAAGCGAAAAAACGTTCTGGGTAAATGAAAACTGAAATTCCCAAACAAATGTTATAGATGTTTGATATCACAAGATAAAATAAAAAAATCATTTTTCTATGTTTTGTCATTGCAAGTCAAAATATTATAAATTATTTCCGAAAGCACACTGAAAATACAATTTTTCGAATTATGGCTTCTGAATTATGGAAAGGTTTTATTGGTTAGTCCTCAATGAAATTTTTGTAATATTCAATATAAGGTTTTAAAAAATCGATTTTGGTCCATTTGACCATGGTCCTTCGAGAAATATCGAATTCTCACAAAATACAAAGACACGTCTGTTCAGCATTTTTTTAAATTTTCATTTGAAAACCCAACCGAATGCACTGAAATCAATGGAAACATTCGTTTTCAACAATATGCATTTTAGTGTGTATTAAGTGCTTTCTAGCTTGGTTTGTCAGACTTTACTGAATCCAAATTCAAAGATTGCTTGATTGATGCAACGTTTTTCGGATTGGTTTGTTGGTGCTAGGGTCAGAGGACCTTGATGATTTTTTCCTGAAAACTTACCTTTTCTGAAAGGCTTAGCTTTTAAGTACAACATTTTGCTATTCTTCCACCAAACGTAAGGCAAATTTTGATTGCCTTGGGATAAAGGGACCTTAAATGACATTTTCAAAGCTCATGGGTCTTATTTTTTGACAAGAAATCGTTGTTAAAAGATAATTTAGACGGAAAGATAACAGTATTGGAAGAGAAGAAAGAGGAATGAAAAGCAAAAACGATGAGCAGGTGAATGAAACGCTTAGGAAGCCAGGGAAAATTCTGAAAGAAAAGGAGACAAATTTAAAAGCCTGGATGTTTTGATTAGGCCAAGAAACGCTAAAAGCGTGCTTCCATTATGAATTCCATGTGTATTTTAAGCATTATCTAACTGTTTTTTGGTAGGAGTAAACATCTACAACCAAGAAGCCAACATTCTCATGGCGTCATTGTGTGAGCCTAAGGACCTTAAAAATATCCCAAAAAAGTGGGAATTAATTGATGAAGTGTGCTTGAGGCATGCATCCCCTAACACAAAGCATTTGGCCTGAAATGTTCACGTGACGATTGTCCTGATTGGTAAAAAACCCTCACCTTTGTTGATCAAGTCAGGGTCAATTATTGCCACGATTTCGGAATGGTCGTGTTGAGGATCTTTTTCACAAAGATTTTCCTCATGCTTTTTAAAGATCTCCTGACAAGAATTCATGGCCCCGTTACATCCAACACCAATGAAACTTTGAGAGGAATCGTTTTCGAGCAAGGATAAAGTTGTCATGGAATGTAAAGACAATCTGTAAATCAAGCAAGAACAC
The DNA here is from genome assembly GCA_010645155.1 of Tigriopus japonicus. Taxonomy (NCBI): domain Eukaryota; kingdom Metazoa; phylum Arthropoda; class Copepoda; order Harpacticoida; family Harpacticidae; genus Tigriopus; species Tigriopus japonicus. Next base: position 8,433,775 of record CM021317.1, read on the forward strand.
ACTTCATATTATCATCCAACAAAAGCGGAATGTTTGAGGTCAGTAGTTGAGACCAAGCTAAGAGTCGTTATTTGTCCTGTTTTTGCATTCGTATTCTACGTTGTATAATGTTGTCAATATTCAATCTCTTCATGGTACGTCCGCAATTTCATCAAAACCGATAGAGGGCGTTGCTCATAGAGTCAATAAGGTTTTGAGCACACTTCTAGCAAGTGTGATGGGCTCTCCCCTTTTATTTTTGTTTTAAGACGTTAATTGTTGATTGAAAAATCTTGATTCGTGAAAAGTCAAGCGGCACCCTGTAATAAAAGAGTACGGTCATGGAGTACCCCAAGTATTTGTTTTCAGAAGGCACCAACTCTACGATTCTGTGAAATGCATTGATTTGCAGATAGGCATTATCATTAGAGACGGGCAAAAAATGTACACTTTTTGATTCGTTGGTATTTATTGCAGCAATTCTTACTTTTTCAGCTTTTTGCGCCAAAGATTTTCATTCTTCTAACCATTTGGAAAATTCCCACTAAATGTATTTGTGTAGAGATAAAACGTATTTTTATTGCACTAGGTAAACTGAACACATACTATGGTCAAATTTTGGATCCATTTTTTGTAAATACATCGTCAAAGTAGGTGGTCTTGTGTAATGGGATTACGTAGATCAACATTTTAAATTGCCTGTCTTAGAATCCTAGTCATGGATTGAATATGAATTGCTTCAATTTTGTCAATGGACCCTTCTCTCAGTATTTTGCATTAAAAGATATGGGCAAGATTTTGATTCTTGGTTTAGGCTAAGTCTAACTAAACCAGATATCCAAGCATTTAAAGAAACGAAAATTTCATTTGATGGGGGACAATTTCAAACCTTTTTACACTTTTTGTTGCAGATTTACCCATTTTTTTAACAATTTTATTTGCACTTTTTTTGCAAGCTTAAATGCATTTTTAACCTGTTCCTGACTATCAAACACCAGTTTTGAACAAACTCAAGTGCCTAAAATATTGATGAAGGGACTCCAAATGGAACTTATCTGAATTTTCAGCTACAAAATGCCTGTTGGCATGGATCATACCAAAAGTTCCTCGTCAATTTTGAAGAATATATCATTAATCCTCAACCCAATGCCATGCAGGTCATTAGCAATCCGGAATTGCATAAGTGTGTTGTTGTCATATGTTACCATTAGATGGCGCTCTCTATGTCAACAACCTGATTGAAAGAGAACAAACTTGATAGCTTGATTCCTTTTTGTATTCTATAGAGCAGGGGTTCTTAAACGTTTAGAGCCAGGGCCCCCTTAGTGCTTCTTGAGAAGCCTAGGGCACCTTTACCTTGGCATGGATCATACCTGATATTCATTTTCAATCGACAAGCTTCTTTTCATGGCAATCTTAAAAAGAGGCTTTTTTTAAGAAAACATTTTGGGCATTAGCAATTTCTAATCAACATTTGTGTTGTTGTAAGAACTTTAGTTTTTCTCAAATTGATGTTACGGTGGCTCTCTTCAAGTACAGAGAATGTGAACTAAATATATCGGTGGAACAATTTCCCCCCATAAGTGGAGACAAACAAAAGGGAGGTAAAAGCTCAAAGTCAATCACATATTGGTACTCATTTTACAATTGTCATCTTAAGTATGCAAAAGTATATTATCCTAACCAGAACATTAACTTTAAGTAAAGTCACTTGACGTAACTGTCTGTAGAGATTTATATGCATTTATTTCTTGACTAGTTTTAACAAACCACCCCACCAAGCACTTGCTTATCTTCTCATTTTGGCTACCCTACTGTTCCTCTGCACTTTGGCGTAGCTGACCAGCACAGATATGAGGATAAAAGGGCTAGATTCCACTAGATTTGGAATTGTTCACAACCTCTAATCTAGCTGTTGTCTCATGAAATTCACTAGATGGCGCACTTTATGAACATACTCTTTTATTACAGTGCTATAGTACTCTCTACTATGATTATTGATTAGCTACCCAACGTCAAGAATGATGATGGTTAAACAGAATGAAAAAGAGTTGGAAAATAAAGCAACCATTTCTAACACTAAATCAATCAAGTTAATAATTTTACAAAAAAAATCACTCACTCGACAACGATCTGCTCTCAAAACATCCGGAAATCAATGGCAGTCAAAAACTTAACGATACATTCAAAATTAAATGTGGGATTGAAAGACAACAAGCTATTAATTATGAATTTGCCATAGTGTTTTAGCTCTTGAAATCAACTTAAACGTAGTTCTTTTCAGATAGAAAGCTCAGATTACTAAACGAGATTGACAGCTTAGTTCATTTCGAATAGCATCGTTGCCATATTCCTGTGGGATTAACCAGGAACCATTGTACGTCAGGACGAATTTCAAAAATACACACTGGGTCCGATCATTGTACTAAAATGTGAGGTTTTTGCAACAAATGTATTGTTCCGTTTAATTTTAATTGTACTAATCGGACCCAGTGTGTATTTTGAAAGTAATCCTGGCTTGAGCCATCCTTGGATTAACTGAAAGGAATAGAACAATCAGGAAAGATTCGTCTTGATCATGTTTTACTTTTGGGATTTTCCTTTTGCAATCAGCTACACCTTTGTCCTGGGATTGATTAAAGTAGAAAGAAGGACCACATTTCGATGTCAAATTTCTATTGCTTACTTTGAGTTTTTGCGCGGCGTTATCCTCGAATAATCCTTCAAACAATTGTTAGGGATCCGCGTCCACATTTCAGTAATGGTGGCTTGTTCATAGGGGTTGATCAAGCTCAATCCGATCACCAGGAAAATAAAGTATGATGAGCAAGTTTTGATGATCATGTTCGCTTTTGGGTTTTAGCTCAAATGACTTGTACTTACTTGTTTGACCATATTTGTTCCAATTATCTGACTCAGCGGGATCAATTTGCATAAATTATATTAGCTATAATTCTGGCTTGAAAGTGAAGCAAAATAGACTCGTCTTTTATTTACATTTTGCTCGGTTTTGAGGCAAAGAAGAAACAAAAACTCTTTTGGATGATTGCAAGAGCACCACAATCCAGTTTCTTGCGTTCAATGAAATTTTGGAATTTGTTGGCTAAGAACTCAGAGACAAAAAAACAGAGAAAAAGAGGCTTATGACTAGGGACGGGCAGAAAGTGCAAATAATCTTACTCTTTTAGTTACCAAAAGATGCAAAATAATGTGCCCAAAAGTGCAAAACAAAGTGCAGAAAAATGTTGAAAGTGCAAATAAATTTCAAAAAAGAGCAAATAAATGTCAATAAGAGCAAATTAGTGTCAAAAAAGAGCAAATAAATGTCAAAAAAGAGCAAATTACTTGCATTTGGACTTAAAACGTCATTCATGGAGTACCCACGGCTCTTAATTGAGCAGGAGAAGTCATTAACAAGTTCTAAAGACATTTGAGACTAGTTTAAGGTGAAGAGACAATGCGGCACAAGTAACAGAGTTCTATTAATTAGGTCACCAGTAAAAAGGATGTAAAGTCATGAAAAATACTCTAGTCAACAATCTTCTGCATTTATTTAATTCCTAAGGTGGTCTCGTGGATGTATGTTCTTAAAATATTGTCGAAATATATTTACACGGCGTTTAATTGAGCTGGAGAAGTCATTTTTAAGTTCCAAAGACATTTGAGACCAGTTTGGAGTGAGAAAACAATCCCGCAAATGAAATCGAGGTCGGTTAATTAGATCACGGGCCAAAAATTGATATAATGTCAGATAAAACTTACTTAAAAACAAATTTATGAAGTTTTCTTAAGACCTATTCCTAAAATGGTCTCATTGTTGCCTGAACCCGAAATATTGACTTAATTTATTGAGCCCTTCTTCGAATTAGGGTGAAGAAAAGTCCGATTGTGTCCAAAACTGGTCTCAAATGTCTTTGGAACTTAAAAATGACTTACCCAGCTCAATTAAACGCTGTGAATTGCTAAAACACAGCGTTTAATTGAGCTGGGTAAGTCATTTTTAAGTTCCAAAGACATTTGAGACCAGTTTTGGAGTGAGAAGACAATCCCGCAAATGAAATCGAGGTCGGTTAATTAGGTCACGGGCCAAAATTGATATAATGTCACTTAAAACTTGCTTAAAAACAAATTTATGAAAATTTTCTTCTGGATAATTATTAGGCGCACTTAGTTCGGTAATGATTCAAAATATCGGTGTAATCTATTTAGCCGGTCAATTTTTAATGGCTATTTTCGAACACAATTCTCGACTTTTCTTCACCCTAATTCGAGGAAGGGCTCAATAAATTAAGTCAATATTTCGGGTTCAGGCAACAATGAGACCATCTTAGGAATAGGTCTTAAGAAAGCTTCATAAATTTGTTTTTAAGTAATTTTTTAACTGACATTATATCAATTTTTGGCCCGTGACCTAATTAACCGACCTCGATTTCATTTGCGGGATTGTTTTCTCACTCCAAACTGGTCTCAAATGTCTTTGGAACTTAAAAATGACTTCGCCAGCTCAATTAAACGCCGTGAATTGTTTTACATGGCTTTACATCACTCCGTTTTCGTCCTTCAAGTTGTTCAAAAAATGACATTGAAAATTGAACAGAAGAATACCCACGTGTGCCTATCAATTGCATCAAAGAAAATAGTCATAAATGTGTTTCAAGCATGTTTTTAATGACATTATTTTAATATTTGGCCCATGGCCCGATTACCAGAACTCAATTTCAAATGTGGCATTCATTGTCTCATCGCATCAAAACTGTTCTCAAATACTTTTGGAACTTAAAAGTAATATCTCCAAGTCAATTAAACAATGTGTACTGCTACATTGATGTATCCTTAGCTTGATGATTTTAAGTTTATTACGGCCTTTTTTAGAAATAGCAATCTTTGTAGGCAGCAAACCTATCTATATTGTTTGTAGATCCTTCCATTACCATAACATGAGATTCTTTAGGTTTGCTATTTGTTGGTTGCATGCAATGAGAATCTTTTGTTTAATCTTTAGTTTAGTAAACAGGATGTTATAGTTAAAGCCAAGATGGTGAATAAAGTGTGAGGTTTGCGTCTGAAATGCACATATTTCTTCAAGGTGCTAAGAATGGTTGATTGCAAATGCAAGCTTTTTCGACCAGTTCAAAATTTGATCTTGAAACTAAAAATTCTTTCAATAGCCACAACATTTTCTTAACAATTTGTCAATTTTGGCCAAAAACGTAAATAAAAAGTGCAAATAAAGGTGAAAAGTGCAAAAGTGCAGAAACATGGGTTTATGTTACCAAAAATCTTTTTACACTATTTGCCCGTCCCTAGTCCCTACTCATCAGAAACACAGGTCTTCCGAACATTTTTTTCCCGCCAAAAATGATGACGTCACTATTAATTGCTGCGAACCTTTTTGTTCTGTTGGTGAGTCACCCACATAACAAAAGTCCAATTACTTTTTTGATTGTGAGTGAACCGAGAGAGTAAGATGAGTTTTAGTTTTTGCATTGTGTGAGACATAATTCTGGGCATCTTTTAAGCTCAAAACAGAGTATAGATGTCAGAATATATTTGCCCAAAATTACAAAACAAAGCCATTGAACATTATCAACTCACCAAAGAAAAATCTTTTTTTTGATACATATTCAGATACAGCATAGATTCAGCGCATATCCCTTTCTCAATTAATTGTCGTTAAATATTTAAAGTCCTGTTGTAGGAACTAATCTATCAATAATTCTTACCAATAATTTTACTAACGGATTCTGAAGGTTGCGTGAGTCCAAAACTGGAAACTTCCGCAAAAGGTTGATTTTCTGTAAATTCTACGTTGCGCTATTTTGCTTTTTTGTTGTGGAAGTTGTTTTGGTCTTTTGTACCTTTTGTACCCACACAAGCTTCAGGGAAATATCGTTCACCACACCTTTCCTTGAAATTGTACAATTATTATTTTTCATGCGTGGTTTCTATTTCTATTTTTCATGACAATATGATATTCTTAAATTTAAATAAATAGTGCTCACAAGCATTAAAAACTCATTTCATGGAGAAAACGGATCATGCACAATTTAAATAACCTTGTGATGGAACTTGAAAGATTTTGAAAGGATTGGGATATCCTTCTGATTGATCTTGGTCGGTCTCAATCAGATAGCAAATGATTCTTCTATAATAATGAGACGTGTTTGGAGGGATCCATGCTTCGTTTTTATTGACAAAAGTTTTCTCCAAAATCGGCGATTACCGTTTAAAAAACGAAACTTCTTGATCCTAATTCACAATCTACAGAGTTAGTGTGGGTTAGAGCAAGGATCACTAAATACCTTATCTCCTTGTCTTACGATTTCCTTGGTTAGGGCCCAAGAAGACAAGAGCTCCGTGGAAATACTACTATGTCTTGAGACTTACGCTAGTAGTCCGATGCCATTTTCGCACAACTTTAGCTATAAAAATTGGAAAATACACCTTACATCAAGAATCCTTTATTTAACCATTTAACCATTTTGAGACAGGATCCAACAAGTTATTCAAGTCGAAGTAAGCTTTTTTAACTTCTTATTCCCTGTATTTTTGTTTACTTTGGCGGCGTGAGATGAGGAATTTGCTTCGGCGCAAGGTTTTTTCCAAAACAATTGAACATCTGTTGGGCCATTTTTTTATGATATCCACGAACTCTGATCCACGATCTCTGATATCCACGAACTATGATAGCCACGCAGTCCTTGTTCCTCCAACAAAAAATTGACTTCCCTACCCACAGCGCTGGAAACATTCTTGACCTAGTCCTCACCAACCTTGACGAAAGTGCTTTGTCAGTTTCAGAGACAGCACCTCTTTTTAATAGTGACTACGTTGGAATAAGAGCCTGGGTTGAATTTAATTCCAAGGTTAAGAAGACCAATGAGTTAATCAAAAATTACAAGGCAACTGATTGGACCAAAGTCCGCGACGTTCTAAACCGTGAAAGGTGGGACCATCAACACAATTCCGTTGGAGAGCAGTGGTCATTTGTGAGACAAAATATTCGCAAAGCTCGTGAATCTATACCGTCTACCGTAAAAAGAGGAAAAATAGAACCACTTTAGATGACAGATGAAATCCGCAGGCTTTCAAGAAAAAAACAACGACTCTGGAAAAGTAAGAAGTTACGACCCACTCCCCAAGAAGAGGACAATGCAGCGCAAAAGCGTCTTAGCATGTAACTCATGAGGGTAGTCTGTGAAATGCGAAAACCCTTGTTCTTCCAATCTTGGTTTTCGCATTCCACAGACCACCTTTGCGACTTGGATGCTTTGAAAACTGCCGGATTTTATAATCCCGGATTCTTGATCCTTTGTTTTGTTATTTAAGCCCCGTTGCGCAACCAAAACCATTGTCAGGATAAACTCACATCTCTCAACCTAGACGGGCAACGAGAATCTTCCGAGTCCCATAATTTGAGTTCAAATCAACTACATCAGCCAAAAATATGTGGATTTGGGAGGGGATGATTCCCTCTACACGATACAATAACTTTTACGATCATATCATCTTGATTTCAAACATGAGCGACTTCAAAAGTTATGTATATGACTCGCTCTGATTTTTCCAAGTTGACGCGTGGAACAGCACCATCTCGTGATAATTCTCTGAACCTCAACGCACAACAAACTTTCTCAGACCTTTTAAAGGGTCTGAATGTGCTATCTGACTTATACGTAACATAAACTGTTTTGACGTTTAGCTTATAAAAACACCCTGCTATGTGAAGCGCAACCTCCCGTTTTTTTAAGCTAGAGTTTTGACGGCATTATTTCCTTCAGATGTCTGGTCACATTGTCTTACGTAGAATTCTCAAGTCCTCCACACATCTAGTCCCATTTCTCACACATTACGTTGACTTTTTTGCCCTAATTTTTAACATTTTTTTGCTCTTTTTGATCTAAATTTCAACATTTTTTGCCCTATATTTCAAAAAAATTTGCCTTTTTTCCTGACATTTTAATGACATTTTTTGGACGTTTTTCCAACATTTTTTCCCGGGCTCTACTGATAGTGTTTGAGACCCTCTTGTAACCAATTCATTCTCTTACGTCAGTGCTATTCAAAATGTTTAAGTGTGGTGATATCACTTAGTAGTACTCTAACACGAATGGATTAGATGGTATTTCTGCCTCCAGAAAGGGATTGGCAAACCGCTGCTGTTAATCACTTCAGAAGTAGTACCCAATCGAAAATTAAATCCTTTCTATGGTGATTACTACTTATTGTGTGAAAACTGTGATGCACTTGCAATCGAGTACCACTCGTTCAAACCTATTTTGAACAGTCTCAAAAAATGCCCTTAATTAATGGTTCTGATTGCACTGTAAATAATTCAGTCTCCGAATTTCTTTCCATTTTTCCTACCCTTGTTAAGTTGGATGGTATTTCTCCCTTCAGAATGTTTTGCTACCGATAGAGTAACCAATCAAAAATTCAATCCTTTCTCTGGTGATTTTTCGGTATTGCGTGAAAACTATTATGCACTTGCAATCGAGTACCACTCGTTCAAAACTATTGTAAACAGTCTCAAAAGATGCCCATAATTAATGGTTCAGGTATGGCCATGTAGTTGTCCCTTAAGTTCCATGAAGGGTGAAATTTAGTGGAGATTACATTCCTATTTGTTAAAACCATCATTCCAGATTTAAGGGATACATTGTATTTCAGACACTTATCAAGACCATAGGGTTTAGGGACTATTGAAATATGATTGGATGTCTTTCTGCATTTAATATACATTTATTCATAGGAATCAATTTGTTTTTTATTCAGTTTCTTTTTCCTACCCTTGTTAAGATTTGCACCCTTTACTTTATGTTTACTTAAGTTAAAATTAATATGATGTCATTGCAATGCCCCTTTAACAATTTTCATTTTGCTGATACAGGGCATTACTTAAAGACATTTGCGTAGGGTAAGGACTTACAAAGTTCATATAATATATACCTTGTGGGTATAGGGTTGTGGACACAAGGGAGGAGAGAGCACTTTACTTTTCACCATATTTCCGTCTAAATATTAATGTTTTAAGTTTCAACCTATTTTAAACCCCCCGTTTTCACTCTCTGTGCACGTAGAGTGCTCAAGTGTTTTATTACCAGTATTTCAACCTTTTGACCTATGTGGCGTTTATTGCTGTCTCTTTATACCCATCCTAATTCAATGATGGTGGATAGTGGATTTAGTTCCTGAATGTCGTTTCAACTACGATTATCATGACTATTAGCATTGAATAGGGATTAAATGAGTCATGTAATGATTGCGCAGTACCCTACAACGATAAGTTGGATGGTAATTCTCCCTTCAGATTGCCATCGGCACACCACAACCTTTATTTGCTACCGATAGAGTAACCAATCAAAAATTCAATCCTTTCTCTGGTGATTTTTCGTTATTGCGTGAAAACTTTTATACACTTGCAATCGAGTACCACTCGTTCAAAACTATTATAAAAGTCTCAAAAGATGCCCATAATTAATGGTTCTGGTATGGCCATCTAGTTGTCCCTTGAGAAGTTCCATGAAGGGTCAAATTTAGTGGAGATTACATTCCCATTTGTTAAAACTATCATTCCAGATTTAAGGGGTATGTTCGATGCAGCGCAGAGAACGTTTTCGGAACTCTCCTCAGTCGAGTTCTGAAGCTCAGAGAGCTCAGATATATCTACCAACAGTGCTTCTCGGAAGTCAATAAATACTCATGATAAGGAATTAGTGTTCGACTCCTATTCACTTACTAAATGGTGCATCGTGGATTTAAAAGAACCCACCTCTACCAACAAAGTTCAATGCTTCTGTGGAACCTGTTCAATATTCTATAGGAGTGGCATAGTGCTTTTTGAGTGCTACCTTTAGTGCAAGGCCTACGAGTTATTTGGGCCCAACTGCCTTCCAGAGGCCCAAGTGAAATTTGGCATATCCGGATTGGCCGATGCTACAGGAGGAGACCGTAAACCCGGAGAATCCAGATAAGACAGTTATTATATTCAAGCCATTTACATAGCCTCAATACATTCATTCTACGTGGACTCCTCCCTTCCCAGACTTGAATATTTGCTGACAGCATAACAACTGCAGCCGCAAGCGTGGAAATTGAAAGAGCTGGAATTCAAGGGGGAATTCAAGATAGTGATAATAGAGGGGGAGTTTTTCTTTGTTTGACGTCGGACAAAGAAATCAGAACTTTGGCAAAATTAGTCAGCACATTTGCAAGCTAATAAATTCAATTTCAAGGTGCTTCTGAACAAGCACAAATTCAAGTGAAAGCTAAACAGCATTCACTGAATTCTAATACAGTGCAAATACTCTACAAACTATAGTTATACATCTTCAACAATCAAAAGCATCGTGGATAAAATTGACTACTTTCTCGGGAAAACGGGGCCCACAGTACAGATGGCAACCCGAAACATACCTGAGAAAAAAAGAGCCTCTCTCCAAAGTTCCTGAGGCGGACACCTTAGAAGATGGAAGGAAGGAGAGAGCCAACAGTAGACGAGCTTTTACAAATAGATTAAAAAAGCTCCAAACTGCGTTGGAAGGTGACTTCACTGAGGTCGTCCAACACAACTTAGGGGCCCTTGGAGGAGCCTTTCATGACTTAATTTTGGCAGAGTACCAGATTAAGAAACTCGCAGAAGGGGATGAATATGGCGAGGATGATCTCAAATCTTTGGAAGAAAAAGAAGATCTTTTTGATAAATCTGCTGAACAAGTGGCAAAGTTTATGAGTTCAAAAAGATCAGTGGTGCCTTCACTAGGCCCATTGTCTACAGCATCCATGGCAGGAGGCAAGTTGCCTAGCCTGGACCTCCCTAAGCTTACAGGTAACTTGAGGGAATATAGAGTTTGGAAGGCCAAATTCAAGAACTTGAATGTCTTTAATGTTGTGAGCCACTCCAACACCATTTTATCTGGCTGATTAATGAGTATTGGCTGGGTGGGGATACAGGAGTTAGCACGGGGGTATAAATGGAGGTAGTGGAGTAATTTTGGTATTTGTCCACAATGAATAAAAGGAGGAAAGCAAAAATAGAGATGTAAAAGAGAAGGAACGGCTGTACTTGATGCAGGAGCATCTATGAACCCACACCGATCCGAGTGTCATGAATTCGGCGTCTGAATTTTCTTAGCGACTCCAATGATCGAGTGGCCACCGGCAACGTGTTCCAAAGTCTGGCAGCCCGAACAAGGAATGAATTTTCTCTAGCCTTCAGCCGAACCGATGGAACCCATAAAAGTGCAGCTTGGGAGGCTCTGGTTTCTCTGGTACTTTTTTCTTGAATGTAATAGAAAGGTTTGTCGTTTTCTTGGCCTAGATTTATAAACAGAATGTTGTTGAGAAGTTTGTATGTCCACACAAGATCTTGTTTCATTCCATGAGACTCCAATGATTCGATTCCGAGGGACTCCAGCCTATCCGGATACGGAAGATTTTCCATTCCAGGCAGGCCTTTTGTGAAACGCCGCAAGACAGACTCCAACTTTGCTTTGTCCCCCTTCAAATGAGGGCTCCAAGCTGGGTATCCATACTCAAGGGAGGAACGAACATATACATTGAATAACTTTATCATCGTCGATAAGTTCCTGGTGGTAAAGTGACGCAGAATTAAGCCTACCAGCCTTCTGGCCTTTGCAGTGACATAAGCGACGTGAAATGAGAACGTCAACTTGTTATCAATTTTCACTCCCAGATCTTTATGGACTTCCACCTGAGCCAATCTCATCCCCTCAATGTTGTAGAGGCCAGTCACTGGACTTGTACCAAAACGTTGGACAACACACTTTTCCGTGTTGAAAGACATCCCATTCGATGTGGCCCAGGAATGCAAACTATTCAGATCACCCTGAAGATCGTGGACGTCGTTCATACTAGCAATAGGATGGGAGATCCGAGCATCGTCAGCAAATAGTTTTAGGGTGGAGTCGCCTAGAACCTGCATGCCATTTACAAAGATGAGGAATAGTATGGGTCCGATGACACTTCCTTGTGGTACCCCTGAAGTTACGTCTGTCCACCTCGAAAATTTACCATCGATAAGGACCCTTTGCTGTCGGAACGTTAACCAGTTTATTATCCACTTGCGGAGTCTTCCATTGACACCAGCTCTGCTCAACTCCCTCACTAGACCCCCATGAGGAACACTATCAAAAGCTTTTGAAAAGTCGAGGTGGATTGTGTCAGTGCATCCTCCACCGTCCAAGGATCTGGAGATTTGGTCGCAGTGTTCAATCAAGTTTGTGACACATGATTTTCCACTACGAAAGCCATGTTGCTCTCGTGAGAGAAAACATCCCTCATCTAGATGATTTACCAATTTGTTTTTGATTATGCGTTCCATAATCTTACAGGTTGTTGAGGTTAGAGATATTGGCCGATAGTTTGAAGGTTGTCGTGCGTCCTTCCCTTTTGGAATAGGGATCACATTTGCGAGTTTCCAATCTTGTGGAATTTCTCCGTCGAGCATGGACTTATTAAACAGTAATGCCAAAGGGTAAGCCGCTGCCTCTCCAAGGGCAATTAAGACATTTTGGGGTACCCCGTCAGGGCCAGCGCATGTCGAACGTTTTATGCCTCGAACAGTTTGGGCAACATCTGCACATGAGAATGAGATCCATCCCAGGGTCTTATTTGTGATACTCTCAAAAACCCCAGCTCTCTGAGTATCAGGACAACAACCAAGATATGGTGGATTAAAAGCAGCAGCAAAGAACTCATTTAATGTGTCGCCCATGACCTCTGGATCATTCGTTAGGTTGCCGTTCGAACTCATTAACGGCCCAACTGTCTCCTTTGCTTTTCGTTTGCTGTTTACATACCCATAGAACGATTTCAGGTTTTTTGATCGGGCGAGCCGTTCTTCAAATTTTGCTTTCTCGGTCTTCACTTGCTTTTTCAAGGTCGATCTTAACCTTTTGAATTCGTCTTGGTAGTAACAATCCCCTGTTCGCCGAAAGTTTTTCCACATGCGGTTTTTACGCTTTATGGCTTTCTGCAAGGTCGGAGTTAGCCAGGGTGGAGGGCACTTTGTTTCACTTGTCCTCACTGGAACGTAGCACCTCATGCCATGTGTCACAGCGTCACGAAAAAGAGCCCAAGAGTTTTCTACGTTGGTGCAAGACACAATCGGAAGCCAGTCGAATTGATTAAGGAAGTTTATGAACGACGGCCAATCAGCTCTCCTGTAGTCTGGTGCCATCCCATGTGAGCTTTTGTTTGCTCCAATATTTAATCCTACTTCGAGTGCGCAATGATCACTAATGGTAAGGTCCCATCTGTTTTCGACATATTTCACATAGTTCTTTTCGTTTGTCAGCACCAAGTCCAATAAGTTCCCCGCTCTATGGGTGGGTTCAGTTATCAGTTGTTCCAAGAAGCCATCACAGAGGGATTTCACGAGTTCCAAATCAGAACGTGATGGGCCTGTTCCCAATTTCCAATTTATATTAGGGTGGTTGAAATCTCCGACAATGAGGGTGTCATTTACACGGGATGCTAGGAAGTTATTCAAACTCGAGCGCTCATGGTCTATCGCGGAGGGTGACAGATAGAGAACAAATATTTCTAGCCCGCCGACTTTCACCCCACATAAACCCGGATGATCGTGATCGATGTTTTCGCAAGGGAAGTTTTCCTTACACCAGATGGTGGTACCACCCCCACGACCCTTTATTGTATCGAGTCTGTCCTTTCTGGCAATGAGACGAAAGCCTTTAAACGTTATTTCACTATTTGAAATATCGCCGTGAAGCCAAGATTCTGTTATGAGTAACAGATCGGGCGATTCGTTGCACAGAAGTAGCTGAATGTCTATGAGTTTGTTCATTATGCTTCTTGAATTTAGGTATATTAACTTGAAAACCATTTTAAAAGTCTAAGAATGTGAGCCCGTTCGGCTTCTTGTAAGAGGGACCGTTGTCTTCTCACTAGCCTTATCCTTCGGCGGCGAAATCTGGTAACCAGCATCGAGAATATTTCCTTTCTTCTTTTTTGAAATTTTGACGTCCTTCAGCCTAGGGGTTGTTGTAGATGGTAGCTTCTTTTTCGAAAAGACTTCAGCGCATTTGTCGGTCACAACTGTGTGTTCACTTTCAGTACCAGTTTCATCATCATTTATTTCGATTTCGGGACAAGCACTCGTTTCTTGCCTAATCATTTCGTTTTGAACGGTCTCCATTTGATTTTGACTTTTTTTCTCATCATTGACGGCAATATTTTCGTTTTGGACCATTTCGACATTCGTACGGACCTCGTTTGGGCAATCCACTTTGATATGGCCAGCATTCTTGCATTTGTAACATGTTCGAACTTGATCTCGATGGATAATTTTTATCTTTTTTGTACCGACGCTGATGAAGTCTGGAATGTCTGCCTTTGGTATTATATATGCTCTTCGGTGTCCATTTGATAGTCCTCTTAACCTCGGATCATTTCTCTCCGCGAAGACCTCCGAGATGATTCCAGACCTGACCTCTGAAAACTTCGCGACTTCGTTTATCAATTCTTCATTTCCAATGTCTTCGGGAACACAAAGAAGCCTCAGGGGAGACGCGACTTTGTTTCCACCACGGATTTTGCAATGCCAGGTCTTCCCAGAATATTGACGTGCGAAGTGGAAATTTTCGCCGAAACGTTCCTCTACTGATACTGATTCTTTAGTCAATACTTTTACCACTCTGTTTCCCTTAGAGAGGGCTCGCATACCAGTCATTTCTGACTTTTGCATGCGGAGCTCGTCAAAAACAAAATCAGCCATGATTTTGTCCGTGAGTACCTCATCAGGATAGGAGGCACAAACGAAATCCAATACCACACAGGGATAATTCTTCTTCAGAGCGGTTGCGTACGTAGTCGTTTCTTCCTTCCGACCTGAGTTTGTTTTGCCCTCTCCACTTAGACTGTCGCCGTCCGTTGGCGGCGATGTTGTTTCCATTTTTTGGGTTTCATAAGTACCAGGCCCTAATGACGGGCCCAAAGACTCAACCACGTCACCCAAATTGACTTCAGGGAAGTCTCCGTAAAACCTTGAGCCCTTCAAAGAGCCCTAAAGTGCTCAAAAGACACAAGAAACACAGACGAAGTTTTTACACGTCATGCACCTTCAGCTGACCGTTCTGTTTGGTCGACAAACGAACAGACTTAACTAATGAGTCTAAGATGGCATATCTCTTCCAATGTGTGGAAGACAAAAGCGTAGCTGCCATAACCCTCCAAAGTGTTCCAGAAATAGGGGACAACTACCAAATGGCATTAACCATATTGGAGGAAGAGTTCGGAGATCCACAGCTCCAAACTAATGAGATAATGTATTCGCTTCTCATCAGAGAGTGGGTGCAAAGGGAAGATAAGGTGGAAGAGCTTCAAAGTCTCTACCATTTCCTAAAAAAATCAATTGCCGACCTTGAAAGCCTGAAGGTTGACATTTCGACTACACCTAATCTACTGTTGCCCATCTTAGAGACCAAAATCCCAAGAGATATGGCTAAAGATTGGGCAAAGGAAAGGGTAAAAACCCTCATATTGAAGACTTTTTTGAGTTCTTCATTACATCTAACAAGGCCACAGCCAGCGCGCTCAACGATCAGGTTATGGAATAAATCAACATGTGAAGAAACACAAGCCCACAGGGGCGGCCTTGGCAACAATCTCTCAAAAGGAGAGGCAGATCAATAATGCGAACAAGTCGAAATGCGCATTCTGCCGCCAATCACACGCAATGTTTAAGTGTGACTCATTCAAGGGCAAGTCTTTGCAAGAACGGCAGGACATAGCCAAAAAGCTGCACTTTTGTCCCAAATGCTTAAACAAAGGGCACAAGGTGAACGATTGTTTCCTGACTAGAAGCTGTTCATGTGGGGAACTACACTCACCTTTGCTTTGTGAGAAAGCATGACTAGTCAAAGCAGTCACAACAACCACCACCAACACTCATAACTCTACCTGCCTGTTACCAGTTTGTTATGGGCTTGCAATTGGCAAGAATAATACAAGAGTACAGGTCACCATATTGCTGGATACAGCAGCTACTAATTCTTCCACCTGTCAAAAGATTAGGAATGTTCTTCAACTACCCACCATTGAAAGAACAACTATCGTTCAGCAAGTCCTGGAAGGACAGAGCACAATGACTTACGATGAAGTTGAAGTCACTATTCAGAGTCATAATGTTAACTTTGAAACTACAACCAAGGTCATGGTAACGAAGGGTATTGTTACATTCCCTCCCATGAGCCTTCCACCTACTTTACGGCAAATGGATCTAGCGCTCAAATTTCCGACGAAAGACATAATAGTAGATATCCTGCTGGGGGCGGATGCTGGGGCAAATGTTATGACCGGAATTCAGCAGAAACTCCATGACAACATCACCATGTTTCACACTTACTTTGGCAAGGTTTTGTGGGGAAACAGTGGTACAATAGGGGTGAGCTGCAGTCTTGAAACTGTAAGTGAACCACCCATACATAAATCTAGCTTTGAAAAACAACTTTTGCAATATTTTGAAGCAGATGTCCCTGATGGCAACATGGATGTCGATCTATCATTAGAACAGCAACATGCAATTGATCTTTTCTATTCTACCCTTAAGAGGAACGAAGATGGGCGATATGTAACTGCACTTCTCCTCGACCCTTCAAAAACAAAGCCTGTCAATAATTACAGGGCAGGCAGCATTATGTCGCTTAAGTAACGAGGAGAAAAAGCTCATGAAAACTCCTGAGGTTGCAAACCTCTATAATGAAGTGTTTAAAACCCTCATGAAGGAGGGACACATTACAAAAGTATTTACCTTGTCCCCAGATAAGGATGAGGCTTACTACAACCCACATAGACCATTAGTCAAAATGGGAAGAACCTCAACAAAGGTCAGACCTGTGTTTGATGCGAGTGCGAGGTATCGTCACGGATATAGCCTGAACGACGCTTTATTTACTGGTCCGAAGAAACAAAGGGACCTGACTAAGATTCTGATTCGATTTCGACGTTTTCCAGTCGCAATATCATCAGATATCAAACAAATGTTTTTCTGCTTTGATATTAGGCAGGAAGATTTGAAATACCAACGCTTCCTGTGGAGAAACATGGAAGTGGACAAGGACCCAGAAGTCCTCCAAATTGAAAGAGTCTTTTTTGGTGGAAGAGATTGTCCTTTCAAATGTCAAGAGGCTTACTGGAACCATGTCAACAAGTACAGAGCTGAGATGCCAGAAACCTGTGAGGCTCTCATTCTCAATACTTTTGTCGATGACTCTTTGAATTCCCTTCGTTCAAGGGAAGAAGGTAAACAATTCGTGCAAGAGGCTACACTCATTCTTGCTGAGGGCGGAATGAGGCTTACCAAATGGGTCTCCAATACAACAGATGTTCTCAAAGATATACCTATAAGGGATCGAGGAGAACTAAAGCCAATAACAATGTCCTGTGGAATGGACATACAAGTGGACAAATCAGAAGACACACCATCTTTTGAGGGTATGACATCCACGCTGGGAGTGCAATGGTGCCCTTCTAGTGACAACCTCACATACCAGGGTTATGAGCAAGTTTTGGACAAAGAGAAATAAAAGACAACTAAGTTCTAATATCGCAAAGTTGTTTGACCCAATGGGATTTTTATCACCATATACTTTGAGGGCAAAAATTCTCCTGCAAGAATGTTGGAGAAATAAAGAGCTTGACTGGAACACACCCTTTCCAGAAAGAGTAACATCAGCTTGGTCAGAATGGCGAGCTGAACTACAGCAAATTGAGCATCCCTCGTTGCATGATTTAACAGCCGAATGAAAACCCAAACCTAACGTTACATGCCTTTGCAGATAGCTCAGGCAAGGCAATGGGAACGGCAGTCTACCTCAGGACAGAATACCCTGAGGGCCTTATCAAGTGTCACCTTGTTATGGCAAAAACTAAAGTAGTCCCAATGAAGATGATTGTGGACATTGAAGACCTAAAGAAAAGGTCGAACTCAATTGCTAGGTTGGAACTTAAGGCTGGGGTAATGAACGTGAAATTGGCACTTCACGTAGCAGGAGCTTTACAGCTACCAACAACAAGCATTATATATCACACACACTCGCTTACCGTCATGCAATGGTTGAAGCAATCCGCAGGAGTGTGGAAAGTTTGGGTGGCCAACCGAGTTAAATTCATTCAGGAACGCTCGGATCCCAATACACAGTGGAGGCACTGCCCTGGGACCTACAACATTAGTGACCGAGCATCAAGAGGATGCAAAATCACAGACTTGGACCGAGAGTGGTTTGAAGGTCCAAAATTTCTCTACCATACCATCAGTGAGTGGCCAAGATCGGAGACACTTGGCATGACTCAAGAATGCTTAGAGGCAAAGAAAGTCATATCGTTAGTAACAGTAAACGAACCGTCGATGGTGACACTAATTTTCCAGAAAAATTTGCACTTTTGGAAAAATTTACGAATCCTTGCTTATATCTTACGATTAAACACGAAAGGGAACACAGCAATAAAACGCAAGGCATATACAACTCTGGTCAGTAGACAAGAGAGGGAACAGGCCCTACAAATCTGTCTGAGGGTGGCTCAGATGGAAGAGTATGCAGGAGAATTCCAAGCACTCCAAAAAGGTCTTAAAGTTAAGAAATCAAGCAAGCTACTTGATCTTAATCCATACTTTGACTATGAGGTGAAGTTATTGCGCGTTGGCGGTAAACTTTCACACTCACATCTGCGAGATGAGGAAAAACACCCAATAATTGTGCCTGGAAAGCACGTTATCACGGCTTCTCTCATCCGCGCCTACCATGAGCTGTCCCTACATACCCCTAAAGAGGTAAAAGCAGCTAATCTACGCGCAAGGTTTTGGATTGTGACCCAAAAGAGGGCCATCCGAGATGTACTAAAAACCTGTGTGCGATGCAACAGACAGGACAATCGTCCTTTACAGCAACTCAGAGGAGTACTAACTGAGACAAGGGTAACAATCCCCAAACGATCCTTTCTACATATCGGTCTCGATCTATGTGAACCTTGATGCTTGAAAAAAGACAACGGGTTAACCAAAAAAGCATGGACTTCTTTGTACACGTGTCTTTCAACACGAGGCATTGTTCTCGATGTCATGACTGGGATGGACGTAGAAACGTTCATATCTTCTCTGAGGAGACTGGTAGCTCGAAGAGGTTATCCAGAGTCTATCTACAGCAATAACTTTAGAACATTCAAGCGGGCTGACACAGAATTGGCAATTTTGTTCAAGTCCATTGATATCAAGTTGATCGAAAACCAGGACTTCCTACATGGATGTACATGGACTTACACAACACCACTTGCTCCATGGCAAGGGGGAGTACACGAGAGATGCATTGGCCTCACCAAGCGCACTCTGAAAAAGGTGTTGAGAAAATCTACCCTGACTCTACAAGAGCTACAGACTATTCTTTTTGAAATTGAAGCTCAGATCAATTCCAGGCTTTTGACAGTCATGTCAGAGGATTGTAATGATCCAATACCAATTTCTCCAAGTCAGTTGTTGCTTGGATATAATTTGGTTACCTTCCCAAATCAATCAGATCACGGAGGATCTACATCCGACTCGGCAAAAAACATAAAGAGCCGTTGGAAGCACAGGTTTCAAGTGCAGAATCATTTTTGGCAAAAGTGGTCCTCCTTGTACTTGACTATGCAACAACAGTCTGCAACATGGAATGCAGACCATACAAATCTCAAGGCGGGTGAGATAGTACTCATTCGAGTACGACCAACTACGGACGCAGAAAGGCGTCATACGAAGACGAATTCAGTACCTTGTACCTCTAGAAGTGAGGACTACAGATGAAGAGTTGGCAAAATGAATGTTCACACACTGATATCAACCTTGAGATCGACATCTAGACGTCTCAAGGGGAAGGTCAAATACCTTTCGTTATGAGCATCAAAGCTCTCTTCTTTCAATAGTGTGAAGTTCACAGGTATACCATGATCAAATCATTCATCACGTTCTACTACTTCCTGGGACTTGTCCATTCAAATGACAAGATTGCCCTCGAAGGATCACTAAGGCTTTTCAACAGGGGGAGTGTGTGTGCACCAATGACCTTTGGGCATATTACCATAACGGTTGAAAAGGCCGCAATCATAAAAGTATTTGAGGAACACAAGTTAGTTCTCGAAAAAGGACTGAGAGGAATGATCCACAACGACCACGACAATGGACACAACAGAGGACCTATCGTGAGACGAAAGATTTCAGAAGCAACACTCACATTTGAGCAAGCAATGAGTCTTATTTTTCCTACCGCGAAGGAAAGACAACAAAGAGGTTTTTTCGGGGGAATAACTTCAGTCTTGTCACTAGGACTTGGAGTCTTTAACACTATCAACCTGTACGAAAACCGACAAGATATCAGCCGCAAGAACTTTCTGATTCGTGACAATCGGAAAGCAATTTCACAATTCAACACAACCCTGAACGTCTTGGGAAAGACATTGGACATCTTGAAGGATGGCGACACGTGAAGGCAAGCTACCAAGCATTACTAGAGATGTCCAAACAAGCTGAGAATCTTGCAATCGGTATTTTCCAAAATCAGGTACCTCCCATGGTGGTCAACATGGAGGGAATACAATCTTCCTATGCCGAGTTGCAAAGTAAGGCTAAGAAGAATGGGATGCAAAACGTACCCTTGAGAGAGGCATTGGCCTTAAAACCGACAATTTTGAGTTCATGGCAAGAGCTTAAAATTGGGTTTGCTGTTCTAACATACCGCAGAGTGGATATGAAAACTCTCTACACTATAGACAGACCAGCTCACCTAACAATTAATGGATCATACTGGGATGTTCGACCAGAGACCAACTGTTTAGGTGTCAATAAGCATGGTATGGTTTTTATTGACAATCTATCCGAATGTGAGCGGTCTAACAACGTGTACTGGTGTTCCCATGAAAAGGTTACCGTGCAACGATACAACGAGACCTGTTATGGAGCTAAATGGCACAAAAACGTCTCGCAAATCCTTCTTAGCTGTGAGTTGAGGAAGGTCCCCTTTGCTCCCAAACTATTTACAGTGAGAAAGGGTGTCTACCGCTTCACGGAAGCGGAATATATCAACTTGACTTGCGGAAACGGCACGCAAATCCGTTACATGTTCAAACACCAAGAGTTGGATGTACCTTCTGGGTGTCAAGCATCTGATGGTAGAACCACGGTCGCGGAGCTTCCTGAGGTACAACTCACCATACATGGTCAGGTCTTTGATGTCAACGAGGAACTGGACTTTTATGAAGGAGACGTTCTTCAAAAGAGAATTCAGGCTTTGTTGCCTAAGAAGATCTTACGATCAGCTTTACCAAACAGCAATCTCATGAACTTTGTGAACCACATGGTGACAATGATGGTGATTGTAGTGAGCGTTGGGGTATTGATTCTCTTTGCATGGCGGATCAATCAACTGCACAGAGTGAACAAGACACTAGCAGCTAATCATTAATCAATGAATGAAATCTAATCATCTTTACTAACCCATGTGATGTACATATAAAATTCAAATAATGGGGATTATTTCTTGCGATCTGGAGCAGATCACCTGGGGGAGTGTTCGATGCAGCGCAGAGAACGTTTTCGGAACTCTCCTCAGTCGAGTTCTGAAGCTCAGAGAGCTCAGATATATCTACCTACAGTGCTTCTCGGAAGTCAATAAATACTCATGATAAGGAATTAGTATTCGACTCCTATTCACTTATTAAAATGTACAGTATAAAGGGTATAGGGACCATTGACATATGTTTTGGTGGCTTTTTGCATTTAATTTACATTTATTCATAAGAGTCATTTTGTTTCTTTATTCAGATTGTTCCTATCCTTGTTAAGATTTGCACCCTCTACTTGATGTTTACTTAAGTTGATGAAAATATGATGTTGTCTTTGCAATGCCCCTTAAACACTCTTAATTTTGCTGATAGGCTAAAGAGAGAATTAATTACTTACTCGCCCGTAGGGTAAGTACGTAAGTACATATGTTGCTTTTTATCGCTCCTGACAAATTAATGGACTTAACCCGTTTTTAAATAGTGCCATCTGTGATAACCGTGAGGGGGGTCGCGCCCACGAACCGTGGCCTCCAATGAATCTGTGATAACCTCCCTTCAGTGCACTTCTCCCTCTTCCAATCCTTCCCCTGTCCATAATCCTTCGGCCACGTCCTATTCAAGGCGTGAGCTGCTTGACCCATCTTCAACGTCTTTGTCCTCATCTTCCCAATCTTCCTTTCCCTTTCTCCCTCAAACCCATATTGACTCATCTCTTCTAGGTCAGATTGAACTATTCGGTATCGCGAGGAATCATCAGCGACGGCGGAAACAGCGGAGAGGAGGGAATCAACCGGTGTCGGCCCTTTTTCTCAACTGCCATGGACGGGCGAATATGCTGCGAGTGGCTGGAGTGGGACAGTGCCTCAACAAGATCCGAGGACACGCCTTCACCTTCCTGTCCGAGGCGTGGGTAACTGAGGAGAAACACGAGAGCTGCTTTGCTGGAAAGCAGAGCTTTGTGGTGCACGCCAGAAAGCCCGCTGGGCGTGGCATGCCCAGCGGAGGGTTGGAGCTCTATATTACCAAACGCTTTGAGCCCACCCTACTCTCATCTTCTCCTCATAGCCGTGGATGCCCAAGGCTTTACCATCATTGGCGTCTACTATCAGCCAACCACGGACTATGACGACCTCGTCTCGGACCTCCAACCATCCTCAAGAAGGTGAAGAATCCGGAGAAAGTCATCATTGGTGGTGATTTTAACATCCGTCCCGACTCGAGTGAATTCTCCGAACTCGCCAAGATTCTGAGTCAATGGAGAATCACTCTGCGCTCCGACCCGGGAATCCCAACACACACCTACTCCCGGGGCGCCTCCGTTCTTGACCACATCTTCATATCAGAAAACCTTCCATCTCCGGCCAGTTATGTTCATCAACTGGCCGTTTCTGATCACCTCCCCATTTCAGTCACCTTCAAAATGCCCAGAAACTTCCATCACCTGGGCATGACTCGAAAGGGGAAGTCCGTGGTCAAGGTGCAGGAGTGCGCGGCTCAACTTGAGGCCCTGCAGTTATCCATCGACACCCGGAAGGACTACAATCCAACTGCAGTGGCCCAAGGCATTTCGCAAGCATTCCAAGAGTCCTCTTTAACTCAGGCGAGGAGAAGAGGACCCAAGACCCCTTGGTTCAGCTCATACCATCGAGAATTGAGAGGTCAAATGCTCCAAAAATTGCGAAATGCCAAGTCGAGCCAAACGCCAGAGACTTGGGAGGAATATGCAATTTCAAGGATGGCATATCACAAGTCTCTGAGGAGCGCCGAGTCGGCCCACCAAAGATTGGAAGTGGAGAACCTGCTCTCTTCATCAGCTTCGTCTAGGTTGGCGGGATTGTACAAACGTGCCAAAAAACCCGCCGCCAACTCGGAAATTCCTGTGAGCAAATTCCTCCTCCACTGCCAAGAACTGTTTTCATCGTCATCCGAAACAGTGCTGGAGGAGGTCCAGGGCTGCTTGGAGGAACATCATCCCCTTTTGCAGCCCTTCACGGATTCCGAGATGGACGCAGCCTTCAAGAAGATGAAGAGCAAAGCCCCGTCAACATCAAGGGTTTCTCCCTTCCAACTCGCACTTCTCCAGACCCAAATCCAACCACTACTTCAATAACTATTCAGCCACGCCCTCCAAACATCTTTCTTCCCACCAGCCTGGATGGAGTCAGCCATCATCTTCATCCATAAGAAGGGGCCCAAGGACATTCCAGACAACCATCGGAACATTGCCTTGGAAAAACCCTTCTTGAAGATGATGTCCACCCTCCTAGCTGCCGGCTTCTCCAGATTGGCCGAGGATTGGAATCTCCTTCCTGAGTTCCGATTCGGTTTCCGGAGAAGCCGCTCGACCACCTCGGCAGCCACTCTCCGCTACGAAATCGTGCACGCAAACATCAGCACTAAGAGGAGAGTTTACGGATTGTTTGTCGATTTCTCCAAAGCATTCGACAGGGTGGATCGAACGCGGTTATTCCTCAAACTCCAACTGTGGGGAATTCCGCGTTCCATATGCGTCCTGCTGGCCAACATCTATGCAGGACTCAAATGCTCCATTCGTTCTGGTGATGACCTATCCCCCTCTTACTTCACATCCATCGGCCTTCCACAGGGGGATCCACTATCGCCAATCCTTTTTAACCTTAACGTATCTGACCTGCCCGAGGCCCTTTCTCACCAGGGCCCCATCATCAATCACAATAGAATAAAATATCTACAATATGCAGACGACCTGGTTCTCTTGGCTAATTCAGCCGTGGAATTGCAAAATGCCATCAATGCTCTCCACGGTTATTACCAAGAGAACGGCCTTCAAGTCAACACCATCAAGACAAAGGCCATGGTCTTCCATAATGGTCGTCTACCACCCACCACCTTCCACATCAACAATAGTCCGATTGAAATCGTCAAGTTTTTTAACTTTGTCGGTTTCACATTCACCACCCAACTCTCCTTCACCAATCATCTCAAATCATCAATAACCAAGGCCAAGGCCAGGATCGGATACATCTGCAATAGACTGCCCATCAAGAACCTTCCTCTTCCAATAGTTCTACAACTCTTCCGGACCTACATCACCCCTATCTTCCTCTACGGCCTTCACCTTTGGCTTCCCAACTCCGCCCAATCCGCCCTCAATTCCGCCGATGCCACCTTCACCAAATTCCTCAAAAGATACCTCAGCGTGCCCCAATATGCCAATAATGCATGGACGCATTTCCTATGCGAAAGCAAGCCCCTCACCATCGGGCTGGCAAGGTTAGTAAAGGTTAGCAACAGTGTTAGGAACCTGACCTTTCCGGAGGTGATATCTGGACACATGCTGTCATTCCCGGTCAAGGACTTGACAACACCTTATTGTCCTTGGCCCGACATCCCTTTGGAATATTGGCGGTCACGCACCTTCGTCCGGCTCCCTTCCCAACTCCATCAACGACGGGAACTGACGAAGGACCTGTTCAATCTGACCCACCCTCTCTACTGCAATAACCAAGAGTTTCATCATCTACCACTACCCAACTGCATCTGTACTGTCTGTGCATCCCCCTTCATTTCTTCCACATGCACTGGATCGCTTCTAGTCAACTCGTTGTGATATCACGATTTTACGGAACTATTTTTTTTAACGTTTTCATCCATTGACTTGTCTCTTTCATCTTTTCATTGTTATATGTATGAATTTACATATATTACTTTTTTCCATACGAGTTGACATGACCAAAGGTCGCAATAAAGATTATTATTAATATTAATATGAAGTTCACTGTGTGCAGAGGGTTGTGGGCATAGGAGAGGAATGAGAATAGCTATTTCTTTTACCCGGGTTACATTCTACCAGGGCCTGAGTAAGAGGAGAGGAGGAGAGAAAGTTGGTTGAGGGTAACTCGGAACCACTTAGTCAACCAGATTCTCTTCCGATTGAGTTGTTGCCACCTCGGGAAGGTGGTGCAAGTGTCAGAGGTGGAGGTGTAGGAGCGGCCTGCTCCTCTTCCTCGCTCCACCGACGCCTCTGGCACTTGCCCACCTGACCTAGGTGGCAACAGCTCAAGAGGCAAGAAATCTGGTTGACTTGGTGGTTTAGAGTTGCCCGAAATTAACTTGCTCTACGATTCAACTCTTTCTCAGGCCCGAGTAGAAAGAACCCACGTAAAAGACGCAGTTTTCCGTTCCGGTAAGTGAAACCCCCGTGTATTTCATGTTCTGACGAACCCATACTGAATAATCATGTAGCCACTTTTAAGTAACAATCAGTGTGCTTATAGAACAGGCATTTGACATGGTATGTGAATGCGACTCTAGGTACAATACTGGTTAAACCAAGGATACCTTGGTTAAACTAGAGCACTTCAGGTTAACAATAGAAATCTAGCGTAAGGCAAAAATATATACATGAACAGTATTTTTGCAATAAATTGATTTCTTATTGCTGCAATCTTGTACTTGATCTTGCATGTGAATGGTTAACTTCAAGAAGCTCGTCCAGAGCGTACAACTGACCTAGCTCTACTTGATTGATACTGAACAAGGAGGAGCACTTCTTCCCAAGAAATACTGGTTTATCACAGACATGAAAATTATAGAGAGAGGAATTTTGGACAATTAGATGGAAACAATCAGAATTGCATTGAGTTTCCTCTCCATGAGATGATCTCTGTTAAGCATTCAAGTGAAAGGATTCCCACGACTCTTACTTATAAAACTACCACTTCGTGTACGAGGTTGCTTGAGTGAAAAGGACAACATTGCGCACAAAATTCTTGCTTTCCATTAATTCCAAGTTTCCTTGATGTAGCATGGTCGAGTGTTGTGAATGACTAGTTGCTTTATTCACTTACATGGAGGATTATATATACATGGATATATATGACTAGACCGAGCACAAGCATATAAATAAGAGCAAGGCGGGAATACTACACTTGAGTATGAAAACTTAACTTCTTGAATGATTTTGCATGTGGAAATGAGAAACACAATGCCAAGAGGGTTGCTATTGTTAGCTAAGTGTTAAGGTAAAGCATGATGAATGCATTGTAATGCACAGACTTGTGAACAAATGAACAGAACAAAAAAAAACAAGGAAATTTGGAGGCTTAAATTGTTTTCATTTTTTGGAGGACAACAGAAAATTTTCTTTATAAGCACACAAAAAAGGGGATTCCTTTCCTAACTTTATTGTGTCTCAAATAACACCAATCAAGTTATTTCATAAATATGTCATCCAAAATTACAAAGAAGGATTTGTCTCAATATTAGAGTATTGAAAATCAAACACACACGTGCATTGTAACATGTTGAAGCAGGTATATGAATAAACTAGTGTCAATGTAAATTTAATCATTCAAGATTACACTTTGAAAAAGGAAGGAAAACTGAACTAAATCAAATACTTGCACAGCTACATATTTATTTTCATACTCTATCATGAAGCAAACTTGTGTGTAACAGTTATGAAATCGTAATAATCCTGTCCATTTCAATTGAGCTTCAAAATTTCAAACCACTTACTTCCCATCAAAAGTTGGATTTGGAGCATATGTGGAGGGCCCTTTTTGTTCCTTTTTCATGCACTCTTAAGAAAAATTTCCTATTGTCCTCCGAAAAATGAAAAAATCAAGCCTCCAATGCCTATTTGTTCTTTCTTCTTTCTGTTCTGTTTTATTTTTCTTCACATGTCTATGAATTGCGATTCTATAAATACATTATACCAAGGAAAACGTAAGACATGGGAGCCTCTCCTCAAGCGATCAATTTTTTTCATAAACTGAATCCCATTCAAGTATATGGTTTTGTTTTGATGAAATTGATAAGACAGCACTTCAGGATGTTGTTGGTTGAATCATTCATTCATCCACTTGCTAGAAACAACGTTTTAGAATTTGTAACATTCGCAGTACTTATGCACAGAAGTAAGAGACAAATTGACCCTACAATAGCCCAAAAGAATGATTGTAGGTATATTTGTTTGGTTGAAAGAGCGCCCATTGCTCTAGGTTTCAAGTTACTCTCATTGCCATATATTTCAGTTGATCAAGTTGAAATTAAAGCATGTGAACTTTGAATGACGACTTGGACAACTGGTTTGAATAGACTTTGTTGAAATTGGCTCAGAGTTCAAAAAGCTGCTTTTGGCAATGGCAAAGCATCCAGGTCTTCCGAGCTCCTTGCAATAGTACATGCTTCCATAGCTTTGCCACGCCCTCCTTGTTGGTAATCTTGATCTCTTGGTTCATCTCCTGCTCACTCTCATCAGGTTCATCCTCATGAAAACATTCAGTGTTCTCATAAATATTCAATCAAAAATCCTTTGATTCAAGTCATTTTAATTTGGTGACCATTTATGTAATGACAAATCCGCCCCCCAGGAAGTAATCCCTTAAATTTAGATCCAACTGTATGCTTAGTTACCCTCGGCACTTCAAAATACACCAATTCATGATCCTTGATTTTGCATTACCTTAACAATCATTTAAGTTCACTCTATTCTTGCCTGATATTTATTTGTAGTATGAGTATTTTTTCTTAAATTCTTGATTCATTCGCTAATGAACTTAACCCTCTTGACATTGTTCATCTCACTTCAACATGCAAAATCATTCAATAAGTAAAGTTTTCATACTCAAGGAAATTTGGAATTAATGGAAAGCAAGAATTTTGTGCGCAATGTTGTCCTTTTCACTCAAGCAACCTCGTACACGAAGTGGTAGATTTATAAGTAAGATCCCACGACTGATTGTGAAAATATTCTTACGCTACAGGCCTTATTGATGTCTAAAGGTGGCACGGTAGAGATGGCGATCCTGGTTGGGAAAAGAAAACTTCCTTGCCTCAACTTATTAGTAATTGATAAACAAGGAAGAAATATTGAAAATGTGCATGTGTTTGTTTGATTCGTGAATTAAGTGGAGAGATCAGTGAATTGTTGTTGTCCTCTATAAGTTGCATTGTGAATTGCAAGTGGGAACAAAACAAGAGAAATAACTTGTTTTTTAAATGTTATTCAAGTGGACGCAAAATAGAAGAGGTAGGTAGAGCTTCCCTCAATCCAGGACATCTTATTGAGATTAGTTTTTTTAAAATTTTGTCGCACAATGTGGATTATTTCAAACAATGAAAATATGCATAGCATTTTACATTTTAGCTAATTTGGTTCCTGAAGATGCAAATACGCCCTACATACAAAACTCATAATAAATGAAGTAAACATGAATAAAAAGCCAATATGACCAAAAGACAGGGTAGGTGAGGCATAGTGTAGCGTGAACTACGTCAGTTTGTTGTTCAGATGGATGGGGTTCGATCCTGGTTGACTGTTACCCTTCAAACTCAACTCTTTGGTGTAAAAAGTTAGCATTGATATGCCCGTTCAATGCAAACAACCACCAAACCAATATATGCTATTGGCAACCAAAAAGTAGCAAGTAGTGGGAATATTCCTTCATGGAACATCCTTTATCATTGATTTGCTGACTCTTTAACAAACAATACCAAAAGACAGCGGAAAGATGACTCATTACAAGGTCCTGCATTTTGAATTTTTCGGCCAAAAATTTGATTTAAACTTGATCAAAGTAAAAAAATAGTGATCAAAACCATAAAGTAATTGCCTCCCATTTAGAAAAGAAGGTAAAAATCTTAATGCTTTGACTTGAAATATGGCAATGAAAAGTTAAAGAGTACATGGTTGAAGCAAAAAAAGGAGCCTTTACCTGTATAATTTTAAGACGCAAATTGGGATTAAACTGAGATGCGCTAGCCGTTTTTCTTTAAATAATAAATAGAAATATATTCTAGAATACTGCAGACTCACATTACAGTGAATCCTTTGACCAGCGTAGAAAAGTTCATAATGTTGCGAGGAGTAATGTTTCAATAGCAACATAGCATTAAGAGTAATGAATTGAAATTAAGGCAGAATCCCACCTTTTTTTTAAATGTTTTCAATAAAAGTTAAATGTTAAAAATGTAATTAATAAAGTAATAATGTTTTAGGTATTTAACTTTATCCCTGGACCTACATTTATGTAATACAATAAAAGTAAAGTTGTTCCTCATTGAATTGTGACTCCAAAATGCCATGATGTCTTGGGGTATTACGATCCAAACGTAAAAAGCCATTCAGAACACCATGTCTCCTCTCTTCTTAATCGGGCTCATTCATTGATCATTCATCTTTTGACCTCAAGAAGCTCGTCCAGAGCTTGCAACTGACCTAGCTCTACTTGAATGAAACGGAAGAAGCAAGAGGAGAGAAGAGGAGCACCTCCTTCCAAGAACTACTGGCTTATCGCAGACATGAACATTAAAGGGAGAGGAATTTTGGACAAATACATGGAAACAGTCAAAGTTTCGTTGAGTTTCCTCTCCACAAGCTGATCTCTTTCTCTGTTACGCATTCAAGTGAAAGGATTCCCACAACTGATCGTCCAAATATTTTTACACTACAGGCCTATTTGCTGTTCAAGGGTTGCACGGTAGAGATGGCAATCCTGGCTTGCCTCAACTAGTTGATAAACAAGGACAAAATATTGAACTTGTGCATGTGTGTGTTTGATTCGTGAATTAAGTGGAAAGACCAGTGAATTGGCCTTTGCCGTTGTCCTCTGTAAGTTGCATTGGGAATTGCAAGTGGGAACAAAACGAGAGAAATATTTTTAAAAGAAATGTTACTCAATGTACACTACATTCGAACGCACAAGTGGACGCAAAAAAGAAGAGGTAGGTAAAGCTTCCATCAATCGTGGACATTTTATTGAGATTAGAAGGCTGCTTTACAGGGACTTCAAACACAACTCTGACCGTGTCTGTCCTCTTTTCAATTTGATTAGCCTTGCAGGATTGTTCTTGGGAACAATTTGAAGAGTAGAATTAAGTGTAAAGATAAATATCTTAGCAATGTTTGTTCTCTGTTTTGTTTAGAATTTTGCAAATTTTGTCACACAATGTAGAATATTTTAAACAGTAGAAAATTTGCATCGTATTGCGGCCAAAAACTTGACTCAATGAAAGTAATGGAGTAGCTTTTCACGTCAACCTTAAATGAATTTTGAATCGACAATTCAATCAGCTTTATTTTCCCCCCAAAAAATCTAAATATTGCCATTTTCCCTGAAGAGGGATCGTTAAACGACTAGCCTCATTCTACTTTTTCCACTCATACCACTAAGGACAGGAAGTTTAGACGAATAAAACTATCAAATTAGACCAAAAAAGACAAATATAATTGCCTTATTAGACGAAAAAAGACAAATAAGATTGCCCAATTAAACAAAAGAAAACGAATAAAAGTTCGAAGAAGACGAAAAAACGAAGAAAAACTCACTAAAAAGACGTAAAAAATGGAATCAATTTGCCCAAAAGGCGAATGAAACTACTTACTCATAAATAGAGCCCGGGAAAAAATGTTGGAAAAACATCCAAAAAATGTCATCAAAATGTCAGGAAAAAGGGCAAAAAATGTTGAAATATAGGGCAAAAAGGGCAAAAAATGTTGAAATTTAGAGCAAAAAGAGCAAAAAAATGTTAAAAATTAGGGCAAAAAGTCAACGAAATGTGTGAGAAATGGGACTAGATGCGTGGAGGACTTGAGAAGACTACTTAAGACAGTGTGACCAGACATCTGAAGGAAATAATGCCGTCAAAACTCTAGCTTAAAAAACGGGAGGTTGCACTTCACATAGCGGGGTGTTTTTATAAGCTAGACGTCAAAACAGTTTATGTTATAAGTCAGATAGCTCATTCATCAGACCCTTTGAAAGGCAATAGATATTAAAGTCTGAGTAAATAATGGCAACAGTGCCAACTTAAAACATAATTTACTCTACACATAGCTATTTAGCCCACGTAAAATAATCACGGAAACAAGGGTCACAAAGTTTCTGATGTGAACTTTTTCACAATAACAAAAAGAAACTTTAAGGGCACTTTTTCCCCTCTCCAAAGATTTTAATTGATTGGCATCGTAAAATGTGAAGCTGAACAATGACAATTTTAGCGGGAAATTTTGGCGGGAAATTTCAATCAAGCCTTCCTTTGATTAATTGGTCCCTCAGAACCGGTTTTGGGATGACATTTTTGAGCAAAAAGTACAAAAAATGTTAAGAAAATGTTGAAATTTTCCAAAAAACTGTCAAATAAAATAAAAATGTTATATTCACGTAAAATTGGCAAAAAATGTAAAAAAATATTTTTTATGTAAAAAAAAAATTCCCTAGCCCTACTCATAACTATGATAAAAAAGGAGACAAATTGAGTGCCTGTACAGACCGAAAAAGACGTTTAAACTGCTTTTACTGAACAGACAAAATGTATCTCCTTATTGACGGAAAAAATTGTCTACTTGTGCAAAAACGGCAAAATCTAGAAAATTTAAAACAGGAATAACCTAATGGGCAAGAATTATTCAGTGGTACATATGTCAAGTAAAAACAAAAGTTAGAAAATGCCTCCTTTAAGGAAAGTATACAGTAGAGTTATACATAATGTGAGAATTACAGATACATCAATTGTTCTCATGGCCAGAAAGCTTTTTAAACCCAACAATAATCTTTCTTTTCCGTGTCTGGCGGGCAATGCTACGAGTCCAAGTTGATTTTTAAGTGTGGATTTTTTTTGTTGGTGCAAAACCGGAATTGACAATCAATCAATTTATTTCCTTGGCTGAAGCTTTGACGTTGAACTTTCTTCGAAGTTATTTTTTGCGTGGAAATTAGAAAACAACGCGTAAAGAGCTTGAAAAAGACGAATAATATGCAAATAAGACGAAAAAAAATTCGCGACGAATAAAGGCTCAGAAGACGAATAGTTTTTTTTCGTTTCAAGTTCCTGTCCCTACTTATCATGCTCACTTCTCCCGATTCCTTCTCGCACTTACTTCTCGCACTTACTTCTCCCGCTTACTTGTCCCACTTACTTCTCCCACTTACTTCTCCCACTTACTTCTCCCACTTACTTCTCCCATTTACTTCTCCCACTTACTTCTCCCGCTTACTTCTCCCATTTACTTCTCCCATTTACTTCTTCCGCTTACTTCTCCCCACCCAAAACCCCCTGTTCCCACATGGGCCCCGTAGAGCTTGTTGTCACTAATATTTTCCCGGTAGAAAATGCTACATTCTCCCAGGGGAGGGTAAGAATCCAGAACCAAAAGAAAGTACTGCTTATACCAGGGGGTTCCACTTTCCGTAACGGAAAATTACCTTACTCCCTTCATCCTACACACTATTAAAGGCTCTATTGCGGTACGCCATGATACTCCTCCCCTTGCGACTGCACTTTATTCTTCGCCACCGTCTTCTTCCCCTACAGGTACCTTATTTCCATACTTATTCTATCACGTCTATGTTGTTACATTCTTCACTCCTGGACAGTGAAAGGGAAGATGGATGTGAGTTCAGCGATTTAATGAAGGATTAAGATTCTTCATCATTGACATGATGGGTAACTGAATTGGCTCACCATAGCTTTCACTATGGCAAACCAATAATGGATTGGTATGACTACCGACAGAAAAAGGACCGGCGAACCGATTAAGAGGTCTCCGACAGGGTTGCCAGGTCTTTGGCGGCTCTTATCGCCAGATTTGCCACCGAAATTCGCCAGAATTTGACACCTCATTTCAAAAATCGCCCGATTTTCGCCAAATTTCTTCTTGCTAACAACCTTATGTACATAAATAGTCAATCATGGTGAAGTAATCTTCAAGGAATACCTCAAATGGTCAGTTCTTCAGTTTTGTTTTTCAACTTTCATTTCAACATTTAACTTTTGATACACATTTCATGACAAAAGTTCTCGAAGAAAAATGGAATGCCACCATAATGACTTTCCTTCATAAATTGTTATTTGTAGCACATATAGAACGCGTTGTAGTTTCTAATTTGTGAACAAAATTGAAACTTCATTGATGCTAAGTAACAAAATCTTTCAGACTCTTTTCTGACATGCTTTGATTTTTTTTTTTGTGGATTTTTTACTACCGCTTTTATACTATTTTATTATTAATATTATTTTTTTTTTTGGAGTGTTGGTGCTAGGGTCGGAGGGTTGAGCCTCGCCCGGCCAGCGAAGCCAGCCATCACATCGTGCAAATCATTTCCGATAGAAAGATTTCTACCGACATCATCAATCCGACCCCCAACAAGATTCGAACCTACGCCGTCTGGGGAAGCACTTACACTCGGCTCTTATAAGAACGCATTAGTATGCGCGGCCACTCTGGCTTTCCTATCTTAAAACTCTTTAAACGCTATTTTAATGGTACTACCTGAACGAAATCTGACTAATTGCCATCAATAAATTCCAAAATGTAATGTGATCACTCATGATCAATAGTAAAAACCATTTTTTATACCAATGACATTGTTCCTGCCTTGTATTTGGACCATATGATAAATATATTAAGTAGTAAGCCAACAAGAGGGCGTAAACAAAACCAACCAAACGGGGGCAATCGCAAAATAATAGGATGCATGTTTTTTTAGGATTTCAATTGGCCCTACCATTAGGAAAATCAAGTTGGGAATTTTTCACAATTTTTCAAAGTTACACATGCGTTTGCCGAAGCTTTTGACTTCATAAGTCTCTTTTTCCCAAACTCTCTTGTTAAAGATTCTAGTCTGCATTTTTTTTACCGATTTTAACTGGTACACAAAATGTCATTCCATATAAATGTCAAAAAAAAAGAAAAACCCCAGTGGGGAAAAGGCGTGTCCGATAAAAGCATTGCTCTGTAAGGGAGTGGGAATTAGCCGCCCGATAAAGTAACTGAACTTTGGGCAGGTCACAGATAGTGGATAACAAGTCGTGTAAATGAGACGTAAAAATTCATAATCGGTCATCTATTGGATAGATTCGTCGCAAAGATGGAGGAAGTAAGTTCTACAACAAAAGAGCAAAACAAAGTTTATTTTCTTGTTCTTGGTAAAAGCACAAGCAAATCAAGAAACAATACTTTAGTCAAAGCTTGATTGTCATCTAAAATATTTTTGACCCTTGGTTTTCAGTCAAAATGAAAGTCAAAAATCAAATCAAATAAAAAAAAGTCAAATAAAAAAAGTTATCGCTAAAAATGGGTGATTTTGCCAAACTTTTTCCCCAATTTTCCCCGATTTCGCCTAATTTTTCGCCAAATTTGCTCATTTCGCCAGATTTATCGCCAGAAATACTAAAATCGCCAGATTTATCGCCAGTGATATCAATATCGCCAGATCAGCTGATTTCGCCATTCAAATTTCCATCGCCAGACCTGTTTCAAAATCTGGCGATAGAAATCGCCAATTGGCAACCCTGGTATCCGTTTTGATAAAGTACCCAATCAAAAATAAAATCCTTTCTCTGGTGACTGCAGCTTCTGTGTGAAAACGTTTATGCAATTGCAATCGAGTACTGCTCGTTCAAACCTATCGTTAGTCATCCCAAAAGATACCCCTAATTAATTGTTCTGGTATGCCACTTGTTTCAATTCGATTGCACACTCGTTTCGCTCATAATCGTTAAAACCGATTCAATATTACAACTCCCTCGTTTCCTACTACTGTTCTGTTCTACTCGCTGCACTTTTGAGTTTTCTAAACGGACAGGCTGCAAGCGATGACAAGCAAGGACATGCGATGACTGCCTTTGATGCAATGAATTTTGATTATATTTAATAATAACATTCGTTTTTGAGTGAATGGCGGAACATAACAACATTTTAACAATGACAAATAACCAGAGAAATGACGTGTGTTCAAGTGAATGGTTGTATTTTATAACATTTCAAGGAGAGTAAAAAGTTATGTTATACTTTAGGATAAGTTTAACTACACTTTGTACAATCTAGTTAAAATGTTCTTGCCCCTCATGGTGAAAACGCGTCGCACGAGACCCATCTTCTACTCGCCCGCATGACGATATCAGCAGTGTTCACGGAATTTTATGTTCCGATCAAATATGATACTATGGTCTGTTTCCATGTCTACGCTCTCAAGTTCCTGGCCATTCAGGAAATCCTTGGGAGTGGTTCTTGGCCTCTTCCCAAACCTCATCACCTTACACTTATCCACATTGAAGGTCATTCCATTATTTAAGGCCCAATCTTCTGCTGAGTTCAAGGCACTTTGGACTCATTTCTCGTCTTGAGGTTGCAAGATAATCCCAATAATCTTCAAATCATCCGCAAATTTTAGATTTTTTTTGGATCTTGTGGTTGGTTAACCATTGATGTCTTGTGTGGACTGGTCTTCTCATAGTTGATCTTTCTCAAAATTAGTCTGTCTCTGTATCTTAGGGTTGCCACTTCAATTCCACGTGCTTGTTCTTGTCTAACTGGTGATGATTCCATTGCTTTTTCCCATTCATTTTCATGTTGAATCACCACACCAAAGTTTGCAGTGGTGACAAGAGAAGACCAATATTCCCTGAACCTTTTTATGAATCCTACGATCCAGTTCTACCGTGCACATAAATGACACAATTGACTTTGAGTAGTTCTCATCAATGGAGAATACGATGGTCTTGGATTGGAAGAAAGAAAGACGGATGAAGTCAAGCTCTCTTTTTCTTTGAAGGGCCACACACGACCCATCCAAATTTTCTTCCTCAATCAGCTTGACTGGATCTCTCTGTGCACT
The DNA here is from genome assembly GCA_010645155.1 of Tigriopus japonicus. Taxonomy (NCBI): domain Eukaryota; kingdom Metazoa; phylum Arthropoda; class Copepoda; order Harpacticoida; family Harpacticidae; genus Tigriopus; species Tigriopus japonicus. The sequence goes on from CM021317.1 coordinate 8,469,927, forward strand.
AAAACACTAGAATGTGACACTTGGAGATGGCAAGATGACCAGAATGATCGGTAAATCCACAAGGTTTTTAGAGTGACATCTTCTTCAAAGCTCAATTCACAATGGTCGCACGTTTCTTAAGGTGACCAAATTGATAAGGGTTGGTTCCTAACCTAAATTGACCACTTATATCTGTTATGTTGGAACGCGAGGCGTAATCTAATCAAGTGTTAAGAATAGACTGACTCTTTATTCTGCGTACAGGTATAAAGTCAACAACATGAACAATTGCGTTAGAGGTTTCTGGACTAACCATTTCCCATCGATATAAGCATGTCTCTACATCTCCCCCAAGTCGATTTGGGGATCGATCACAAATTCAATCGTTGTGGTGGGTGCTTGATTCTCAGACCTTTCCTTTGGGCAATGGAGTTTGTTTGATCAGGAAGATGACGGCGGCCAGTGTATTCGTTCTTGGTTGGGTTTCTTATTGGAATGAGATGTCGGCGGTTCCTGATCGACCGTAAGTTTTCAGATTCAATGACATATGACATTCCGTCTTCCCGTATTCCTTCCACAGTTGCAATTTTATCCCATTTCCTGCTGATGGGGTCTTGAACCCTAACCATCACTCCTGTTTGAAGGCGGGGAAGCTCATGACTTTGGCTATCACGTGCATTCTTGGCTTTCTCGTTGTTTCGTTGTCGTCGTTCGTCCGCCTCGAAAAGTTCATGGTCTTTTAAGCGCGTGTAGCTTGAAGGGTGGGCTGGATATCTTGTTCTCTGTATTCGGCTAAAAACTCGCTGGGCTGGGCTAAGACCGTCAGAACTTGGTGTGTTTCGCCACTGGAGTAATGAAGCACGAAATGCCGTCCAATCTGCACCACTCTTTTCAAGCAATAACTTCAACGATTTCACCCCCGCCTTTGCGTGACTGTTGGACTCGGGCCTTGACTCGGGGTAATACACAGATGATAATTGATGTGCGATTCCCATTTCCTTGCACCATTTGTCGAATTCAGTACGGAATTGTGGTCCCCCATCCGTTCAAATAGTAACAGGAATGCCAAAATCTATCATCCAGTCGCTGAGGCAGTTGGTGACCATTTGTGTGTCGATCTTGGTCATTTTTTTAACGTTTGGCCAGCCTGAA
>CM021317.1:8484356-8494680 GCA_010645155.1 Tigriopus japonicus
TGAAGTATGCTTCAAGCACGCATCTCCAAACACAAAACATATGACCTATTGTGTCATAGTAGTTTGAGACTAGATTAATGAGATGGACCTAACAAACTTACTTCGAATTCATAAAGCATCATTGAATATTCAATTCTGACACAACTTTTCCATTTCTCTTTTTGAAAAAATAGTATTGATTGTGCTCAATTCAAAATACAACTAACCCTGAGAAACACATGAGAAGCCAAATCAGTAAAGTGGGCAATCAGTTCGTGGGCTCAGAACGGCTCAGAACGTTAGCCAACCAAGCATTCGGAGAGGTTGGGCGATTCAGTTCCGAAAGTCGTCCACTATCGAGACGTCTATGGGAAGACCCCTCTAAGTTTATGTAGCGAAATTTTAGATAAAAGCAGCAAAAAATATGTTTTGCAAAAAATGTCAAGAATTGCTATTCCAACTTCAAGTTGTGACGATGAGAAAGAAATTGTTGCAATTACCAGGCTTAAATCTTCGTTTTAGGGGGGTTGGTATACTCTCGCTTTTGAATTAAGTGCGTTACTATTTTTGACATTTTTCTTTTCTTCTTCCATTTGGAAGGCTTGGATCATTTTTCAGTTGAGCTTTTCATGATAAATCACATCTACTCACTCCCCAGGGACAATTTTTTTATTTGATGAAAGATAAATTGCAAGTAAGGCAGAATATTTTTGAGCACCATGTAGTAAAACTACTTGCTTTAAAGGCTTAACATTTGTCTTTGACATTTGTATTTCAAGTATTTCCAATTGTTTTGCAGTTAGGGAATGTAAGTGTCAAAATAAATTTGTTCCAAATGCAGGCGTTTCAAGCCCAAAACGCAAAGTTTGACTTCACTAACAACAATTTAATTTACAATCAATATTGTGTGATTATTTTTCAGTGAAAAAAGTGTTTTAATTGCTTTATGGCCTTTAATTTTGATTTGTGTATGATGGAAATTATGTTTAGTCCAAATGTTCCTTAAGGCTTGAGAAAGCGAAATGGAGCCATAAATGGTTACAAAGGCATGCCAAAAGTATTTTCTCGAAGTTACATTTTATCAAGATCATAAGCAGGGTTACAATAAAGATATCAAAACTAACCAAACTGCGCCATCAGATGAGCAAGATAATTTAGATATGAGTTTCTGACAAGTTGGGCTGCACATTTCATGAAAATGCATTTTTCTTTCATTATAATGCTTGATATGCATCTTGTGCATTTTTGTGGCATTTTTTTCCACTTATACTTGCATTTTTGGCCTTGTTGTCGAAATTTGGCGTTTCTTCCCAATTCTTGAAGAACATCAACATATTCTTAACTTTGACATTGTTCATGAAATTTAACAACTTTCCTTTCTTTTTCCCTGTGGGAAAAAGGCTTGGCTGAAGTTATTTTTCAGTTGAGGTTTTCATGATCAATCACATCTATTCATTCCTCAAGTGCTTCCTACTTCAAGTACTCCTCCTTGATTGGATGAAAGATTTATTGAAAGTAAGGAAGAGAAATATTTATTTGTATTTTATGTGTTGCCAAATGCTTTTCAGTTAAAGCATGAAAGAGTGAAAGCAAATCTGTTTCAAGTGCAGATCCTTCGGACCCAAAATAGAAAGTTTTATTAGTACACCAACAACAATTTGATTTAAAACCATTTTTTAATTCGATAATTGTTTAATGAAAAACCAAGAACTAAGACTGTTTTTAATGGTCTTTATGGCCCTCAATTATGAGTTTTTTCAACCAATGATATTCAATTTTTCTAAGAAACGAAACATTATGTTTTAAACGATTTCTTGAAATTTACTAGGATTAAATTGAAACTAGTGATGGACCAAAAGCGCTTTTTTTGTTTCAATTTCACTTATGCCTCTATGAAAACCAAAAGCAGACATTCATTTTAAAGACTGAAATTTCACACCAAAGTTGAATATTTCTTGATTCAGAAACCTTTGCAACTTATTTTGCTTATTTTATAAAATTTGTAATCTCTCAACATCAAACACATAACAGTTTAAATTTCAAAGTGACTTTTGCATGTTAAGAATTTGCAATCATCTAATTTTCATTTCAAAAAAGCCCCCTTTTAACAAAAATAGTTTGGGTTAGAAGCCCTTTTAGTTCCATTTTATTTTACTGAAACACTGATTTATCCATTCTAAGTTTAAAAAGCTGTTTTCTGGAGTTGGTGTTGTTGTTCCATCACAAATCAAATCTTTTTTGAGACAGGTAATGCTTTGTGCCCCTTCTCAAGTTGTCTACAGACAAGCCTGTAAACAGAAATTTGGTTACCTGTACTGTAGAACCAACTTGAAAATAAAGATCACGAGTCTCTCAATTTATCTTTTTTTAAGTCAGGGAAAATAGGCAAATTCAGCTGTCTTTGAACCCCAAAATTGGATGTTTTTTTTTTTCCAAAAAATGCTAGAATAATGCTATAATACTATGCAAAAAATTTTGCTTCTAGAGCCTTTCAAATAATGCTTGAAAAATGCTAAAAATGCTAGTTGGCCACACTGTTTTAACGTGCAACCATTGCTCTTCAACAGCTGTAACTCTTCCAACAAAAATTTCCGTATATCCGCCCTGTGCGTCCAAATGTTCCTCAACTACTGCGCGCTTTTTTTGCATTATTTGTGCAGCCCTACTGAAAAAAAGTAAAGTTTCCCTTTAATCATGAACTTTCTGTTCCCTCACGTTGGAGAATGTCACAGACGATCCTTGTCGGTTCACAAAGCTCGTAAATGTCCAATCAGTTGAACAACCGCTAACCCAGGGGTCGGCAACCGGTTTTGTGTGAAAGCCCACCAAATTTGGTTTGGTGCATTTGGGGCCCACCGTAAATATGGTGGCAGGTTCATGGGCCCACAAAATATTGGTCAAAGACCTCTGGGCCCACCAACAATCACCCTTAGGCCCACCGGTTGCCGACCCCTGGTCTAAACATCGAAGTCAAGAGGCAAGGTAAGAAGGCCGATAATGTCATTTTAATTTTAAGAAAGTTTCCACCTGCAAGGGCAACTTGTAAATAAAGATTTAGGACAAACACCTGAGCTTTGGTGTTAGTATTTGTGATAAGTCTCTCTTTGGAATAAGAGTTTTGGCCTTGAAAAAGGCCTGTTTGTTGGTTGTTCAGCAAGAGTTTTCTTAAGCGCGCTCTCCACGGATGCGGCGGGCGAGTTGGATATCCTTGGGCATGATGGTCACACGCTTAGCGTGGATGGCGCACAAGTTCGTGTCCTCAAAGAGACCCACTAAGTAGGCCTCTGAAGCCTCTTGAAGAGCCATGACAGCGCTCGATTGGAACCGCAAGTCGGTCTTGAAGTCCTGAGCGATCTCGCGGACCAGACGTTGGAAGGGCAGCTTGCGGATAAGCAACTCCGTGGACTTTTGGTAGCGACGGATCTCTCGAAGAGCCACCGTACCGGGACGATACCGATGGGGCTTCTTAACACCGCCGGTAGCTGGGGCCGATTTACGGGCAGCCTTCGTGGCTAGTTGTTTGCGGGGAGCTTTACCACCGGTGGATTTACGAGCAGTTTGCTTGGTACGAGCCATAGTTACCAGACGAGCGATCAGGAAGTTTGATGTAGCTTTTGGAAAGTGATAAGAAATCTTGGGCTAGGGCGCTTTATATGTCTAGATGCTTGAAGGTCGCAAAAGAACGTAATTCAAATATTTTGACCGTTGAGCAGCAGTAAAGGACGAAATGAAAAACTTCAAAAGGCCAAAAATATTAATTTTGCAAATTTTGAAAAGGAAATTAGCCGTTTATTTATTTTTTAAAGCGCCTGTTTTGGAGTCCAAACTTAAAAATGACCGTTTAAACTGTCGATATTCACAATCTCAAAGCACATGCCGAAATTTTGCGGTCTAGCTCTTTTTCGAGCGCGCTTTCAAATCTTCCCTTCGTTGACTACAACAAGAAGCGCCTGCTCATACGAATATATTCTCTGAAATGTCTGTTCTCACCCCACTATCAAACTTGTTACAAAGTAACCACAATGACAGGCCGCGGTAAAGGAGGCAAAGGTCTGGGCAAAGGTGGCGCCAAGCGTCATCGCAAAGTCTTGCGTGATAACATCCAAGGTATCACGAAGCCCGCCATCCGACGATTGGCTCGTCGTGGTGGAGTCAAGCGTATCTCTGGCTTGATCTACGAGGAGACCCGTGGTGTCCTGAAGGTGTTCCTTGAGAATGTCATCCGTGATGCTGTCACCTACACCGAACACGCCAAGAGGAAGACCGTGACCGCCATGGATGTGGTCTACGCTTTAAAGCGACAAGGCCGTACCCTCTACGGATTCGGCGGTTAAATCTCTTCTCAAACCAGTATCTATCAACATCAGGCCCTTTTCAGGGCCACCAAAATGTGCATATCGGAGAAACTCGAAAGCAACATTTCTATGAACCCATGGATGTAACGTGACTTGGTAAATAGTCAAGTTGGTGACTTCTATTTATTCATGCACCCGGTGTTCAAAGTTGTCGAATAAAAATGCACCACAAAGGTGATGACTTGAAACGAGCGTTTGATCCATAAAACAGCTTTGACGTCGATTTGAAAATAATATCACACAACGTCCATCTTTTTATTTGTACTAACTAAATGCTCTGTCTGCAGCACTAACGTATTTCGAGTTGGGATTTCTGGCAGAGTTTTGCTATTGTGGTTTTTAGGGTCAAACATCTGGCAACGATTACCTTTTCAACAGCTAATCGACCGTAAAATATGGCAGCACTGTCAACTTCAACTCCTTTAGTGAAACTACCGATAGAACTGGAACTAGTTCGAGTGTTGCCATCCAATCAGTCCCGTTTGGGTCTTTTCAAAAAGTCCAATACAACCTGCCCTTCAACCTCCGAATCAAAACTAGAAGCACTCCTGGTTCGAAACACACCAGTAGTCTTCAGTTCTTCCCACGCAAGAAAAATTAAGCTGGTAATTAACTAATAATTAAGCTCGAATTAAAGCTAGTCTTGCGAAGAAACCTGTCTTTACTCAAAATTGGGAGGGACTAATCCTGTTCCAGGACTGTAGTCTTAGAAGTTTTGGGAAAGAGGTTAAGCATCTTAAGACATGGGATAAAATCTATCAATTTTTATCTGTTCTTATCGTTGACATGAATTGCGAGTAGCAACTTATTGTTCCAGGCATTTTCACAAGCCCAAACGACTCTTTTGGGAGAGTCAAGAAAGCGCTCTTTTGGAGGGTGGGGGCCAATTTCAATTTTGTGTTGTAGCGAATACCCGTTCTTCAGATTACTTCTTACGAACAAGACCCGGTAAGCCAAAAACACTAGTGTTCAATTGCAAACAATAGAAAAATTAAGTAAGGATATCAACTATCTTTAAAATAAATTCAAATTGCTGTACTAATTAATGAACTAAAACTAACTAGGCTGTAATAATTCAAGCACCGTTTCAAAACTGTCCACGTGCTTTTAAATATGGCAACAGCTTTTGCCAATCTCGTCCCAACAATGATGGCAACTCAGTCTACAGCCTAAAATGAAAAACGGTGAATTGGAAGAAATCTCTACAACAATCTCATGATCTTGGTAAGATTGAACGGTCTGCTACAAGGTAAATCAGTCTCATTTCAAAAATTCAGTCATTCTTTTTCCGTTCAGCAGCTTAAACAATGACAGAAAAGGTTAGCTCTTTCAATCCCAACGTACTAAAGTTTTGGCCTTGAAAAAGGCCTGATGTAATTTGATGTTGGAAGTGTTTACTTGGAAGAGGTGTACTTAGTGACGGCTTTGGTGCCCTCAGACACGGCGTGTTTGGCCAACTCTCCGGGGAGAAGGAGTCGCACGGCGGTTTGGATCTCCCGCGAGGTGATGGTCGATCGCTTGTTGTAGTGGGCCAATCGAGAGGCCTCGGAGGCAATGCGCTCGAAAATGTCGTTCACGAACGAGTTCATGATGGACATGGCCTTGGAGGAGATCCCGGTGTCAGGGTGGACCTGCTTCAACACCTTGTAGATGTAGATGGCATAGGACTCCTTGCGCTTGCGGTTCTTCTTCTTGTCGCCCTTGGAGATGTTCTTTTGGGCTTTGCCGGCCTTCTTGGCAGCTTTTCCAGACACTTTGGGAGGCATGATGGATCGAAGGATAACGATTCAGATGATAGTTACGTCAGGTTGGTCTGGAGAAAGAGAGTGTTAGAATATATTTGAAAATTTTCGTTCTTCAGAGGGTTCTCATCGCTGATTGGCTCCTTTACCTTTCCCCCTCGTGCCCTGCAAAGAAGGTTTTAAGGCGGTTGAGCCAAATTTCCCTTTCACCCAGGGTTGACAAATCTTGAGAAATCCTACTGGTCAGTTTTGGCCAAACAAATCGACACAGTCAGCAAAGATCAAAGGTGAAACCTTTTGCAAGATCGCTAATTTGCCTAAATCTGAATCTTGTCGAATTCATCTTACCTCCCACACGCAGCCCAAAAACTGGCCACATAAACGTGTTTACGTGGCATCACTGCCGTTTCCTCGCCGTTTTTCGCTACGTCGATTGTAGAGGACCTGCAGGCAGAGCGTCTCCTGTTTTGCTTAGTTGGCAATCTCGAACGAACTGATTGGTTAATTCAAAGAAAAGACAACAAAGAAAGAAAGCGATCGAGATCACATTTGCTAGTACTTCATTCCCAAAGTCCTCCGTATTGTCAACACAACTAATCTCAATTTACGCCTTTGTATACTACTGCAATTATGTCCGGAAGAGGCAAAGGAGGAAAGGTTAAGGGCAAGGCCAAGAGCCGCTCCAACCGTGCCGGTCTTCAATTCCCCGTGGGTCGTATCCATCGTCTCCTCCGCAAGGGCAACTATGCCGAACGTGTGGGAGCTGGAGCGCCTGTCTACTTGGCCGCTGTCATGGAATACTTGGCGGCTGAGGTTCTCGAGTTGGCCGGCAATGCTGCCCGTGACAACAAGAAGACTCGCATCATTCCCCGTCACTTGCAATTGGCCATCCGAAACGACGAGGAGTTGAACAAACTTCTGTCGGGCGTGACCATCGCTCAAGGAGGTGTGCTTCCCAACATCCAAGCCGTCCTCCTTCCCAAAAAGACCGAAAAGAAGGCTTAAATCCATTCAAGCCTTTCTTCCACTCCAAACGGCCCTTTTCAGGGCCAACAATCACTTTTCAATGGTTTTTAATAAGCTCAGTTGGAAACCCTTTTTTATTGTTGATTGAGCCGACCAGAGCTGCACAAACAATGCAAATAAATACGACAAGCAATGCAAAGTGTGCGCACAATTGACGAAGATTTGGACACAGATAAACATTTGAAGGGATGAGTCCGCATCCGTCTGTTTGGAGATCGACTCTCCGCCGCGAACCGGATGAATCCAAAAACCCGGGAACCGTCCTCCGAGAATTCGGCTCTCCACGAAGCAATATCCAAAACAAATGGAATACTTTTGAACCTGCATTGTAATTCATTTTAAGAGTTTCCGAGGTCCAGTTGTAGGTGGTCAGTGCTACTAGCATTAATATTGATTTGCGATGTAAAATTTGGTAACTTGATACCTAACAGAGTTCTTAATGAGGAGAATATTTTCGGTCGTTGTGTAGGATTAGTGCCCCCAAAAAGATGCTTACATACTAAATACAAATGAGTCTGTTGAGCATTTTGTTTCTCATTGATCATTAAAACCTGCTGTTTATCTACACAAACTTGGAAAAATTAGTTCAAAAATAAAGGAGCAATTGTCCAATGTTGGAAATAGCTGCTTCATTTGAAATTGGTTTTAATAGTCGATATTTGAGATACCAGACCCGGATCTGATCCGGCTCCAACTATGTTGGATCCAATCGGAACCGAAAAATACTGGCCCGACCCATCCCTAATCTATTTGTTGAATTTATCAAAATTAAGGGTTATAATAAATAAAGACCATTGAAAAAATTCAAAGCTCTTTGGTTCTTCAATGAATAATGGTTGCAAATTTGATTGTTGTTTTCTGTCAAAACATTGCGTTTGGGGTCTGAAAGATTCCAAAAAAAATCCGTCTTTTCCTTCCTTGCAATTTTTCTTTCATCCAATCAAGGATTCGCTCTTAAGGAGTGAATAGATGGAATTGATCATGAAAACCTCAACCGAACAACAATTTTAGCCAAGCATCCCAAATGGTTAAAGGAAAGGTGGTAAATTTGAAGAAATACGGTAGGTAGTGATGGACCGAAAGCGCTTTCGGCCGAAATTTCGGTTTCGGTTTCGTTCATGCCTACCGAAACCGAAAGCAGACATGCACTATGAAGGATGGAGTTTATCAACAAAATCGAAAAAAAAAATCGTCCACAAACCTCTGAAATTAAAGTTTCCCGATTTTTCAAAATTTGCGATTACCCCACATCGAACACATTAACAATTTAATTTTTAGGCTGGATTTTGCATTTATACTATTTTGTAGTCAGCTGCTTTTGGTTTCGGTTTCGGTTAAGAGCCCTTTCGGCCCATCGCTAGAAATATGTCAAAGGCAAGAAAGCAAAGGAAAGTTCTTTGGGGTAGACGCCACATTTGGACAAGGCCAAAAAGGCAAATAAAAGAGAAAAAGTTCCCGATTCTTACCAATGAAAGTCATGGTGTAGTTTAGAACATGCCTTAAATGTCCTCTAAAATGTATATAATAAAGGCCCAGAATGCAGATAAAATCCTGTTTTTGTGGGGCGTTTTTTTCAAGATCTGGGTTGTCAGTTTAAGATTTATGGGGTTTATTTTTGATTAAACTCTTGACCACCATGTTAACATTTCTTTTTGCTGCCTGTGGATGAGAAAAGGCTTCAATGAAGAGACTTTTAACGGAGCGCAACACTATCCAAAAAATGTACTCCGTTCATTATTCAGTTCCAAAACTAGAGTCTATGTCAACCCTATTTTTTCGAACTCTAAATTGAAAAAAATCTACTGCATATTGTAAAAAATATCTCCCTTTTTGGCATCCATCAGTTATTAAGGTGTGCAAACCTACGATCCTTACACTAAGTAGAGTGTAAGTCAGGCTTTGTTAGTCGAGGTACCACGTCTTCCAAAGTTTGTATGAAAAAAAAAACAATTTAAAAAATACGAGATTTTCAAAATTTTCCACAAGATATTTCTGAAAAGCAGATTTGATCCCAAAACCACTCTTGAAAATTCCGGTTTTTTTTTTGCTCATTTTCCCACAAAGCCTCGAAAGTGCTAAGCAAAATGCAAATAAGCCCTCAAATTGCAAAACGATGCAAATAACTGCTACAAATGCAAATCTGTGTAAATAAGGGCCCAAAGTGCAAATAAAGGTTATTGCATCCAATTCTTAGGCCTAGCTATTATCAACGTAAATTCACGTTGACGAGGTCAATTCTATCCTGTAAGTAATTGTCTCAGAACAGAGGGGTGAAAACCAGGCAACATGATTGGTTGACGGTTTTGCTCATCTAGTTGCATCAATTAACAAAACCAATGGAAATAGCGGTTTATCTTTCCGTTTGCTCGAAATTGTACATCACCAAGTGTAGTCTTGTCATTGGCAGTTGAACAAGCTCGTGTCGGGCGTGACCATTGCTCAACGAACTGTACTCACTAACAACCCAAGCCGTGCTTGTCCCAAAAGAAGAGCGAAAAGAAGGCTTAAATTCGCCCTCTTCAGACATCCTTACTCTCAACGGCCCTTTTTTAGGGCCAAGTAGAGGTCCATGAAAATTCCATGGAATGTTTCAGAATGTTACCTAATTACAGGAGTCAAAATAGACAAAATAACAATAAATGGTGAACCAACTACCCACCCATCTCATGTAGGTGAAAAAAAGCCATATAAATTACCCAGGGCTTTAGCCGTTCCTCGCTTTTAGGAAAATGAGGTAGGATTTAACTCCGTTGTTCGATTGAGCTGAAAATTGGTGTAGAAATTCCTTGTTACTAATTCTCTAGGATGGGAGCATAGATGATAAATTTTGAAGCTACCATCTCAGTCCAGCGGTAGCAAGGTCTATGGCGAGGTGCTGGAGTTGAACGCTCGGGTGGAGCAAGAAGCACGGAAGTCATGGAGTGGGAGGCTAGCAATGAGACTAATGATTTCCAGCACAAACGAACCATTTGCGTTCTTCTGCAAATGAGACCTGGCTTGCATTGAGAAGAACACGTATTTCAAATTTCAGCCCAATCGAATGCCGGAGTGAAAAGTTATGCCTTCTCAAACTTATGTACTGAAGAGAGCATAGTATGAATCAATTTGCCCTTTTGTGGTAAAACGATTACCACAAAAGGGCTAGTTCATTCATTCTCGGTAGGATTTGCACTGAACTTTGAGTGAGCACAACTTTTGACTCCAACGTTCGATTGAGCTGAA
>CM021317.1:8497703-8585739 GCA_010645155.1 Tigriopus japonicus
CATTTTTTTTCAATGTCACGGAAGAAAATTATTTCTTGATGAATATGCATTCCGAGGTCACGTTGGGTTTCCTCAGACTCGATTTCAATTCCATTATTTGTAACAGAAACGTGCTGTAATATGTAAGAGGAACGAGGATTATTATTTCCAACATGCAGTTTCCACTTTGTAAAGTTAAACACCATCTCGTGGCGTGTTGGCCATCGGGCAAGGGCATCCACATCTTTCTGATGTAGTGCACTTTCTTCTGCTGAGACAGTTACCCTACCAATTTTGGGATCGTCTGCATATGATGGTGGCTTTGTCGATACAAGTTGACAGATCGGAAACAAACAAAAGGAACAAAATAGGTCCCAAAACGGTGCCTTGCGCAATACCACTTATCACATCGGATAGTTTCCCACTATCCCACCATTTTTTGCTTTTTTCTCGTAGTTTTATTTGCGATTTCGACCTTTTTCTGCACTTTATTTTGGGCTAATTTTTGTGCCATAACTACATAACCAATGATTTTTTTTTCTTTTTGCGCGTCCCTAGTTATTTTTCAATGCTCATATATTGCCTAACCCTGTACAGTTTCTTGACAAGGTTCACTATATCTGCCTAACCCTGTGCAGTTTCTTGACAAGGATGTAATTTGGAACCATATCGAAAGCTTTCGGAAAATCTTTCAAAATATGCAATATTCATAGGATTCCCTTGATCCACGAAATCGGTGATCCTGTCAAAGAAGTCAACAAGATTGGAGGTGAAACTTCTCGTTGGCATGAACCATAGACAACTGAATTTCTAGACTTTCTTGCGCTGCCGCCGCCAATCATCAGATTCTCTTACATCAGTAGGGAAGAAAGAGATTGTGGCGGGAGAATGCAATCGTCCAAGAAAAGTGGCTTTAAGTCCCTTTGAGAATGAGTTTTACGTACTTAGCCCCATGCCACAACACTGGTTACCCTCTGGAAGTGTGAAAGTTGATTTCTGATCCCTAAATTTCAATGTTTTGTCCTGGAAATTTGCAAATCCAACCTCTCTCTAAAAAGAAAAGTCAAAGCAGGCTGAATTGTTGGGGAGGATGAAAGTCCAATAAAAGAAGAAAGATTGAACCCATAAGCCAAACTTTCCTCATGTAAGAACCAAGGTATAATAGGTACCAAGGTCTACCAAGGTAAGGTATTTTACCACTGAGAATTAGTACCAACTTCAAGCTGAGATGGTATTGCTGTCCCTGCAGAGTTGTCAACCATACCTCTAGACAAGGATTTCTTAATTTAAAGGATTTGAAATCACATCAGAAGAAGGGCTTGTCTCAAATTATGTGTCATTCAGGCAACCCAAGCCAATTCTCATTGGGCAGGGTTGGCCACATTTGCCATTCAAAAGGTGACGAGATCATTGACCATCCGACAACATGATTTTTTCTGATGGCAGCACAACAACTTTTTATATTTTGAGTATTAAGTTCCTCCTGCAATTCATAGGCTCCTGGTAGGCTTCTATGACTTAAAGAAATGACTTGAGACTTAATTCTTTTTGCAAGATAGAAATCACAATTATAGAATGCCTCCAATTTGCAGTCACCCTTGTTTGTTTTGCCAGTTGCTTCTCACTCACAATATTAAAAACATCTTGAAAAATCATCTTGAAATGTGATAAATTCATTTGTGCAATGCCTTTCAAGTTTGTTTTTTAAATCATAAGTTCAAGTTCAGTTCATTTGTTTCGTAGAACTCCTTCATCTGCTATAATGTTACAGTCTATGGTTGATGGCACACCCACCTTTGATACACTTTAGTGACAGGAGCAAATTCACACCCAAAGTTATTTTGGGAATCAGTCAAGTCTCAACTACTGATGGATTCTTCATGGTGTGCGAGTTCATCTTGATGGCGGGGCTTGTTCTGTTGGTGATTCAGCCTCATACCAAACGTCCATATACTTTTTCTAAATGTGAGTGAACCAAGAGAGTAAGATAAATTTCAGTGTTTGCATCGTGTGAGGCATAATTTTGGGCATCTTTTAAGCTCAAAACAGATTATTTTCTTAGCATTTATTTGCCCAAAATTTCAACACAAATGCATTTGGTCCATTGATCAAGTCACCAAAGAAAGAATTTTTATTTGATAATGGTTCTTGTAATGCTTCCCAAGGATGAAGTGTTACTTGATGCGGATTTTCTACTACCGCTGCAAGGAATGTGATTCCCTGCAAAAATAAATCATAAATGAAATAATTTGAACAATACATATTTACACGAAATTTGATCTACCAATGGGTTACTGTTGGCAGGTTGTCTTTGGGTTGATCAAGCAAAAGACCATTATCTACCTTATCAAAGGCCTTGGCAAAGTCAAGGTAGACTACATCAACTGACCCGTGACTTTCAAGCCCTTCAATGATCCGTTCAATGTGGTCAATCAATTGGGTTACAGTACTAAATGGGCTCGAAACCCATGGTACCCAGGGGGAATGATATCATGGACTTCCAAATACTCAACAAGCTTGGACTTCATGATCTTCTCAAAGACCTTTGCAATACTGGAAGTGAGAGAAATCGGCCTATAATAAGGGTCATTACCGGACCCCTCCGATCAGTTTTGCCATCACGGCCAATCTGGCTGTAATCAAAATTTGGCCAAAGTTCGGTTACTTACTTTCACAATAGCCTAACGTTTCCAGTTTCTATTAAATATAATGCATGAAATTGCGTCTTGCTGATACATCTTGAAAACCCGCTAATTTTTTTAATTACATGACTATACTTAGAAATATTTAAAGTTTAATGTGGTCGAGTGAGGTACACTTCGTCAGTCCTGCTTCAATTGAGTGGAAGACTTGACGTAACAGGTTTGCTGTGAAAGAATTGAAGAAAAGGTCACCAGATACGCTTGGTGCATTCAAGAGCATGCTTTGTACGTAATTCTATTTAATGTTGCAAATACGTACGTTTCTAAGTCACTGAGTCATTGTGTAGCCTGATTGCCCCAAAAACATTCATGGAAATTGGCCGACAGAAAAAATGTATTTTCATTGAAATGGACCGTCTTGTCGCTGTTGGCAGCATTCCTGATTATAAGGCAAGGACCCTCTAGCACTGCTCTAGGGCCCAGGCATAAAATTCAGGGCAGCAGAGGTAAAAATGTTCAGGGCGGCAAATGTAAAAATAGGGATTCAATGATTAAATAACATTGATAAGAGTGTACAACAAACATGGATCATATTTTCTTTGACACAAATAACAATATGATTGAAAGAATTTTATGTAACTTAATACTTAGAGTGCAAAAAAAAATTCTGATCCTGAATGCTCTGTAGTGACGTAACGGGTAATGTTACTAATTACTAGGGAGTGACTTGTCTCCGCCCTTAAAAATTGGAACGACATGAGCTACTTTTAGAGAAGAGGGAAACTTGCCCTGATCTAAGATACGACGCATCAAGTACAAGAAAACAGGGGCAAGAATCTGTAAACATTTCATCAGAAACTGAGATATCACACCATCAGGTCCAGGAGAACTCGAGAGCTTTAAGCTCTTGATGACCTCAAAAGCATCTTGATCTGTTACTGCCAGATCCTCCAATCGGTTATCCTGACTATCAATGCCAGTTAATAAGATATCGTATCCATATTTTAATCAAATTTCCAAAAGATATTTCTGAGGATTATATTTGATCCCAAAACAGCTCTTGAAAATCCCGTTTTTCTGCTCATTTTCCCAAAAAGCGCTCAAATTGCAAATCGATGCAAATATTGTAGTCCATAATTGCCAAGTCTCAGGAGCAAAAGTGACGTTGCTGCTGAGTACCGACACAACAACTTAGACCAAGCTGTCAATTAAGGTTGCGTGGTTCAGACGCCAGCATTTGGCTGGCAAGCAATTTTGATGGAAATTGCAAAACATCATTAGAGATTGGATTTGAAATTTTTTTTCTAAAAAAGTAAATTTTCATTTTTTCTCCAGTTTTTAATGAAAAAAAATATTTTCAAGGTATTTTTGACGAAAAATTTTTTGGGGTAATGTAATTGACTTTTACACAAAAAAATTGAAGTTTTTTTTTTGAATTCTTCAATGCGTAGTATTTTATTTAGGCATATTTTAGGTTTTAAAAACTTGAGCAAAACTTTTGAGTTGGTCAAATGCAAGATGACTTCATCAAAAATGTATCAAAATGCCTTTGGACTTTGATGGTCAGTAAAATGTTTTTGTTGCTTACAGAGGTCTTCCTTGTCTCCTCCATAGTCACAGGAAGGTGGCCGCGCTTGACGTGCCGCACCAAAGCAATGAAACCCCCCGCCCTAGTAGCTCTTGTCCACACTTGAAAAAGGGGAGGGTGTTGTGTGGACTAGTCTCCACAATTGGGACAGATGTTTACACTAGAAGTTTTGAACGGATGGGCAACCTGGACAAAAATATGTACAAACTTAAGTGCCTAAAATGTTGATCGTGGAACTCCAAATATAACTTTTAGTGTTTTTCTGATGAATTTTGGTATAGAGCATGCCTGAATTACCTTTTCAGTAGTCAGGTTTCCATGCCAATTAACCTTGCCTTAAATGTCTGTGTTTACGCGCTGATCAGCGCCCCCTTTGATCAAATCGAAACATAGTTGCAAGATGGTTCTTTGTAGTGCCACTCTTTGGGACAGCGGTAAACATGTTCTTAACAATCAAATTTCTCCAAAATGTGCGCCTTTGATAACATAATGCCATTGCAAAGAAATAAACTACTGAAAAAAATCTTGAATTTTTGTGTAAGGGTGGCACTAATACTCACTCCACCAGGTGGCAATTATGTTTCAATTTGATTACAGGAGGCGCTGATCAGCGCGTAAACACTGACATTTAAGGCAGGGTTTATTTGAAAGGGATTTTACCAATAATTTCAACCAAAAACCACCACAGGTTCATCAACAACACTCAGTCGACATTTGAGGCACTTTAGTTTGTCCAAAACTAATGGTTGACCGTTGTAATCTTAAAAAAATGTGTATCATGGGAATTGCGAGCTGTTGGCCGTATGAAATCCACTAGATGGCGCACTTTATGACCGTATTCTGTTATTACAGTGCTCTAGGGTAGCCAAAATGAGAAGATAAGAAAGTGCTTTGGTTCTTGGTTTAAAGGTGCTTTGTTGAACCTTGTCGAGAAATAAATGCATTTAAATCTCTAATGACGGACAAAGTCTTATTTTTGTATCTTTCTCCCTCCTCCCTTCATAATCCAATACTCCTTGATCACCTCCTTGGTGTTGGAGTGGCGTATACAATAAACAAAAAAAAACAATAAAAGTGACTTTACTTAAAGCTAATGTGCCAGTTAGGATAAACTTTCAATTTTTTTCATAGAAGTTTCTAACCTCAATCCAACTTAACCTTTAAAACAGGGGTTGGCAATTGGTGGGCTGCAGTCCACAGTGGGCCCAAGGGTAATGATTGGTGGGCCCACGAGCCATAAGGAAAGTCCTAAATAATCGGCTCCATAAATAATCCATAGTACTGAACTTGTGGGCCCAGATGTCTTTGATTGTTAATTTGTGGGCCCATGAACTATTTGTATGGTGTTATATGGTGGGCCCTGAATTCACCAAACCAAATTTGGTGGGCCAACTGCAGGGTTGGGCACTATTAACAGGGCAGGGAAAATTGTAAATTGTAAATTTTGGACCATCAGGCAGAGATGGCATATGAATAAAAGCCACTTTCTGCCATTTGGCAGAAATTGGTGGCTTTTATTCATGCAAAAAAGTGCCAGAAAATGGCAGAAAGTGGCAGAAAATGGCAAGAAGTGGCGAAAATTGGCAGAAAATGGCAAAAATTGGCAGAAAATGGCAGAAATTAATTTTTCAAGAAACTCATATAAATCAATATATTCAATATCTAAAGGGATAAAAATGGGCACTTTTGATGTTGCGTTCACTTGAGCTAGTTCATTGATATATTTACGGTCGGACTGTAAAAGTTACTTCAAAAGTACGAGCCACCCCAAAACGGGTTTTATGAAGACAACTTCTTCAATTCAAGCAGAGTTTAGCATTATCGCATTATCAAGTTAATTTTCGCAGAACTTTCCTCAAAATGTCTCTCAAATCTGCCTTATAGACGAAAATGTCATAAATATTGATGATTTACATTTAATGGAATCTTTGAATTTACCCCAAGTAGTGTTTATACTATACATGTGATTTTTTTAATAATGCATTTTAACTGCTTTAGGTTGTTATAAAGGTTGCTGCAGCAAACCAAGCATTTTACCTTTTAATTTTCCGCCTTAATCTTTGGTTGTTCTGTAGCTGTATACACTTTGCTCATCCAAACACCTCTAACTTAGAAGATATAAAACTCCAAATGACCAATTCATTAGAAAACTCAATTTACAGTCGACCGCAATACTTCAATCCCTCTAAAATAGTTCAAGGTTTTGCTGTGATTATAGGGGGAGCTGCTCTCTTCAGTCGAGAGTGAGTAAAATGTACTTCTCAGAGGGAGCCACCTGAAATTCGAGTCAAAAAAGCGTCACTTTGAAAGCGACCGTGTTTGCGCGGGCATGCGTTCGAGCGAGCGTTCTTTGGTGAATATTTTCGAAAAAAGCCATATGGAGGAATGATTATGTTTTGAGAAAGTAGCATGAACGAACAATTTCTATTTTGTTTCAGTTTCTCCAAAATATTTGTAGCACTGACTTGAATACGTTCATTTCATTGTGTTCAACACTTATCACATAAGTAAAATGTATTTAGTGGAGGCAAAGTCGTCACACTCTCAAGTGATCAAAACTACACCTCGCGGGTAAACAAATCATGATTTAAAGTTGAATGACTAATTGGATAAGCACAGTGAGAAAAAGGTTGTTGATTTTGTGCTCCGAAGTGTTGCGCCGCTCTTTTCTGGTGATTCTGTTCTTTCCTGTTCTGCGCTCGATCAAATATTTCAAACGGTCAGTTGCTCCGCAACAAACGGTCGAGAATGAGATGCGATCGTAGAATTTTAGTGAAGCAATGAGCCACCAGAGGCCACGACGGTGCTACGGAGCAAACAAACAGACCAGCTGATGTTTACTGAGCTTCCCTTATTATCATGTAGCTCCTTGATACAAAGCTACAAGGTAACTATTTATGAGCTAGCTACTTCATAGATCTTTAAGAAATTCAACTGAATAGTCAGAAACGTAATGGAATAATGTTTGGTATATTATCATATGATTTATTTATTAAGAGCGTAATTAATTGAACGAATTAATACGTGAATTGTGTCCCAGGAAGTATTTTTTCAATTTTTTGTAAAGCCACAGTATTGATTTAAAAAAAGAACGAAAATGGCTTGTTTAGGACTTGATTTCAAATTTTGTTTTTCTGGTTTTATAGTAATGCATTTTAAACTAATACGGTTTATAAACAAGTAACTGTTTATAAACAGATGCAAGCAAGCATCTGAAAAAATCAGACTTTGAAAAAACGGAATGTTAAGTCGTAATTTATACATCAAACATATTGCAATTGTAAGCTAAGAAAGTCAGTGTTAAATTTAACTCTATATTTAAGTGAAGAAACTTGACTTACAAATAACAAGTATTTTTCGTCAAATGATCCTTGTAAGACTCTATTATAATTGGATTTGAAAAATGTACCTTAGGTCTTAGTTTTCACATTTTGAAAACATGTTGCATTTACGATGTTTAAACATTTTAAAAACCAACAATGCCAAGCAAGTTGAGACAACGAACTGAAGTTCTCAGCGCCTTTTTATCTCAAAACTTAGTCACGCTGAATTTCCGATTGATCCCTTAGATATGATGAACCCATAGAGGAGTATAGAGAGGCCATTGTCGTCATTTTGTCTGCCTTTTTTGTAGCTGATACTGGCCAAAGTTGCCCATAAGTTGCGTGAAAAGGCAAATATTTCTGAAGAGTATCTTCACGATACTCTTTCAAGTATTTAGCTCTTTTGGCTCTTTCAGCTCCTTTTAAAATATTTTGCCATTTTTAGCTCTTTTTCTGAGAATTTTAGGGATTTTTGGCTCCTTTTCACAATTTTCCAAGCTGCCACATTTTCTACCACAACAAAATGAGTCTTGTTTAAATATGGTTCTTCTTTATACAAATACGTAGGATTTTCAGGAATCCTAACTATGGCTCTTCCTGCTAAAGCAAAGAAATAGCAACTTTGGGTTGGTCTTTCACAATCTTCATTAACGTGCTGGTACAGACTACTTGGTCCATTTACTTTACTCATTGCTTCAAACTACAGTACTCTAACCGACAAAAATTTCTTTTGATCCAAGTTATAATTGAGCATGCAAGATTGAATTACGTGCCAAACAATGGCTTAAATTAGACTTTTCTCGGGTCGGCCCAGAAAAGAAAAAAAAGCGCTTTTGCCAATAATTGAGGGATAAAGGTCTTTCATTATCCCTACTCTATCTGAAACATACAGTTTAAGAATTTAAGAAAAATAGTTTAAAAAGCAATTTTTCTATGTCTTGAAAGACACTGCCAAGTACATGACGTCAAAAATATGAAAATATCGGTGTTTTGGCGGTTTTAAATTTAGCTCCTTTTCAGCTCTTTTGAATGATTTTTTAGCTCTTTTAGCTCCAAAATTTGCCTTTAAACTGAGGTTTTAATCTCTTTTTTTATCTTGAACAGTTGGTCACACTGATCCTGAACACGGTAAGAGCTCAAGCAAACTCGCTGACCAGTGACTACTCTTCTTGTTTCCCTGTTATTCTTCTTAATCCATTCATCTTTAGCCATGGCTTGTCACACCCCTGCTGCCCGCCCAATTTCCATTCGGATTGGAAATCTGACGGGAGCTGCCTCTTTCTGGGCGGCACCCACCTTCACCGGATGCTCGTTGGCCGAAACCGCCCCGCTTAGAAAGGTTCATACAGGAAGGACTAGGGCCCGGAACTCTATTGCTGTTAGGTGTTCCTCGTTTTTTAAAAAGATATTTGGTCCCTTTCGAGGCAATGAACATTTTCTTGGTTTGTTCAGACAGGAAGCAATATTTCAGGAAAATTTGAGGGAAATAAGTGAATGGACAATCCACAACTGGGCTTAACCAAAATAAACCATATTTACCAAAATATCTACAAGAGAACGCTTGTAATCAAACAAAGATAAACAATGAAAACTATGACTATTGTTATATAAGGAAGAAAATGCGCCAATTAGCGAGGCAAATGATATTTCTATTGCTAAATCAATTAGGGGTCAAGTGTGCCTCCTAATACTACCCATTATATTTAAATTTAAAAATGATATACAAACATTGAACAAATTGTTGCACACAGACGAAATAACCAAATATTGGCGTTGTCAGAGACATGTTTTTTGAAAAATCCGGCCTAGTTTTCAAATATTTTGGCCGTGTGAAGAAAATATTTATTTAATATTGTCGCTTTTTAGCAAATGTTTTTCCGGGCTCTATTAATCACTATAAAGACGCCCATTTAAGTGAGCCCTTCCACCTTTGCAGGTTTTGTCCATGGAACGATTTCTCGCTCACGTTTATCACTCTGAACTGGATCCTCAAGATGGCAAAGGTCAGATTCCTGCCAAAGACCTCGAGC
The DNA here is from genome assembly GCA_010645155.1 of Tigriopus japonicus. Classification (NCBI taxonomy): domain Eukaryota; kingdom Metazoa; phylum Arthropoda; class Copepoda; order Harpacticoida; family Harpacticidae; genus Tigriopus; species Tigriopus japonicus. The sequence continues at coordinate 8,507,266 of CM021317.1, forward strand.
CAGGCCTCTGGGTGAGACAAAAATGATTTTAATGACTGGCAAATTCCATGAGGATTGCGCCCCAAATAATTGGATTACACCTTTGACTTGGGGGGAATCAGTTTTACTCATTTGATTTTGGACACGTTTCAGGTTTGCGCCCGTTTGAAGCCTCGTGCCAAATTTTGGTATCGTGCCCAGGTTCATTCGCTCATCCATTCACCCCATGGACTTTTGGTACGGGTATTCTTATTGGATTATGGCGAGTTGAGCGAGCCAGTCAACCGTGGGAGTTGTATCCGAAGTTTGCCGCAACGTTTCAAGGTGCTTCCGCCTCCCATGGCCATCCAAGTTGTCTTACCGGGTAATTAATTAGACTAAAAGTAATGATCAATCATGTGTGGAACGGAGGAAAGGATGGAATGAAATTTATCAACATTCATTTAATGTGTTGAAAAAAGTTGAAATATTCCACCTTTTCCTCCTTTGATTTTCGAATAATCTTTGAACTTTTGACTAGAAAGTCTGATTTTTGCGAATATTGTATGAAAATGTTTGCTGAAAGATGAAATTTACATGAAGGGCTAGTTTTTTATTCAGGTTTGAGGATTTTTACATTCAAATGTGAGGAATTTTCAGCTATTATCACGAGCCGAGTTCCAATAGTTTTATGATGTTTGCCTAAAATTAACTTTTGTTAACCTAACGGGTCCTTCATATGTTACATAATGTGCTGAACTGATTCATTGAGGCTTGCTTTTGCAAGAAAATTTTTAAAAAATAATTGTAACCAATCATGATATTGATTGTAACCAACAAATCAATATCGCCATACTTTCATTGTTATTTGTTATTTCATGTAACATGCAAAAAGCTGGTAATTTCGTTTGCATTTGAGTAAATAATTAGATGAATTAATTTCTAGGATTACGTCCCTTATCATTGGAAATTGATCATGCGATGGGTATGGGAACCATGAGCCAAGTCTTTGCCGATTCTTGGAGTTCAGCGGCAGTGGATACGGTTCGGGTACGGATACCGTTCAAACTAAGTTCAGGGCTGTATAAGTGATTTAAAAAGTTACATTATTCCTAGACTTTAATAAGTCAAACAAATCACAGATGGGCTATTTTGAGCAATTGGCAAAAGGATCGGGCAGGTCGATACTTGGCCGATGTGCAACTTCGGGGTCATCCGTTCAAGATACACTTACATCGCGTTCTCATTGATAGTGGATTCGCTTTTTTTGATCAGCAACGCTATCGAGAGCAACTTCAAGCCAATCGGGACATTTCACTGGACCGAATGATGTCCAACCTCTCAATTTGTGGACCTGGAACCGGTATTGGAAACACTTCCGTGAACGACAGCAGGTGATTCAAGCTTTGAGAGAGTTTAAAAGAGCATCTTGCGTTATATTTTTCTTTCAATTTTACGTAGTTACTGCTTTGAAGATGAAACCGATGAGGACCTTGATGAAACGAAAGGTACCGAAGGTGAAGTCTCTTCGGCCAAATTGTTCCATTGGGATGTAATTCCACCTATTACGCGAAAAAAGAAAGTTGACACTGAACCGAAATTGGAGGAGAAAGTGAAAGGAAAACTAATGGAGCGCATCCGAAACACCAAGATGGGCAAAGCCAAAATCAAACCTACAGTGGGAAGAACATTGTTGCGAAATTGATTGCTTAAAATACTATGTTTAACGCCGATTTGATTTCAGATGTCCGTGTGGGATCAGTTCAAAAGCTCCTCGGATGAAACCGGCAAAAATAATCGAAATTGTCTCGTTATTCCTGCGGGCATGGATCCGGGCAAGTTTTTGGAGGAGCAATTATCTCGAATCACCGATCATGATGGAATCGGACCCAAAATGTTGGACCCCAAGCTCGTTTGTGTGAAGGATATGAAATAGGACGATGGATCCTACAACGTCCTTGGCATCTTTTGAAGTGAAAAAAAATCTTGGCTGGTTTTGAAGGCCAAACAACTTAAGGATGTTTAGGTTAAATGTGAACAATAGAAGAGTTATGAGAAAAAATTAAATGATCGAAAATGAGAAATCAAGTAAGAAAATAATTGAAACCTATTTTTTTTGTCCAGGCTGGATGCCTCAGATATTTGCTTGGTACCCTATTTTCGGAAGCGAATTTCAATTTCTTTGTGTTGGATTGAAAGTGATACATGAGGTTAAAATGTTGTTTAGAAGTGACATTATTATTCCTAGTTGAATGCAATCAGAGAAAACTAGACCAGAGAAGTGGACCAAAAATCACCAGTAAATGCAGAAATGTGGACGGAAATAGGACGAATAAATGTGAAAGGTGAAAATATATTCATATTTTTGAAGCACCTTAGGTTTGGCATATCTTATGTTCTTCTGCCTCCACGCCTCCGTTTTTTGCGGATAGCGGAAATCTGACATTTATTCTCTCCGTCTTTCCGAGATTCTTTTCCTTTTCTTTTCAAGACCTGTGAAGATACTAATCCTAGGTGGGACCATTCAAGGATCACTGAAGACCTGAGGCTAGTTTTTTAGACGCAAAGATCAATCTCAAAATCGCACTTGGAGTATTTAAGTACGATCTTGAGATCGATCTTTTACGTCTAAAAAACTAGCCTCTGGATGCCTCGGCTTTTGGCAAAAGTCGTTTTCGAATTCTGGGCTAGCCAGAGAAAAATCTTGTTCAACCAGTTGTCTGCTTGGTGTTTTAAAGTTCACAAGTTTAATTTCAATTTGATCGACTGAAATGTAAGCATAATGCGCTTATCCGGCCGAACATTTGCACCTACAATCGTCCAAAAGGACGATAATAGGGTCAATTTTTCTCTCGTTTCCCCGCTTATGTATTGAGACTGTGGCAAATTTTGAAACGTTGAATGAAGTAACGCATCATGCTGAAATTCAGCAAACGACATTGATTTTTTGGTTGGAGCCACTCAAACACGATTGTGTTTTCTGATTATAGGTAAAAATTAAATTAAAAAACAAGTAAAAACAACAAGAAAACAGAAGAAAAGCAAATGGTCAAAACTTAAATGATCATTAGGTGACTAGGGATTGATGAGCATGTTTAGTCAAAGACGATTGTAGTAGAACAAAGAAGCATTTCAAAAATATGAAGGCTTGAGCTTTTTCGGCAGATCATTCGACATGGGAACAGCTCTCATAAAGAACGAGTTTTACCGACAGAAACGTCTAAATCTAGGTCCTTCCAAGAGGCCAGAGGTCTCTGCACGAGTTGCATAAGGGCACGAGATACCCATAAACTTGAATTTCTCATTCATTAACACACTACCACGTATCAAATTCCATGCCAATGTAAGATCGAGACGCGAGCGCCTATCTAGTAAAGCTTTAAGTTTCAAATGTTGGAGTCTTTTGCGGTAACATAATCTTTGCAACCCTTGTAGCTTCTTTATAAATGTTCGCTGTACCCGCTCAATGCAATGAATTTCGATTTTTAAGGCCGGATTCCAAATCTGAGAATTCGCCTCCATTATTGGGCGCGCATGGACCTGAAACAGTTCCACTCTTATGTCGGGGTTTCGACTTGTCTTTTTATTCGATGGACTAGGCCCCTTGCCTTAGCAGACAATTTCCCACAATGGTTGGTGAATCGCAAGCGATTGTCAACATGAATTCCTAAGTCTTTTTGAACATCCGCTCTCCCTATGAGAGCACCATTAAGAGTGTAGTAACTAGAAGGCAAAGCATTTCCAAATCACATTGTTATGTTTTTTAATCCGTTGAAACACATTTCATTGGACCTGACCCAACTTACGACGTGGTCAATGGCGTTTTGCAACATGATTTGATCCGTTTTGGTCTCAATAATTCCAAATATCTTTATATCATCTGCAAATTTTATCAATTGGAACGGGCTTTGGACATCGAGGTCGTCGACGAATGTCAAGAAAAGAAGGGGTCCAAGTAAACTACCCTGTGGTACAACGGTATGAACAGTTTTCCACTGAGACACTTTACCATTCAAGGTTACTCTCTGCTGTCGTTTTTGAAGCCATTGCTGAATCCATTTTCCCGTGAGTCCGCCAATTCCACACTCTCTCATTTATAACACCGAAAGTCCATGATCGGCACGATAAAAAGCTTTGGAGAAGTCTAGGTAAATGGTGTCTGCAGCTTTCCCTCGATCAACTCCTTGTATGACAAACTCAAGATGATTTATCAGATTTATTCGGCAAGATCACCCTTTTCGAAACCCATGTTGAGAATTCGAAATCAAACCACCTGGATGAAGATGGTCCACCAATTAATCCATTAAAATGGATTCCATCAACTTGCACACCGAGGAGGTTAAGGAGATAGACCTGTAATTGTTCAAATATCTTTTGTCTCCTCCATTGAATAACGGATATACATTAGCTATCTTCCAGTACTCGGGAATACCTCCTGTTGTCAAGGATAAGTTAAATGACATGGACAGAGGTCTCCCTATCGACAAGCCAAGGCCTTTCAAGAGGGAGATTGCTATGCCATATGACCCAGGTGCTCCTGATCTCTTTTTCCTCCTTAGCTTTTCCAAAATCTGGAAGAGTGTGAAGGTGTGAGAACTCAGATCAGCATACTTATTTGAGAGTGGACTACCAGTGAATGGTTGCACCTGATGCACATGTGACCATTCATTCAGTACATACCGTTCATGCACACATGAACCGCAGTGTTCGTTCAGTAGCTTAGCCATGATTCCATCATCTGCCTGACTTGTTCCCGCACAGCCGGTTAGTGGCCCCAGTGGGGCTGATTCTCGAGAATTCTCGCTCGAGAATTCTCGAGAATTTCTCAAAAAAATCGAGGATCGAAAATTCTCGAGAATTTTTCCGAATTCTCGAGAATTTTCGAGAATTTTTTATTAGATTACTCTAGGTCATATTTTGGAATTGATGGCAAAACTGTTTCATTCAAAACAAAAGTTTCAAGTAAAAGAACAATAGGAGCCATGAGCAATGTTTGAAACTTTATAAACATCTTTATGGTACATTCGAACAAGAAAATAACTCGTGAACCAGCCCAAACAAAATCTTCTCTGTCCAGATTCGAGGCAAGATTTTGTGTCTGATTTTTTTCGAGATTCTAATGGCTGTGGTGGTGTGTACAAGAAACCCCTGTTTTGAAAATTACAGCTGATCAAAAATGCGAAAATGTCCGAAGTATTAACAATGTCAGTAGAACGTTTCAGAAATGTCAGAAATGAAATTTCAGATATTATTGTACGTGAGGTCCAATCATTGTTTTTCACACTCATGTTCATATTGATTTTGGTATTTGGTATAAACTTAAAAAAACAAAACAATTTCAAGTGCTTTGGAAGCTTTGAATGTACATTTTTTTCGCTATTTTCACTTTTTCTCAAATTCTCGAGAATTCTCGAGAATTTTTCTCGAATTCTCGAGAAATTCTCATTCTCGAGAATTGAAATGTTCGAGAAAATCGTCAGCCCTAGGCCCCACACGATCAGTTACTCCATTCTTGCTTCTCATGTATCCGTAGAAGGTAGTGATGGACCGAAAGCGCTTCCGGCCGAAATTTCGGTTTCGGTTTCGGTTATGCCTACCGAAACCGGAAGAAGACAGGCATTAATTATAAAGGATGGATTTTGACAACATTCATCAGAAAAACACTTAAGGTTCTATTTGGAGTTCCACCATCAACATTTTAGGCACTTAAATTGTCCAAAAAAATGAATGACCGTTCACGGTCCTGAAAAAATCATATCAAGTTTCTAGAGAAATTGTCAAACACGATGAAATGTGATTCGGGCTCAGGAAACTAAGTGGAACAACTTTGATTTTCTGAGTTTCTCAAAGTCAGGTCTGGATTAAAAGTTATATACCTAAAAACGTATTAAATAAATTAATTTTTGAAAATCTGGTCAGTACACTTTTAAAATAGATTTAGATATCTGCTGAATCGAAATTTCTTGAAAATATGTTGCTCAGCTGCTGAGTTATTTGAGTTTAACCGGTTCATTTTTGGCCCAAAAAAGCGAAAAAACGTTCCGGGTATATGAAAACTCAAATTCCCAAGCAAATGATATAAATTTTTGATGTCACAAAATAAAATAAAAATCTTCATCCTTCTGTGTTTTATTGTAACATTTAAAAATACCAGTTATTAAAACTGAAGACACACTAAAAATGCATATTTTTGAAAAATTATGTTTCCATTGATTTCAGTACATTTGGTAAGGTTTGCAAATGAAAATTGAAAAAAAAAAATGTTGAAATTGTCTTTGTATTTTGCGAGAATTCGATATTTCTCGAAGGACCATGTTCAAATGGACCAAAATCGATTTTTTAAAACCTTATTGAATTTTGCAAAATTTGCATTGAGGACTTGCCAATATTACCTTTCCATAATTCAAAAGGCACAATACGAAAAATTGTATTTTTAGTGTGTTTTCGGAAATAATATATATTATTTTGACATCCCATGACAAAACATAGAAGAATGAAGAATTTTTATTTTATCTTTTGACATCAAAAATCTATATCATGGAATCATGGAATGGAGTAACGCGAATAAGCTGATGGCTCGGATAAAGTTGCTGTTTTTTTGGCCTAAAATTACAGTATTTTTGGCAAAAGTTCCACTCCATTCGATAAGTGGCTAACAAGTTGATACTTTTGGCTTAAAGATGTCAGCTTTTGGCATAACAATGTCAGCTTTTGGCATCAAAATATTTAATTTGGCCAAAAATATGTCTCAATTCGGGGCGAAAGTTTGTCATCATTTTTTTATCCTTTGGCTTCCTTCAGAACCCAGTTTTGTTTGTACAAATTCTTCGGAAAAAGCTATTATTTCTTTGAAAAGGCCCCATAAAGTACGTGTAAAATAAACAATTAGAACAAATTGCGCAAGATCCAAGTGATAGAGACAAAAAGTAGCCGAAAAAATGCAATTTTTAATACAAGTTGCACTTCATTTTGCAACTTGAACAGGGCTTTGCTCCTCCCCTTCTGATTAATCACATTAAATGGATACTTTCCTATCCGATTGGATTTATGTCACATGCAGGCACCTCACTCTTTTGACTTCTTGTACACGTATCTTGTTTTTTACACTAAAGAATTCGCTCACTTTCTCTACAAATATAAGCTTGGCTGAAACTATCTTCACATATATTTTTGGAAAATTTAATGACATGATTCATTTTGGAGGCACACTTTACACCTAACTGACTCTGCATTAAAAATGTCAACTTGCCCTAATAGATGGTGCACTTTATTGCGAATATGACGGTAGTTATAGTGGTGAATGCTTAATCTTAGTGCATATGCCTTTTCTTTTAGATATTTTCGAACGTTTGATTCATTTTGGAAAAGCTCTATTTTGCAAAGAACATTCATATACTTTTTGCTCAAATTTTTTCTTCCTTAAAATTAGTGATGGACCGAAAGCGCTTTCGGCCGAAATTTCGGTTTCGGTTTCGGTTTCAGTTATGCCTAAGGAAACCGAAAGCAGACATGTACTATAAAGGACAGAGTTTGACAACAAAATCGAATTATTTTTTTCCAAAAACAACTGAAATTCAAGTTTCCCGATCTTTCAAAATCTGCAGCCTACCCAACATCGAAAACATGAGCAATTTTATTTTTAAGGTGGATTTTGCATTTATATAACTTTGTAGTCAGCTGCTTTTGGTTTCGGTTTCGGTTTTGGTTAAACCCTCTTTCGGTTGAAACTTTCGATTTCGGTTATGAGCCCTTTCGGTCCATCACTAGTAGAAGGATCTCAAATTTCCAAGTGCGGAAAGCCCCTCTTCGAATTTCATCTTGGCTTCTTTCACTTTAACCATAGAGTTGGCTTTTTTGAATTTTAGTTTGTGAGCATGATCCTTCGTCAAGCGAAAGGTTTTCTCATAGTGTGTTTTGCTTCTAATTTCTTTGAGTAAATCGGAATTCAGCCAAAATGGTCTTGTTTTCTGGCGACGATGTCTCTTGGGAATGAAAGCATCACAATCGGCTTGAAGTCCGTCCTTGATCCTTAACCAAAAATTCTCCGACGTTTCATTCCTAGAGGGACTCCAATCAATTTGATCAAGAAATCCCTTGAAGGATCTGAAATCAGCCCTTGCATAATTCATTACTGCTTCTGACCTTTTCTGAAAATTTGGATTGTACATCAAGCCATAGACCTCGATATTGCTGGACTGAGATGGTAGCTTCAAAATTTATCATCTTTGCTCCCATTCAAGAGAAAATCTTATATTTTATAGGAGTTGTGATTTATGTAACAAGAAACTTGTCTACCAATTTTCAGCTCAATCGAACGACGGAATCAAAAGTTATGCTTCTTTTAAATTCAGGAAGGCAAAGGCGGAAAATGAACTCGTTCTACCCCTTGTTGCAAGATCTTGCTTGATCTTGGTACATTGAAAACAAGGGTCAAGAGCGAGCAACATGACAAAAACCATGAATCTTTTGAAGCCAAGACGTCTCACATAAAAAATCATCACTTTCTGTCCACAAGGGTTCGTTCACCAAAAACAAAACCAATAGTTCACTTTTTAGGAAGAGCAACATATTTTCTTTACAAAATATTGGATTTTCGCGAGTTTTTCGCTATTGATGTCCATTTTTGAAACGTGCACGGGTCGCCCAACATATTTGATCAAATCTTAACTTACAATAGAAATAAGTTTGTCCAACAACAAAGTTTGTAAAATAACACCTGCTCACAAGAGATCTTCATTTCGGTGTTTAGCATAGACACGGACATCTAGAGATATCTCTAGAGGTCCATGGCATAGATCAGGAAATACCGGGTGTTTCAAAAGAAACGGAACACCTAATTCCATCGTCAATAACTCATGATTGATAACATGTTTGAACCTCACCTTTATTGGATAGGATTGGCCAAACACTTGACTTGAAAAGTCAGAAAAAGCAATTTCACCTAATTTCAATATTTAAGCGACGACGATTTTTTCCCTGAAGGGCCCTTTACGAAAACAGCGTTCGTGACTCCGACTTTTTCTCTCTTCATAAATTTGGCTAAAATCAAAAATAAGGCGACAAAAAGAGAATAACAACTTGTGTATCTTAAGAATTGTTATCTGCCGCATCTTTTTGAGCTCTATATATTTTTTGTGAGATCAACCATTTCCGAGTTACGGACATGGTTTGCTGTTCCGTTTCTTATGAATCACCCGGTAGTTCAAATTAGCCGATTTCAGGCCCAGTCAACCTACCGTCTCTATGTCCCAGGTATTCTCTTTGCTATTGTATCTAAATGTTACGATTTCAAAAAAGGTCTTGACTTGTGAAACATTGCCCTTAATTTGCCCTCCTTCACCTGGACGACGGTTCAAATATTTGGCGGATCAACTGATTTGAAAGCAACAAAATATTAATTTGTCGGTCTTTTTGTTTGTTCTTGGTCATAAACCAAATACTCACAAAATCCGTGGATACGCCCGCCATAACATCCATAATGATTATGAACAATGATTTTTCACGATCACAAGTCACGATTTAATTAAGTTTTGTTTGTTCCCGGGCATCTTTCAAAAAGTACCACTTGTAGTCACTTTGAGACACGTGAGATAAAATTTCTCAAATATCAGTCTTTTGTTAAAATTTTGAAATAAAGATAAAGAGCTTTTGACCGCACTTTAGATTGTATATTTAGTGCTCAAGATTTGTATTCGTCAACAGTGACTAGGAGTGACCCATTTCACTTCACGTATGAATCTTAAACTCTTTTCCAGGAGTTTGCTGTCGACAAGTCAGGATGTAAAATTCTTCATCATGGTTGCAGATGTTGTTGCTTAATGGTGGTAGCCATAACCGTAGGCGGAACGGTAGCCATAGGCGGGATAACCGTAGCCGTAGCTTCTGTATCCATAACCGGGCTCAGCCTCGGCCTCACGCTTGTGGTAACGTCCGTAGGATCGGTAAGCGGGATATCCGTAGCTTCGGTATCCGTATCCATGTCCGTATCCGTAGCTAGGCTCAGCCTCGGCCTCACGCTTGTGAACACGACCGTATCCGTATCCGTAGGCGGGAGAAGCATAACCGTAACCGTAAGCAGGGCCATAACCATATCCTCGAGACACATGAGTGTAGCTACCAGAGTAACCATAAGAGGGCTCAGCCTCAGCAACAGCGGTGGGTTCGGCATCAGCCTCGGCCTCACGCTTGTGGTATCGGTGACCGTAGCCATAAGAGTAACCATAAGCGGGGTAGGAGTGGCCGTAACCATAGGCAGGGTAGCCGTATCCATAACCGGGCTCGGCGTCAGCATCAGCCTCGGCCTCGCGCTTGTGCAGACCACGGTAACCATGGCCGTATCCGTAACCACCATATCCATGACCATAACCATAGCCAAGGCTGCGGTATCCGTGTCCGTATCCGTATCCGGGCTCGGCAGAAACGGCAGCGGCCAAAAGGACGGCAAGACAGATGAACTGGAAGTGTCAAAGAAAAAAAAATAATGGAGATTGCTCAACTTTTTGATATTCTCAATTAGTATGGTTTGTTGCAATACTTACGGATTTCATGATTGTTGGGTGGATGACTTTGTCGGCAGCAAAGTTCAGCTAGAAGATTCAGTGAGACTGTGCCATTCACCAATGGTCTCGTACCTTTTATATTCGATCATTTCGTCGGGCGGGTGAAGCGCCTTCAAACTTGCGGCACCACCTCCCCACAATACCAATGCCAACCAAAGGATGAAACCAATGGATTTAGAACAAATAAACATTCATCTAGGCTTCATGGTTTTATATTAGCAATGTATCAAGGATTGGACTTTTACTATATTTACTATTTTTTTTGGTTGGTTGATTCAATCTAATTTGAAATTCAACCTAGAAGTGCAAATTTATATGTTTAAGGCAAACGTCTGGTATCATCTTATTTACCTCTGACTTAAATTTTTTTGCAACTATGAAATCAAAATTGATCATGTGTGTGATCATATAGTATGGCATGAGTTCTAAATTTCAAAAAAATCCGAAAAAATGATCTTCAAAGTTTTTGGACCCAAAAAATCCTCGACTTAATGCAACATGCACAAAGGCTGCTCAAGTGAGCGTTTTAAATCATTCCGTTAGCTGTAAAACAAGGCCGTTGCTCAGCCAATTGTGGCAATTCCAAGTCATGTTTTAATCTGCCGTCTACTCAAAGGGTTTAGGTTCGTGGAAACAATAGATATTTCACGTAAGGCTACCTTGGCTGGAGATTGGTCAATTATTTGCATAATTCACTTTCAGTGTGATTAAATAAAAAGCACTTCAGCAAGCCTTGTGCTACTACAAAAATACACTAGGACTTAATAATGATACAAAGCAATAATTCAAAGATGCAGATTTGTTCAGTTGATTCTGTAGAAGTATATCAATATTTAAAAATAAGTCTCGTAAAGAAAAATGAAATAATTTTTACTGCTTCTTTCTAGCAATGTATGATGTGAAAAATGTAAAACGTCTCATTTGCATATTTTGCATTTTTTGCTGATTTTGACAAAAACGACGAAAAAGTTGGTGGTTCCGTGGAAATTAAGGGCTTCTACTGTTATTTTTGTAAGCAAATGGGAATTGGTCCGATTGGACCATGAGTGGGCTCAGTATCGGATGGGATCACTTTGGAGTTAGTGAGTTGGATCACAAAAACACAAACCAATTCAGAGCTAGCACCCGAACCAACTGTGATTCCCCGCGGAAGTGTAACGAAATAGGAGTGAGCTCATTTAACTTGAATGAAAAGGAACTACTAGGAAGCTCAATAAAACTGAAGCAATGATGTTAGTAAAACGAATGAGATGATGTTAGAAATCTTTCTATAAGACCCTATATGAATCATATACAATCCAATCTGATCCAGATTTGCACCAATCTGGATCTGAGCCGGCTTCAAAGTTTTGATTTCTGTTCTGAAACAAACAGTTTAATCTGGAAAGTCGCTTAATTGATCTTGATCCAGAACCAAAAAATCTTGGCAAATCAACACATTTTGCATTTTATTGCATTTTTCCCCTTGTATTAGCATATTTTTCCTCTTTTACTTTTCATTTACATTTTGTGTCATTTTTTCATATTTTTGTACATTATTCACTCTGTTTAATTACATTTTATTTACCACTCTAATGATACTGTACATCTCATTTTCTACCAAATAAACTGAGCTCATTTACAACCAGACTTAAGGAGAGGTTTCTAAATGCAAAATAGCAAGCATATCCAAGGACTTAGACTTTTTGAAAACACGCGAAAATTTAAATGACTTGAAATTGTTAAACTCCATTCTTTATACTGCATGTTTGCTTTTGGTTTCGGTAGGCATGACGGAAACCGAATGTGATTTATCAGGTGTAATTTTAAGACAGATATGTGATTAATTGTTGCTAGAAAAACAAGTGCCACTTTGATATTTGGTTACGGTGTTCCGTGATACATAAATAATAAATAACAAACTAAATCCGTAAAAATAATTAATTGTAAAAATTGGATGGCAGAATAAAATTTTTCTTGAGGAGTAAGACTAGTCGTGTGGTAACACCACAAACTACCCCCAGACTTCTCAATTCTAGCTAAGCAGGCAGACCGCTGTGACAGTGCGGAGATCCGTGACCTCTAGATGACGTAGGCTGTTTTTTCTGAATTGACTCTGAGAATCGAACTTCAAAAAGGATATTTGCGTTACAAACACGGTGGCGCACTCTATGACGTTCCTTATGAAACAATCATTTTTACCAATGTTGTTAGGTAATCCCTCATAGAGGGCGGTTTTGTCGACGTCAAAATTGAGATATCTCTATTTTATTTATCTATGGGTAACACCTCCAACCAAAAACAACTGAAAATGATGTCCGTCACGATTCAAGAGCTCATAGAATCTCTACCGTTCATCAACATTTTAAGCATAGAAAAGACACCTTAAAAGTTGCACACAAACGTGTTCCAGATGAAGAACCGTTCACACTTTCCAATTTGGTCGATAGCATACCAAACCTCATTTCCATGGATGTAGAGACTATTTGAGGGCAGATTGATTTTTAAGTCGTTCAAATCTATTCTTACATAATGAAAATATTTTGGTTCAAAATTGGGAGTTGCATGGATTGATCCTGTAACAAAAGATCTCAAGTCATTATTATTATTATTAGTATATTTCAACATTTTAAAGAATGGGATTCCTTGCAAAAAAGTTAATATTTCACATTACTGCATAAGTTATGTATATGAAATTAACATTGATATGAAATTAGGTCTACCAACGAGTTACTTTTGGCAGATCTATTAGATTTAGTTAAAGTACTGTTGGATTACATGAACCAGTCAATGCAACATATTTTGCATAATTCCCTAAATTATGAGAAGTTTTGTCTCTTTGCATGTGCATGCACAAAGTCACTTTTTGGCGGCCAAAAAAACAGGAAAAGTTGCCACTTGGCAGCCATTTCTATTTCAATATTATTATTGTTACTGTGAAGATATTGTGATTCTCAAAACTACTTCTCAAGATTTTTTCCCAAATTTTCAAAATTCGGTGGATTTTTTGGTCATACGCGTGCTCATGAGAAAAAAAGTCTCAATTTGACACTAGAGACAAGTGACAAGCTTGATCCTCCCCGCCAAGCAATGGCCCTCTCTGGGTGGGTGTGAATGTGTCAGGAAAAGCTTTCTTGAGAAAGGTTCGGGAGGAGAATCGAATCAAGAACTTCTTGAACATTAAGACATTGATCATCGATCGGCATGTGATAAGAAATATGAAAATAGAAGATGCAATGATATGACTGACCAAAAGCGCTTTTGGGTGAATTTTTTTTTTTTTTGTTATTGCGGATTTTCTACTACCGCTACAAGGAATGCGATTCCCTGTAAACAAGGATTTCTCCCGACAGCTTCAATCCGACCCCAACAGGATTCGAACCCACGCCGTCTGTGGAAGCACTTACACTCGGCTCTTATTATAACCACAAACTACCCCCAGACTTCTCAATTCTAGCTAAGCAGGCAGACCGCCGTGACAGTGCGGAGATCCGTGACCTCTAGATGACGTAGGCTGTTTTTTCTGAATTGACTCTGAGAATCGAACTTCAAAAAGGATATTTGCGTTACAAACACGGTGGCGCACTCTATGACGTTCCTTATGAAACAATCATTTTTACCAATGCTGTTAGGTAATCCCTCATAGAGGGCGGTTTTGTCGACGTCAAAATTGAGATATCTCTATTTTATTTATCTATGTGAGAACGCATTAGTACGCGCAGCCACTCTGGCTTCCTTGAAAGGATTTCTCCCGACAGCTTCAATCCGACCCCCAACAGGATTCGAACCTACGCCGTCTGGGGAAGCACTTACACTCGGCACTTTTAAGAACGCGCTAGTACGCGTGGCCACTCTGGCTTCCTTCTTAGTCATTTTTTTTGGCAAAAAGCTCTGAAACTACGTTAACTTTGTTTTAGATAAAACCATTTTGTTTCTTTTTTTGCAAATTTGATAAGAAGAGCAAATTTATGTTTGAAGTTGGGTAATTGTAAATTTCAAAAATCGGAAAAAGCTTTTTGTTGCATGTACTAATGAGATTGATCAAAATCCCTCTTCCGATTACGATACTCTCCTCTGTTCATCAAAAAAACCATTCTGATCCAACGGCTTTTTCCCAACAAAATTAATAAGCTTTCAAACTCCATTCATTATATTGCATGGTTCCTATTGGTTTTAGAAGTGCAACCAAAACTAAAATTAAAATTTCAGCCTAAGAAGCTTTTTTTATTTACATCACTAAAATTTAGATACCACAATTGAGGCTGTCTGAAAAGGCATAAACTTTTGTTTCACATCAGACTTTGTTTAAGGGGCACATTGGAAATCGAACTTTGAATGGCGGCCAAATAGTGTATTATGTTGAAATTTGGCAATCACTTTGTAAATTCCTCTGCCATTGAATTTCAAAAATTCCCATTGAGGTTACCCAATTTTGATCAAGAAGCCATAAATTTTCTCTTGCAAAAATTCCGCTTCAAAAGTTGCCATACGGCGGCCAAATTTACCCTGGCGGCCACTAATTTTTTCCGTGGACATTGTCTATCAATAGTTGCCACTTTCGTCTCTGAGAGTGCAATGTAGTGTGCGCCTAGACGTCCTAAAATCTATTAGCTGAAGTTGTTAGTCGGCAGTCTCATTATGACCAACAGCCTATCGATATTTTCTTGTATTTTTTTACAATTTTTATTGTACAAGAGCTGTCTTGATCTCGTATTTCAAAATGACACCCAAATCAATTGCTATACATATGGAGGGTGCCTGTGAGCGTGATTAAAGTTGGATTAATTGAATACAAGATTAATTAGAGTCATATTAACTCCCCTTGAAATGGAAGATGTTTCATTTTTGGCGAGAAGAAGAAAGCTAATGGTTCCAGAACAGATTGAATAACTTCATGATTTAACAAGAGAAATGTCTCACTATTTAACAGGACCAAGAGATATCGACCTGGACCCTGATGATGACATAGTTTGTCAAAATTAGTTGGTGCAAATGTCTTCTGACGGTCCTCAAGGCCTAAATTGCATCCAGACAATTGAAAACCTCCATTGGATTTTCCAACACTCATACAACCCGACTCAAACAGAATTTACATCATGTTATAAAACCTGATTTGCTCTTTTGACGATCATTGAACCATCATCAAAATTTGAATCCACGGAATCCAACCATAAAGGGGCAATTTTATATTGTCCTTTGGGTGCTTCTCAAATCATGGACACATCAACTTTTATCAAAAACAGAGCCTTGGGGAATCAATTCATTTTGGCGTTGACATGACAAAAATGTGTAAAATATTGAAGTAGTTTGTAAATGACTGATACATATTCAACTCTTCGGAGTGAAAATTTAGCGTTGAACTGTCCTTCAATGCAAACTAGACAAGCCCCGGTTCGATCCCGGGCTTGCCGAGTCCTCTTGGCCTGTGGTAGTAAGTTACATGCAGTAATCACGGCCCTTGGCGGCTTAAATGGGCGAACCTGGGGTCATTCCCGAGGGTGAAGTAAAAAATTAATGCTTGTTGGCTTGTAATTGTCCAAGTGGAGCGGCAATATCCCCATATGGCGGACAGCCTTTATCAGATCACAGCTGCGAAGCTGCGTTCTGACTCCACCACAAGCAAACAAACAATTAGATTACACCTTATATATTAGGGAATGTTGATTTCAATAGGCAGCAACGATTTTACTCCTTTGAGATGGCCCATGTGATTTCAAAGACCAAAATAATCAACAAGGAGGTTGCCAACACCTTTCAATTGCAAACATGATTCATCTAAAAAGACCAGGAAGATGTTCCAGGAGAAAAATAAGCACCTTGGCTTAATCCAAAAGCAAGGGATGTCCAGATTGAAGGTAGAATGGGCTTGTAACTCGTTGAAATGCACGATATTTGAGCTGTTCAAAAACGTAAGTACACATTTATCTCTTATGAGCAGATATTATTTTACCAATTTTGTTGTTTGACTTGTTCGAAGTTATGATTTAATTAGACAAGGTATGTTGGGCGACCCCAACGTATTTACGTATACATAAAGACGCTTCACGTAAACATAGAAAAAAGCACCAAGAACGAGCAACATGACAAAAATCATGTACCTTGGAAGCCATCTCACACCGAAAATTATCATTTTCTATCCCCAAGGGTTCACCAAACACAAATATATGAGTACGAACAACATCTTTAATTTCCAAATTCTGGGATTTTGAACAGTTTTTCGCTTTTGACTTCCAATTTTTGAAACGTTCAGGGGTCGCTCAATATACCTTGTCTAATTAAATCATAATTTCGAACATGATTGCAAAATAACAAAACATGTAAAATAACATCTACTTTCAACTTATACAAGATAAGTCTTAATTTCGATTTTCAACATCGAAGCAAACATCGTGCCTTTTAACGAGCTATAAGCCTTATTAACCTATAATCTGGATGCCGCACGTAAATGTTATTTGGAGTGATCTAGACCAAAGGCTTGTCTCCTTACATCATCGAGACAAAGCTCAGGGTCAGCAAAGACATTTATCTGAGTGTAATGGAGGTTGTGGTGTTATATTGGATCAAAGAGATGACTAAGAACCGCCCCTGGGTGTGGTGGCAAGACATGACACCCTGCCAAGTATCCAAGAAGTCTTTCCTGTGGCTCTAAGACAAGGGTTCTTACTTTTTTGAGCCTGGGCCCCTTAGCGCTTCTTGAGAAGCCTAAAACCCTTTTAATTTAGATATTGCAATTCAAATGCATGTTTTTTTCGCCATAACATTCTGAAATTTTTAGGAAAGTTACTACTGTAATCCAATAACTTAAAATTCGAGTTCATAACGCAACTTTTGGTATTGACATCCTATAAACTTCCTCTTGTGGCATTATAAGAAATTCTAAAATCAAATTTCCACCCAACACCAAAAGTTGCAACTTTTGGTTCAAATTTCATTTTGCAACTTTGTTTGCGGCCTAGTAATTGCACTCACAGGTTTAGATCATGATCATAACTCTGGAGAAAAAGAAAGTTATATTACGAAATATGTGAAAAAACTACTTACAACTCTTTAAATTTACGGGAAAATTGCGAGGAAAAATTGTCTTTTTCTTCACTTTAAAAATAAAGATGAGTATTTGACCACACTATAGATTGTATATTTAGTGCAAAAGGTTTGTATTCGTCAACAGTGACTAGGAGTGACCCATTTCACTTCACATATGAATCTTAAACTCTTTTCCAGGAGTTTGCTGTCGACAAGTCAGGATGTAAAATTCTTCATTATGGTTGCAGATGTAGTTGCTTAATGGTGGTAGCCATAACCGTAGGCGGAACGGTAGCCATAGGCGGGATAACCGTAGCCGTAGCTTCTGTATCCATAACCGGGCTCAGCCTCGGCTTCACGCTTGTGGTAACGTCCGTAGGATCGGTAAGCGGGATAGCCGTAGCTTCGGTATCCGTATCCATGTCCGTATCCGTAGCTGGGCTCAGCCTCGGCCTCACGCTTGTGAACACGACCGTATCCGTATCCGTAGGCGGGAGAAGCATAACCGTAACCGTAAGCAGGGCCATAACCATATCCTCGAGACACATGAGTGTAGCTACCAGAGTAACCATAAGAGGGCTCAGCCTCAGCAACAGCGGTGGGTTCGGCATCAGCCTCGGCCTCACGCTTGTGGTATCGGTGACCGTAGCCATAAGAGTAACCATAAGCGGGGTAGGAGTGGCCGTAACCATAGGCAGGGTAGCCGTATCCATAACCGGGCTCGGCGTCAGCATCAGCCTCGGCCTCACGCTTGTGCAGACCACGGTAACCATGGCCGTATCCGTAACCACCATATCCATGACCATAACCGTAGCCAAGGCTGCGGTATCCGTGTCCGTATCCGTATCCAGGCTCGGCAGAGACGGCAGCGGCCAAAAGGACGGCAAGACAGATGAACTGCAAGAGAAAGAGAATATTATTATTATTATCATGGATATCACCTTATCTTTTCACTAAGCAAGCACTAAAGTTTGTTTCAGTACTTACGGATTTCATGTTGATTGTTGAGTGGATGACTTTGTCGGCAGCAAAGTTCAGCTAGAAGATTCAGTGAGACTGTGCCATTCTCCGATGATCTGTTCCCTTTTATACTAGAACCAACGATGAAGTCGATGGTTGCTGCCTCTCGTTCGAAGGAAGCAACGGCCAAGCCTCGAACCAAGAGGGGCTTGTCCAAGGGATTGTCTACCGTACGAACGAACATGTACATGTACGAACAGCGTCATGTGATTGTTCACTTTGCTCTGCATTTTGCCAATCCTCCGTCTCCCCGAAAGTAAGGTACCTGCGTGGCAATTAGCGTTGGCGCATTCCGAAATATTGAACCAAGTAATAAGTTTAACCTCATTGTAGGGCCATTGACTGGGTTTAATGACACCATGGTTTCCAAGTTTAACATTCCAAAAGGCGATCCTGCCGCATGGTCTTGTTGCAACTCTATGTTGTCTATCATATCATGAACACCATGTTTTGTTTGAGATTGCGAAGAGATTTTTCAACCAAAACCATACCAATTACAAATAATCGGATGACTGCTGGCTTTTTCATTCAGCGTAAATGTAAATTTGTAACCAAACCACAAGCGTATTTGCCAGACTTCCATGGAAAGATTTGACCAAGTTTTCAATGTATTTGACTGGGACAAATGACTTCCTATGTGTTCAGTGTCCTTGTTCTGGTGCATTCTCAGAATGTCGTTCGAGTGAGATCTCATAAGCGCATTCATTAAGATTATTACTACAAGCAACATTTGTCGAATGATTCCTACAACTCTTAGTGATCTCAATGCTTGGAGGCTGCCTCGTTCAACTAGAATTGAGGTTGTAAATAAGGATATCATTCTATAGCCCATTTGACCTTTTTGTTACATAATTCGTTGTGTAGAGATCCTGACTGGCAGCCTATCACTATCAATCCTACTCCGTGAGAATTACCAATATGCGAAGGGATGCGTCTAGAACTATCTTTGGCACAAAGAGCAATCTGACGTTGAAGTACGAAACCCACGAGCTGAACTTTGCTCTTTACCAAGCCTCCAAAAAATCATTTTCCGAAGCGTTCGTGGGCTTCGGTCGGGGTGGCATCAGGGGTGCCGACCCCAAGAATCCCGTCATGGAATTCACGTCATTTCTTTGCATGGCAACATCCAAGGTCCTTTCGGTAAAGGCACTCCCAGGGTCTAATAAAACAATTGCAAGAATCATTGAAAAGGAAGGTGTCTGATTGTTTCTCTCAAGAAAGACAGGAACCCTTGACTCGAGCTCTTTAGTGTGGATTATTGAATGGGCCAAGCCCCTCTCGAGTTCACAAGGGTACATGTACCGGTAAAGGCACTAACTACATACTGTAGGTACTTTACCACGGATACCAACTTGGAAGCAACATTTGATTGGCCGAGAAATGAGGCGTGGATCCGCCAAAGGACCTCCAACTCAAGATCTACTTGCGAACAGATACTTCGAATGCTAAATGTCGTGACTTGATGAAGCTAAAAAGAATGCTTAAGGAGAATTGAGTTAAATGTATGGCAGAGGGCTTAAAGATGAGAGTGATGCATCAGTTGGCCGAGGCTTGACCGATTCCTTCTTAGAACAACAAAAAAATATCAGTTGGCCTTTTCTTTCTTGGAATCTAAAATTTGAGTCTGAGCAAAAAAAGAGCCCTTGGAAAGTCCATGTTTGTGATTCGATATGTGTTTCTGCCTGACTTTTGGTCTCCTTAGGGCTAAAAGCGCATTCAAAAATCTTGAATACACAATTCCAAAGCTTTTATAACTCCCCATTAATACAGTTCGTGTCTATTCTAACCCATGAAGAAAGTAGCAATTAAAAGATGTATCATGCCATCTATGATGATTTTCCCATTTTAGATCTGAAACGGGGTCCTTTGCTAGTTGATTCGTCGTTTTTTGACTCGAGGGTAGGCCAAGCCTCCACAAGATTGCAGAAATCATCGGATCATGCCATGTAGACTTGTGCATTTTTGACGAATGAAGTGGCTAACAAAAAGATAAAATTGCTCGAATCGACCTGAACTGCCAAGAAACCCACGGTGCAAATTGAATCGCCTCAAGGAATGAGCGACATTTTCAATAGACATTTCAAAAGGTTGTCCTCGTTCGAATAGCTCGGAACTAAGTGATGCTCATGATGAGGTTGCTACAACATCATTTGATCTCATTCTTTGTTGACAGTTCCTCCAGGACCTCTCGGCATCCTTTGAACCTGAAGCTGTGCTTTAATTACCTCTTTTACAAATGATCAAGAGCTATAATGATAGGAGCTGGAAAAAGATTGAACAGTCCTGTAAGCATATAATTCAATAAGAATTTGCTTTACTAAAATCTAGTAAATTACCATTTGTTGGACACCTGGAACGAATGAGCGTCTAGACATTCTACATCATAAACATTTCATCTAGCCGCAGTTTTCCATTCTTCACTTTCTCTTCCAATTTTAAACCTAGTGGTCAACCATATTTAGGATTTTGACAAACTACGTCTAAGACTTTTGGCGTCTTGAATGAACATCTTGGTTGCCGTTGCCCTTTTATTGTTTTTGTTCATGTGTGGTACAAATATACAATTGTAATGTCATTGCCATCAACAGGAGTTCTGTGAATATTTTGATCTGATTCTTGAAGCTCCCATCCACCATTCAAACCACTCTTGTCACAAAGGTTCTCGATCTCAGGGTAGGATTCATATTATGTATATCCATAACGATCTGACTACATACGTTTCCAGTAGCTTTGTCTTGTGATGTGGTGAGTTACAAATATGATGCCGCTCTGTTTGCAATCACTCACGAATCATGACCAAAGGCACGAAATTGGAAATGTCGAGGGTCGTTCGTGGTTGCTTAAAGCCAACACCTCTCAAGAACTTGTCCATAAAAATTGCCTAACATTTTATTACAGGGGTTTACTCACACCTACCATAGCAATCATATCGATCATCTTGGCAGATTTTGGGATAGAAAGATGAATGTATAGGGCTCCATCTTGTGCCGTTATGTATCGAATCTTATCATAACCCGAAATCCAACTTGCTAATCAAATCAGCAACTGCGTTCCTCTCTCTCTCTTCTGTCTTTCAAACAGAGACGATTCAAGAATCTTTGGGGTTGGAGGTAAAGTTCTTGGCGTATTTGTAATGAATAAGAACTAATGAAAATGTCCATGTCCTTCCTTAATAAAGGTCCATAACTATCGATCTACCATTATTTTAAATCTATTCAAAAAAGAAGGGATCTGAACTTAGAGCATTTGTTAAGAGATACAACACTCCAATATTTGAGAATCCGAATGTCAAGAGATAGAGATAAAACTCTTTATGTTTGTTGTGGGTTGAAATGTTAAAGTTGAAATTGAATCAAAGAATGCGAGTCAACCCATCCTGATCCAGTTTCAATGCCAAATGATCGCGCCATCTATTTATGGTTGCACGAAAAATAATACCCTACCACTCAAGCTTGACATTTTGGGCTGAATATTTTAACCAAAGGTTTTTTTTTCAACTGCTGATAAAACCCGTCTTTCACATACTTTAGGAAGGGATGTTACGGAGACAAGTACTCAATCGATGTATCCAAGTTCAGTAAACTATACTTTCGTACTGGCTTCTGGAATTTGTAACGATAGCTTTAAACTAGTTATACCAGAATGAAATTTTTTGAACTAGTTCGGGAGGTTGTTTTGTCTCATACATAGTTCGAATAAGTACAGATCATTCATTAGCATCTATGACTTTTCTTATCCAAACAATCACGTTTCACCACGCACTTGGCATTGACACGACAGAATGTAGTTGAAAGCCATCAGCTTGAATGAGTGATAAACACGAGGGTATCAGTCTTTGGGCAACTACAAATGAATTGTGCTTGCTCTTTTTTTAAATCTGGAAGTGTGTATTTGTAAAAAAACGTCTTTCTTGCTTTTTCCATACAATTTTTGACTGAAGTTCCATCCAGGAAAAGTAAAAGTGTTAAAATGATAATGGTTGATTTGCTTTGGAAGTTGCAGCTGAAGCAACTCGTTTAGAAATATTACATTGATGACATTTTCAAGACAAAGAAAACTTAAAATTAAGGCCCCCATTATTCGAAACTTGAAATTAGGAAAGGGCTATAAAATAGACGACAAAAGTCAAGATAGGTAAATTGGTTTCATTCGAAGGAAAAGGACATCTTCAAGTAAAAACCAAATTTAATTACACACTCATAGATTTGTCTAACTTGAAAACATTATATCCATATTTTAGTTGCCATCCATATTTTACTTGACTAATCTCAGATCAACGACGACCTTTGCAAGGCACTTCCTTCAATAACAAGTCACCACATTTTATTGGTTCCTGAGGGCCACAAAAAGCCCTTCGTGAACGATAAACATAATTTGAGGTATTTATAGTAGTAGGATATTAGAGATAACGAAAGTATTTGTAGTTAATTCTTATCTAGAGTCATATGGTCTCTAGATCATCACTAAAAAGACCCATTCCCCACACACTAATGAATGACAATTCATCATCGGGATTTCCGATCAGGGTGGGGATTTTTGCCCACCCCACTCCACTTCCAACGCCTCTACGTCTAACTTCAAGACAGACAGAGCAGACCATCCATCCATGATGGTAGTGATAGAGGTTAGTAGAGGCTTGATAGAATATAGTACGTGTGTGTCGTCGTGTACCAGAGATGTTTCATAAATTCTCTTCAAAGACAACATCAGCACATTTGAAGAAGCAAAGACGACGGCAATCATGATGATGATGAAAATTGTGGTTATGAGGGGCTTGGCATTGTATCTCGGTTACGTGTGCGTAACTGAGAGGGATGAAGGGAATAACTTCGAATGAGATGGACTTGTTTCTAGTGTTTATTAGCGTAAATAAGTCGACTTACGTTAACACTTTCTTTGTTTTGATCAATATGATGCTGGAAAATGCACTATTTGTTTTCTTTTTAAATCAGGTCTGAAAAAAATGTACGTTTTGCTGAATTCTTTCCAACCATTTTCGCATATTACAGTAGTTTGAATTTTAATCAACTTTCTAGCCTTCGATAACAGCCACAATTTTGAAGATGCGACGTTTTCAAAAATCAAAATGACTGCAGACAATATTTTGAAAAAGTTATCAAATTCAAATAAGTCTCGAAGATGTGATTTTTCTAAGAAACTAAAAGGTACGGTAATTAAAGTGACAGAAGATTTTATTTATAAAAGTGGTTCAATTCAAATAGGTGTTATTGCCCTCCTCCCCCGTTCTATGAATGGCTGGTAGTGCATGAGGTTCGTTTGTCTCTTGGTCATATTAATGAGTAGTTAAAGGTCAAAATAAGACAAAGGTTATAGAACCTTGGCCGATTGGTGCTGAGTATTTTCAAAGAAGTCATCCTGCAGACTTACATAACATTGGTTCAATCCAAAAAATGAGATCTCTTTTTCTATGAGAAATGAATTTGCTATGGAGTTCACTGACTTCCAGACAATGAAACACAACTTATTTCAAACAACTGACCAGTCTTCCTCTATAAACAATAATTGCGAGGTTCTTTTAACGCGGACTATTTTAGAGTCATCGGCAGGCCTCGGAATTTGATGCAAAACACTTTTATTGGCATTTTGGGCCCTTTTTTGCACAGATATGCATTTTGAGCACTTGTTTGTATCGAATTGTATTTTGAGGACTTATTTGCATTTTCGAAACTTTTTGGGAAAATGAACAGAAAAAATGTGATTTTCAAAGGTGGTTTAGGGATCAAATACAATTTTCAGACATAATATTTGGAAATTTGATTTGATGTGATTTTTCCATCTCATATTTTTAATTTAATTTTTCTGATACAAACTTTTGAAGATGTGTTACCTTGACTAACAAAGCCCCCCTTTACTTTGTGAAAGGATTGCAAGTTTACACACCTTAATAACTTACAGGTGTCAACAAGGGAGATACTTTTACCAAATATAGTCTTTTTCTCAAAATTAGTGTTCGAAAAATGGAATTGACAAAACTATTGGGTTTAGGCCTATTTGAAAGAGGTGCATTTTCCCCAGGGTGATGGACTTTATTCTAAAAGTGTGTTGTTGTCATATTCTAGAATGTGATAAAACAATTATTTCTTACATTTTACCAAAACTTCCATTTCTTGGTTTCCTTAACATGATATGAATTGATTAAACACCTTGATTTTGGACTTCGAGAAATGATTCATATGTTATTTGAGTTTTTGAGAATCATTGATTGCGTCATGCTGACAGTACACAGAAAACTGCGGCCACTTTACTTCAATGAAAAAGTGATTTCTTCTTAGGAAATGAGTTCTGCCCAAAGTAGTCCTCCAATCGTAATTGATTTGTAATCTAGGATGGTTAACTTGGTTAACTTGAAGTTGCGAGAAAAAAAGTGATCATTTGGATCAATCATGAACGTTCAAATTTGAAATTGAAAATAACGGAATCACCAAACCTAGGATTTATCTCCAAATTCAAATCTGTCCGCAATTTCTTCCATGGGGCCAACGTGACCATTTCCGCTTTTTTTTAAATTGCAAAGGTGTCTGAATCTTATTCCTGATGAGACTTTTGTATTAGATCTGATTCATATTACATTCGGTGTTACAAAAAGATGCAAGTTTTGCGATTATAGGGAGTCGATTGCTTTTTAGCGTGATTAATTTTTTTTTGATGAGGCATCACAAAGTTTGTTTTTTATCACCCTGAACTAAGTATGAAATATCTGTAGCTGCCCTTCCGTGTTTAGGCAAAATCTTGATGTCATCAGATCGAACGCTAATAGTGTTGTAACTGAATAATGAACGGACTGAATCTGTGTATATAATTATGCTCACTTACAGGTCTCTTCTCTGAAGTCTTTTCACATCCACAGGCAGAAAAATCAAAGATACTTTTAATATGGTGCTCAAGAGAAAAAAAGATTGCAATTTTCAGCCCCATAAATCTTGACTCGACAACTCAGACCTTAACAGCTTAAAACAAAACATTAAATGCCCCCCTGAAACATGAACTTATTTGCATTTTGTTGCATTCTGGGCCTTTGTTATTTGCATTTTGAAGGACACTTAAGTCATCTTTCATTTGCATTAAATTCCCAGGCCTAGTCATTTGAATAATGCTATGCACTTAAATCGATCCTGTTCATTAACTGGATAAACAAAACGAACCTAATACAGGGCTTTGCTCGTAACATGAATAAGTTGAATCCGATTTGGATGAGTAGCAAAACACTGTTTAATTTGCTTTTGCACAACAGAGCTTGTGGAAATAAACATTTTATAAGTCAACCTGTTATATATTTTAAAGGTGTAGTATTTGTGCATTATTTAGACATCTCAATTGCTGACGTGTTGAAGGAAAAACACGGATTTACTCCATGTAAGGTTAATCGTGTGGAACCTCATTGTAATAGGGGGATTCTAAATTTTGTTAATGTTAATAGTCACTAAACCAATTCAAATGATATTGATGGTACATGCAGCTAGTGTCAAAATGAGAACGAAGAAACCCTGAAAATGGACAAAAGCAATACTCCATAGTTCAATACTCCATTTGTTCAACCGAAGTGACCATTCTAGCCACTTCATCGGTAGTTGTTAGTCAATTGCATTTTCTTTGAATAGTTTTTATCTAAAACGTACAGTGTAAACAAAATGATCATTGTCAATTAGTGAGCATGTTAAGATATGGTAGGGTAAGTGAGATAAGTAGATGTTTCGGGTATATACCGAACATCGATAAGCGTATGATTCTTGGCCTTATCAAAAATTTTCAAAATGGAAGGCACTCTTTTGTTGTGTGTTGCATACATACATTGTATGTTTTTCTATGCAGATGATATGTCGACTTTTTTGTAACACTTGGTAATCGTTGAGAGGGTAAAGATATGGTATTTTGGATTAGA
The DNA here is from genome assembly GCA_010645155.1 of Tigriopus japonicus. NCBI lineage: Eukaryota > Metazoa > Arthropoda > Copepoda > Harpacticoida > Harpacticidae > Tigriopus > Tigriopus japonicus. Next base: position 8,533,705 of record CM021317.1, read on the forward strand.
AGTCTTGAAATTAGGTACGCGGTCCACTTTTGGGTCCACAATCCTCTTTGGGTCAACGGATCTTTTTTTTGGGTACCTATGGACGTTTGGATTAATTGGGTACCGGGTCCTCTTTTGGGTACACGAAATTATTTTGATGGCTTTTTTCTTAGAGCATGTAAGGATGTGAGGATGATCAATGGTAGATGCGTCAAACACTGCACTCGTTGCAAAAAGTTGGCAAAGGACATTAACCTGTAATGGGGATCACATCAGCGCTGTAAAATTGTTGGGGGCCTTTTTGAGATTTCGATTGATTGTGACTGGGAGACTGTTGAGAGAAACTTTGCTAACATGAAGATTAATACCGTTTTAGAGTTCTTACAAAATTTTCATCCCGAAATAAGATCATTCGTGTTATTTCTTAGGTATTTTAGAATCTATTAATATTCATTCAATTAATCTTAGAAAGCGCACTTTTTATCACTTAACTAATTCAATGAATGTGAATGTCGGACACTTAATCATAGTCAAAAGTTAGCTTGCTGAAAAAAATCGCAACATTTGTACAAAAAAGTTCATAAATGTTTTGTTGGAAGTTGGAAACTTTTGGATTTTTCTTTGCGATCTTTATTTCGGCTGTTCATGTGAGCCATCTTTAAAACAAGTTTCAAATTTGGCAAAAAAGTAAAACACAACCGTACAATTGTTTTTTTAAATTTTATTTCCCACCCTATTCAGAAGACTGCATTTTTTTCAAATCTCCTTTTCCAACTATCAGAATTAGTTTTGAAAACTCTTTATCACTTCGAAGAAGTCATTTTCGAAGTCATTGGCAAAAAATTATGTTCCCGAGTTTCTGTCAAGATTCTGTTCTCAGTTCGTTGCACTGAGCATTTTCGACAACAAGAACCAAGTCCGCCATTCAGTATTCCGCAACCATGCCGGGAGACGGTAGAACTCGCACCATTGCCTGACCAAGCGACGATCGAGTATAAAAGATACGAGACCATTGGAGAATGGCACAGTCTCACTGAATCTTCTAGCTAAACTTTGCTGCCGACAAAGTCATCCACTCAACAATCAACATGAAATCCGTAAGTTCTGAAACAAACTTTAGTGCTTGCAATATGAAAACATAGGGTGATCTCCATGATAATAATAATAATAATCTCTTTCTCTTGCAGTTCATCTGTCTTGCCGTCCTTTTGGCCGCTGCCGTCTCTGCCGAGCCCGGATACGGATACGGACACGGATACCGAAGCCTTGGCTACGGTTATGGTCATGGATATGGTGGTTACGGATACGGCCATGGTTACCGTGGTCTGCACAAGCGTGAGGCCGAGGCTGATGCTGACGCCGAGCCCGGTTATGGATACGGCTACCCTGCCTATGGTTACGGCCACTCCTACCCCGCTTATGGTTACTCTTATGGCTACGGTCACCGATACCACAAGCGTGAGGCCGAGGCTGATGCCGAACCCACCGCTGTTGCTGAGGCTGAGCCCTCTTATGGTTACTCTGGTAGCTACACTCATGTGTCTCGAGGATATGGTTATGGCCCTGCTTACGGTTACGGTTATGCTTCTCCCGCCTACGGATACGGATACGGTCGTGTTCACAAGCGTGAGGCCGAGGCTGAGCCCAGCTACGGATACGGATATGGACATGGATACGGATACCGAAGCTACGGATATCCGGCTTACCGATCCTACGGACGTTACCACAAGCGTGAGGCTGAGGCTGAGCCCGGTTATGGATACAGAAGCTACGGCTATGGTTATCCCGCCTATGGCTACCGTTCCGCCTACGGTTATGGCTACCACCATTAAGTCGTTAGGTTCCAGCACCAGCAACCTGCAATCTCCATCCTGAAGAATTTCTTACATCCTGACTTGTCGACAGCAACTACTGGAAAAGAGTTTAAGATTCATACGTGAAGTGAAATGGGTCACTCCTAGTCACTGTTGACCGATACAACTTTTGCATCAAATACAAACATTTTGTTGTACTTCCATGAGTTATCTTTTAGCTTCAGAAAAGTGTAGTTGCGCAAGTCCAACCAAGTATTTGTTGGATTTGAGGGGCCAATGGTTCTAGTTCTTATTTTGTTCCAGTACAAAAAAGTGGAGCAAGCACGAGTCTTTATTGCAATGGTCAAGGATGAGTCTTGGCCTTGGCACATCCCTAAAAATTTGCCCCAATAATCCTCAACTAAATATGTCTGATCACGCGTACCCATGACTTCACTCAGGTTTTTTCAATAGGTTGGAGACAAATAGTAATATATAGGGCTTGTACAAAGTTACAAAATACAACTTGCACCAAAATTGAAGGCAGGAACTTTTCAACTTTTGCACTAACTGCAATTTTTTACTTTTTTGCTTCAATTTTTTTACTTATACAGGAAATTTTTCGAATTGGATATTTAAAACGCACTATTATGGGACCAATTTAAGGAATCAATGGGTTTTTTATCTTATTTTAGAAAAATTAGTGCAAAGAAAAATGAGTCCTTAAAGCTGCCAAAGGTTAAAAGACAAAGTTAAGATTGCAAGCATTCGGCTAGAATTGAGACATCAATTCTTTGCAAAATTAGACATTGTCATGTCAGTCATTTTTTCGGCCATAAAAAGCAACTATTTTAGAAACTGTCTTCAAAGGTTTTCATTTTTTAACTGTGAACAAAAATATTGTTACTTTAGAGCTAAAAACTGCAACTTTGGCAAAAAACAGACACTTTGGTCTATCCCTAGGAATATCTCTTCTAGTTAAAAAGCATTATATCAAAGATAAGTGAATGATTGATGAAAGGTTAAGAGTAAAAGCCACATAATTTTGACATGGCAGATCTCTTCATCCATTTGAATGTAAAAAACCGTTTTATAAGAGCGTGTTTTTTTTGATGCACTTTTTGTTTAAGGTGAGTATTGAACAGAGTTGGAAGAGTATTCTCGGGTATAGTTTTAGTAAGAAACCTGCTTTTTAAACTCAGCTTTATGTGCAGAGATTATGCTCGAACATATCTATTTATGGTTTTCTTTAGTACACACGAGCCATTTGAATTAGCGCACTTAACATTCTAGCTTATATCTACGCAGGCAGATATCAGAAAAAGAGGTCAACATTTTATTAGGTAATTTGAATGCATTCCCAGATGCATAAAAACGACACAATCACATGACGGGCGCTTCCATGATAACTGGTACATCAGAAAACTGGGTGGAGCGGATAACGTAAAGTTCCATAGAGGGGAGATACCACTGTAGGCCCACCGTGCATTTTCAAAGCAGACCAGAGGCCATCCAACGTCAGCGGGTAGTTGAAACTTGCCCAAACAAGCAAGGTCTTAGAAGGCAAACGTTTGAAAAGCTTAAAGCTTATGGTTTTAATGGCCTTCTGCAATGGCTCTGCTTCTCTCAAATTATATTTGGATGCCCAATGTAGAAGATACATCAATTTGCATGCATTATTTTGCGCATTAATTGACTTGGCAATGAAGATATCTCCAATGCACTGACGTTTGTTCTATGATCTTCCACTTGCATGAGCAAGTTTCTATGAATATTTGTGGGAAAGATGTGATTTTTCATGCAACTACTGGCAAGTTTCAGCTGCTAACAACGGCAGACAAAATGACGACTCGATATCCTCTCTTTGGAACTCTATAAACCTTTGGCGCATAATAGGCAGGGTGGTTCACTATTTTTTAACTGGTATTTGTGATGCATTTCTCTCTCTGCTGTCCTTCATTGCTCGTTGTTATGGGCGTTCCCTCTGGCTATTTACACAAGTCGTATCTCTAGGGTCTCGGCCTCCTTTTGTTTTAAAATTCTTCACTTAAGTACACTCAGAGGGTGACCGATTCCCGCCCCCAAGCGTAACAGCTTAATGTGTAGAAACGGATAATTTTGCAAGAAAATAACTTTATTTGTTGTGCGAATCTTACAGACAAGCCTAGGATAATTTACACATCCAAAAGGTTGCAAAAAACCAACCCTAATCCACAAAATGCAGCTTCTTGAATCAACGTTTTCTCAAGTCACCTTGCTGTAAAAAATACGACATCCTCCTGAATTCAATGCCATAATTTACGTTTAAAACGGTTGTAGTACAGCAACGGGGGTTTTATGGCTCAATATGAACGTAAAAAGAAATTAGAAGGGTTGAATGAATAAAAGAACATGCTAAAGTTTTATCCCACTGCCTTCCAATTACCATATAAAGACGGTCAAGAAACATTTTCTTCAGGCTGGAAATATTACTAACAATGTACCAACTTAGGCTTAAACAGAATGTCTCTTCAACAAAGAAAGAAAACTGACACTGAAACATCAACTAATTAATATGTTACTGTCATCGCTTTTCAGGACAAAATTGTGTGTTATGATAAATTTTGATTAGCAATTCTCAAGTATTAAAATGGCAAGTGAAAAAACCAATAAGCAAAACAGTTTTTAAACAAAGTAGGAATACCATCACTTGCCTAAAATGCTTATGTTTCAAAAGAATAGAAAAGAAATAAAAACAAACCCACTTAAGCATATAATTGAGAATAAATCAAATTCAATATTGACAAAAGAGTCTCAGTCAATAAAACTTTGCCAAAAAATGCAACACAATGAATTTCAATTGATCCCCATAATTTTAAAGTCCATTGAAGTGAATTAATTTTTTACACATTGTGATTGTGATGAATTAAATTTGTTAAGGAAGTAATTTTCTTAGGCAAAACAAACCAATTTGAGTCGCATTAAGATACTGCATTCCGTTTAAATGGACTACACCCCTGAAAATCCTAGATCAATCAAAAATCCTGTCATTATGAACCACGTGTTCAACTTGCAGCATTTGCCAGACGAATGTTCAACTTCGGCGAAGTCTAGCGCATCAATCAATAGTTTGAGGTAGATTTAACTAATGTGCAAAGCCATATTTACTCTACTTAGGTGCTTCTTGATGTTGAAAAAGTCCGGTTATCTTGTACGGTTGGCCAAAATTTGTAAAATAAGGTAACCAGAAAACGCAAGAAATTCAAAAGGGGATAACGCTTGATCCACCCTGATTTGATGTCAACTATCCTTTGCTTATTTGGCAGCTAATAATTTTTCTACTGCTCGCCTCACAGCAACCAACCACAGGCGCGGGAACAACAACAACTGCAGCAACAACAGGAGAGAAGAACTAGGTCTCAAACCAACGGTGATGCTGTGGTGCCAGCAATTTTCTTCAGGAGCCAGAGAAAATTCACTAGGATTTGGAATGTACTTCTAGGCAGAGTCAGACAAGCAAAAACCATGAAGCACGCCAAAGATTTGATCAAACAAAATTCTAAGGACACTTAGTCAAAATACCAAACACTTTACTTTGATGCATCAAATCTGCTTATCAAATATCTTTATCAAATTCTCATACATCAAGAAGTCTATGACCTTTGCGGAATTAATAATAATAAAGTAAATCGAAACCAAACCAAAAAAAATCTTGAGTCGAATCACAAATTCAATGGTTGCAAACAAATGATGTTAATCACGCAAATTAGTACAGTGGACTAGACCAAGGAGATTCTTGATTACGTAGACAAATGGAGCGATACAGAAATCTGCAGAATATTGTACATCATCGGGACAAAATCAGATTGTTACTCTTTAAACGAAGCCACAAATCATTTTTCCATGTGATGTCAACATCACTGCTCATTTTTTGAAGTAGAGATTGGCACATGTATATGATTTTTAACATAATAAAAGATGATCAAGCAAACAAAACTTACGAGGCGCCCGCCAAATCAAATGCGAATCCATCTGTTGAAATGGGCCAAATTGCAAAAAATCAACTCTCCCTGAATCTTGTAAGTCTTGGCATTTATTTTGTTTTACATGTGGTTATAGTAGGAATCAACCCCTAGCTATTAGAGAGTAAAAAAATGGCTCAACATCGATAACCCCATCCACTTTTTGCATTGATGCGTGTTCATGACTTTGTCGTGGATCCGGCTCATGGTTGTTAAGATGCCGAGACTTTCTATGAAACTGCCGAGACCTTCTATGAAACTTGTAAGGCTGCTCACGGGAGCTATTCCGTCAGCCTCAGCTAAATCTACCGAATTTTGAGAGATGTTAATGCTAAAAAAGACCCCTCCAACAAGCGCAACCAAAGTGCCAAATGCAACAAGAGGATCGCGGACTTCATCAAGGCCGTGAAGAAAAATGCGAATGAAGAGAGGCATGTGAGCATGAACAAGATTTCCATGGAGTTTGATGTCTCAGAAACAACTCTCCGAAGAGTGCTTGGTGATGACCCTGGCCTGCAATGGGCTACAAGGAAGGCCCCCCACCAACTCACAGATGATCACAACAAGGAGTGCACGAGATGTGCAAAGGTGTTCTTTAATGCCAAATTCCACGAAGGTCAGGCCTTTCTTTATTCCATTGTGGCCATGGACTAAACGAATGTGACCTTCTACACCCCTGAGACAAAAAAAAAATCCAACAAACAATGGATTCCGAGAGGTCCAAGAGGCCCAAGTAGGCTAAGGGTTAAGAGAGTCGGAAAAAAACAAATGGCTATTGCCTGGTTCAACAACATGAGACTTATCAACCAATACTATGTCCTGGCCGGAACCAAGATCAATGCACTCTACTTCTGCAATATCATGGCCACTTTCTTGAAAAATTTCAAGGCCAAAAGGCCAACCATGCCCAAAACGAATGTTTTTTCACATGGACAATTGAAGTTTCTACACAGCACATAGCACGAAGAAGTTCATTGCTACCAGATCAATAAAATTGATCTACCATTCCTCCTGTTCACCTAATTTGGCCCCGGTAGACTTCTTCTATTTCTGCACGGCGAAAAAATGATTAGCTGGCCCCTCCATTCCAAGCAATATAGCCTAGAAGGAGTGGGCGGGGGTCTGTGAGACCGTCACCAAGGAAATGTACCTAGCGGCTTTCAATAGGCGGGTAAAGCGATGGGAGGAATGTATTAAAAAAGAGGGAGAATATGTTAAAATATAATAAGTAATAAAGTTTAGTAAATTCCCTGGAGTTTGTCTTCAGCATTGACTTTCGCATTTGATTTGGCGGGCGCCTCGTATGAGTCCAGACAATATGTGGCAACAACGAACTTTAAAATAAAAACGATAACGTCAGAACTATGATGTCTGATCTTTCTTTTTCTCTGGTTGTGATCATATGTACACTAAATTCAATGCGTCAAGTTTGAAGGCGCTTCACCCGCCCGACGAAATGATCGAATATAAAAGGTACGAGACCATTGGTGAATGGCACAGTCTCACTGAATCTTCTAGCTAAACTTTGCTGCCGACAAAGTCATCCACCCAACAATCATGAAATCCGTAAGTATTGCAACAAACCATACTAATTGAGAATATCAACAAGTTGAGCAATCTCCATTATTTGATTTTTCTTTGACACTTCCAGTTCATCTGTCTTGCCGTCCTTTTGGCCGCTGCCGTCTCTGCCGAGCCCGGATACGGATACGGACACGGATACCGAAGCCTTGGCTACGGTTATGGTCATGGATATGGTGGTTACGGATACGGCCATGGTTACCGTGGTCTGCACAAGCGTGAGGCCGAGGCTGATGCTGACGCCGAGCCCGGTTATGGATACGGCTACCCCGCTTACGGTTACGGCCACTCTTACCCCGCTTATGGTTACTCTTATGGCTACGGTCACCGATACCACAAGCGTGAGGCCGAGGCTGATGCCGAACCCACCGCTGTTGCTGAGGCTGAGCCCTCTTATGGTTACTCTGGTAGCTACACTCATGTGTCTCGAGGATATGGTTATGGCCCTGCTTACGGTTATGGTTATGCTTCTCCCGCCTACGGATACGGATACGGTCGTGTTCACAAGCGCGAGGCCGAGGCTGAGCCCAGCTACGGATATGGACATGGATACGGATACCGAAGCTACGGATATCCCGCTTACCGATCCTACGGACGTTACCACAAGCGTGAGGCCGAGGCTGAGCCCGGTTATGGATACAGAAGCTACGGCTACGGTTATCCCGCCTATGGCTACCGTTCCGCCTACGGTTATGGCTACCACCATTAAGTCGTTAGGTTCCAGCATCAGCAACCTGCAATCTCCATCCTGAAGATTTCTTACATCCTGACTTGTCGACAGCAACTACTGGAAAAGAGTTTAAGATTCATACGTGAAGTGAAATGGGTCACTCCTAGTCACTGTTGACGAATATAAACCTTTGCACTAAATGTACGATCTATTTTGTGCTAAATCAGTTTCGCATTTTTTAAAAAGTATTTTTTTGAGGGAGAAAAAAAGATGTCATTTGAATGGCTCAATGACATTAGGCGTTGGGCGGGAAAGTTGGCTTTACCGCAGAGAAACAATTATATACATGGAAACCTTCAGTTGAAAGGCTCGAGTGAAATTTCACTGAATTCGGCAGAATTTTCATGAAGACCAACGTCTTGAATTCCTACTGGCTGGTAAAACCACATTTTTTTGCTCCTTGCATATCTAAAAACCTTCAAAAAGACGAATTCGGGGTCAGAAAAAAAGTTGTGAAGAATGATTGCAAATGACGTTGCAAGGAAGTTTAATGTTGGAGAACGTTTGACTTGAGCCGAGTTTTTTTTTGGTCAAACCCAATGATACAAAATATATGCAAGCAGGAACTATAACACTTAAATCTTTACTGCCTCAGAAACAAGACAAAACGTAATGTTTCTTCTCTTTTCCAAAGTTAATGAATAGAGCGGCCGAAAATATTTAATTTTAAAAGCCAAATATTTAAATAATATTTAAGAAAAAAACGTCAAAATATTTAAAATAAAATTTAAATTACAACCAAATATTTAAAAAATATTTAAATTTGCAAAGAATTTGGAGCAATAAATTGATATTTTTGAAAATTTTGATTTAAAAATCTAAATATATGATGAAAAATTGGCAATGTCGGAATACAAGCAAACAAATCTTCAGTGCTAAAAAATCATACGGGGCAATGAAAATTGGTTATTCTTGACATTCCTTATTTATACCCTACATTAAACTAATATTTTATTGCTTAAGGTTTGGTTGAATATTTAAACCAGATGATTTTTGATAATTTTTTTCTTGTTGGTGTTGCGGTTTTCTATTTTAGATTTTTTTTTTGGTCGCGGATTTTCTACTACCGCCACAAGGAATGCGATTCCTTGTAATCAAGGATTTCTCCCGACAGCTTCAGTCCGATCCCCGAAAGGATTCGAACCTACGCCATCTGGGGAAGCACTTACACTCGGCTCTTATATAAGAACGCATTAGTACGCGCAGCCACTCTGGCTTCCTTAAGGATTTCTCCCAACAGCTTCAATCGGACCCCCAACAGGATTCGAACCTATGCCGTCTGGGGAAGCACTTACACTCGGCACTTTTAAGAACGCGCTAGTACGCGTGGCCACTCTGGTTTCCTTGAAGCCATTAAAATATGTTAATGTAATTTTTGAGGCCAAGCTGCGAATATTTATTTCCCACTTATATTTTTCATTTTAGTTCGCCTATTCCCCCAAAAAGAGAAGAAATTTCTTTAGAAAATTAGAAAATTAGAAAATTTTTGACAATGTAGTTTTTGGAAAGGTCAGATTTTTGTCAAAATATCAAAATGTATCCTGAAATCGTGGAGATTGTTGAAATATTTCGATTAAAAACGGGAAATATCCTTTAATTTTAGAAGAAAAAGCCCAAATATTTAAAACTTGCTCAAAAACCCAAAATATTTAAATTAAATATTTATATATTTATTTAAATATTTTCGGCCGCTCTATTAATGAACAAAGGTACAGTATTTCTGGCCGTGTTTCATTCAGCTACTTGGGCTTTCACGCTTTGCCATACAAGTGATCAATGGTGACAAGGGAACTTGATGACCTCGGTTAGTTTGTGGCAATATTTGGGATGTCCACGATTCCAGATTTTGAAAAAGTATTGTTCAAGAGCTGTATTGATTTCTTATTTCAAAACGACACGCAGATGAGAGGCAATTTTTTAGAGTTAGACACCAAGATCGATCTAAAGATCATACCAAGGAAAGTTAAAGATTTCCTTGGATCGTACTTTGGCATTTCTCGTCACGGTAATAAAAAATCGTATCAAGTTTGCACAGAAAGTCCCTAACACTATGGGACTTGTTTCTGGCCGAGGAAACCAAATGGAACAACTTCGATTTACTATGTTTTTCAGAATCAGGTCTAGATTAAAAGTTATACACCATAAACCTATAAAAATTAACATACTTTCGAAAATCTAGCCAACGCATTTTTGAAGCTGCCTAAGATAATTATTGAATTGAAATTGATTGAAAATACAGTGATCAGCTGTTGAGTTATTTAAACTTGATTGGCCCATTTTTGACCTCAAAAAGCGAAAAAAACGCTCCGGGTATACGTGTATTATGAAAACTCCGAATCCCAAGAAAATAACATACATTTTTGATCCCATAAAGCAAATTAAAAATTCTTCATTATTGTGCGTTTTGTCATGACAGGTCAAAATATTAAACTATATTATCTAAATTATACTTCAGTACATATTTTTGAAAAAATAATGTCCAATAACCTTCACTACACTAAGTTAGGCATACATTTGAAAATTTAGAGGAATCTACTGCACAGATGTGCCTTTGGATTTAGTACAGAATTCTTAATTTCTTGGAGGGCTATGTTCAAGTTGGAGCAAACGCGATTTGCTAAAATCACACAGAATGCCACCAAATTTGTAATGACAACGTACCAATATGTCCTTCTCATGGTTCAAAAGTCTGTATTTATCATTCATAAACAACTGCTAAACTATCTTATTTTGTTAACCCTCGTCGTTTGTAATTCGTAAGGCAAAAACAAATAGGTGATTTTGCGATGTGATTTTGCGATTAATATTTCCATTTAGCATTACATGTAAACTTTTTGCGAAGTTTTCCGAAGAGTTTGAACTTTTACGAAGTTGAAGGCCGTCTGATATTCGCTTAAATAATATGTGGGGTATTCAGACTATAGGTAGACTGAACTTGTAACTCGTTCAAAATACATTTTTGATTAGTGTATGAGCTGCATTCAAAGATTTATTTGTTGTAAGGAGATGTTATTATACGGTATATGTTTTTTTCGTTAAGCAACCCTGTTTGAACTTATGATTGAATTAGACAAGGTATGTTGAGCGACACCTGCACGTTTTAAAAAATGGTTCCCAAGAAAGAGAAACACATCAAATTCAATATCTTTGAAAGTAGAGAGGTCGTTCATTATTGATATTTGGTGAACACTTGCGGAGAAAAAATGATAATTTCGATGTGAGACGTCTTGGCATCAAAAGGTACAGGATTTTTGTTATGTTGGTCGCACTTGACGCTTATTTTCTATGTATACATACATGGGTCGCCCGTCATACCTTTCCCAATTCAATTATTACTTCCAACAAAGTTGTTCAGCAACAACACTCGAAAATAACATCTGCTCATAAGAGATAAATCATCCTTTTAATTTTCACAACAATCCAAAAATCTTGAATTTAAACAAGTTACAAGCCCAGTCTACCTGTAGTCTGGATATCTCTCGCAATTGCTCGTGTAAGTTCACCTTTATTTTTGGCTCTTTCATCAAAACTTCTAACATTAAGATGGTGATCTTTCATCAAAACTTCTAACATTAAGATGGTGATTTTTTAAGTTGGGCAAAAATGGTATTCGTTTCTGACTTCGTTTGCAAAGTTTTTTTGAGTGTGTTTAGGTCAGTGTGCAGCCAGTATGGCTTGCAATGGCTACTTTTTCCTTCATTGGAACTTTGAGAACTTGCAATTTTGTCAAACCTAACATATAATATCACCTTTCATACAAAAAGTGCGTCATCTTGCCTCCTAAGACCAGAAGCTGCTACCTTGAGATGTCGAATTTCTTCAGCAATAGGGTTATTCACTATTGGAATACATTGCCCCTCAACTTGCGTTCTACCCCCTCAACTAATTCTTTTAAGAATGAACTGAAAAATATTGACTTTAGCTCCCACCTGATACTATTTTAGCCCAACTTTTTTTTCAATTGTGCGTTTTGTATAGTTCATTTAATGTCTTCTCCCGTCTCTTTTTTTTTCTTTTTTCTTGTTTTTTCTCTTCACCAATACCCTCTATATATTTTCATAAATATTCTGGGTGGTCAAACAATAAACAATAAATAAATATAATCTTCAAACAAAAGCGTACATACAATTTTGCAACTTTATTACAATGTCTTACGTGTATTAACTTAAAGCAAACTTCAAGCCAAAATGCGGGGTATTGTAAAGGTTTCAAAAAAATGACACAAATTTCAAAAATTTCAGTGAAAATCTATGCCAAATAGTGTGTTAACTATGAAATTAATAGATTTTTTGCGCCCTTTAAACGTATCAAATAACTGACTTATTTAAATACCATTCATTTTTTCAAGAGAATTCAGAAGTAATAAATTCTTCATTGTGGATAAATGAACGGGAACTGTAATTGGCTCTTTTTTTCAAGATTTCACACAAATATAGTAAAAAAAAAAAATAGTTTCAGTGTTCATTTGTTCCTTACCTTTGGTCGAAAAAAAATCAACCTTTTGCCCAATTTTTCACGAAAGCCTGAATTTTTATTCGCCACGGTCACAATGTAGGTTGCGTGAAAACCTTGAAGACTAACATAGTTGAAGTCAAAGAAACCTCTTACCTTTTTTCTTTATCTTATAAAAGATTTCTTTGGTTAGAAAACACTGCTAAGGTTCGTATTTATTTGGGTTATTTTGGTTTGATTTGGCAACGATTTCCACTTGAGCTACATTAACACCCGTATTTGGTGTCAATCAAAATTATGAATAAATGCAGAAAATTCGGAAAAAGTGAAATAAAATGCATTTTCATGAAATGTGCAGCCCTCGTAATGATAGTTAAGCAATTAACACTAATTTGGTGAAGGAAAAGTAAGTGTTGAAAACTAGGATCCGCAACTATCCATTTCCCTGATTCCAGAACAAAGAATCTCTTTTCGAGAAAAAACAAGTATTTAATGTGATTAATCAGAATGGGAGAAGCAAAGCCCTGTTCAAGTTGCAAAATGAAGTGCAACTTGCACCAAAAATTGCATTTTTTCGGCACCTTTTTGTCTCTATCACTTGGATCCTGCGCAATATGGTCTAATTGTTTATTTTACACGCACTTTATGGGGCCTTTTCAAAGAATTAATAGCTTTTTCCGAAGAATTTGTATGAACAAAACTGGGTTCTTAAGGTAGCCAAAGGATAAAAAACTTTAGATGACAAACTCTCGCCCTGAATTGAGACACATTTTTGGCCAAATTAAACATTTTATGCCAAAAGCTGACATCTTTAAGCCAAAAAGTAGCAACTTGTTAGCCACTTGTCGACTGGAGTGGAACTTTTGCCAAAAATACTGTACTTTTAGGCCAAAAAACAGCAACTTTATCCGAGCCATCAGCTTATTCGCTTTACTGCCTTTCCTTGGATTTTGCCGAGTTCGGCTCATTTGCGGGCTGACACACAGAAATCAAAGTCAGGGTTCAAAGAAAACTTGCGATCCTTCGAGGCTCTCAATTTTAGAAAGGCAAGCATATTCCTGAACTATTATTTAAGACGAAATTGTAGCTGCTTTGCCCAACCCAGGATTTAAGGTCAATTGGTTGAGATGGGAATACCGGATGATTCGGAAGAAACGGAACAGGAAATAATGTCCGTAACTCGGTAATGTTTGATCTCCAAAAAATGGACGAAGCTCAAAAAGATACACCAGATAACAATTCTTAAGATACACCTGGTTTAATTCTTTACGTCGCCTTATTTTTTATTTTAGCTTAATTTTGGAAGGGAGGAAAAAGTCGGAGTCACCAACGCTCTTTTTTCAGAAATGTCCCTTCAGGGGAAAAATCGTCTTTGATTAGATATTTAACCAGGGTGAAATTACCTTTTCTGACTCTTCCAGCCATGTGTTTGGCCAATCATATACCATGAAAGTGAGGTTCATGTATGGTTTCAATCACGAGTTATTGACGATATAATTAGGTGTTCCGTTTCTTTTGAAATACCCGGTCCAGAAGAGCATGGGTCTGGTGGGGGAGGTTTGAAGCGAAAGCGCCATTGCGTTTGAAAGTTTGAAAGATAAATCCTAAACTCATTTTTGGTTTTGGCATGGTTTGTAAGATAAATTTGTCATTGAACGCACTTTGCAACTTTTTCGGGCAATAGGGTTTCAGTACAAAATATTTGCGTGATCCATAAGGAAATAAGACAATCTGAGTGGATGGAAATTTATATTTAGTAAGTGGGCGGCACAAGTACAATAATAACTGACAGTTTTTAAGTTAATGTGTGTTCAATGAAAAGAACTCTTTGGCGAACACATTTAAGTATTAGTAATATTGAAATAATGACATGAAATATTATCAAGATCTTGCATTGCTTTTAATCACATCTTTCGCTTGCAATTGCAACTTGGCGGCGATTTCTTCGCAAAAACCCTTGTCCTCATAGTCTTGATGAATCATGGAAGCACTTTTTCTGATCGTTGAGGGCCTCTTTTGCAATCTTTGATCGGTACTCATGCACAATTCGAAGCAAGAACAAAACAAATCCTTGGACTCGACGATCTTCTCACGAGAATCAAGTCTCAAAGGAAGCATGGCAAATGGATTTAGCAAAACAGAGCCGGGAATTGGAATATAATGCGGATCTCGGAGTGACATTTCCTTGCCAATTGCCATATACGTATCGTGACTGAGTTGACGTCGAGGATGAATGCGAGCTTTTTCACGGGGTGGAACTTTGGTTGGAGCAGAATGTCGTTTCTCAGGAGATAATACTGTCGAGGGTGATGAGAGGACTTGGGTCGATGTGGATGGCTTCCGTTGCTCTTTGGGAGAATCCAAAGGACTCTTTGTGATTTCGCGAAGAGTCGATATAATTTGGTGGAACGAAGGACGACTAGTTGGTTCAATCTAAAACATGAGAAATGAAATTTTTCCTTTGGAATTATGATTTCGTGAGATTTTTTGGGTTAACATGTATGTTAAGAAGAAATCCCTTTGGTTTAAGGTGCATCTTGAGGATTATGCTTATATTTGATTCTATGATACTGTTAATGATTTTGATTTTACATTAATATTTTGCAAGAACTACCGTTCTGAAAACGTTAACATGAAATTAAGAAAAAAATGTTAGTAACCCACGAAAAAGGAACGTGTTTTTTTCGGAAAATGTTTCCTTTTGAAAATATTTTTTCCTTCCAATTTAAAAGAGCTCTTTAATAAATGGAAGAATGTGTACCTGAACGCATTGGAAAGCCAATTTGAGGAATTCAGGTGGACAGTCTGTTGGGGTTTTATCACAGAAGGCGATATAGTCCACACCAAAATTTTCAGTTCTTGGAAGGATGTCCGGATCAGCATCGATCCGGGCAATCATTTCGCACAGTATAATGCCAAAAGAAAATATATCACTCTGAAATCAATTAAAAAGGAACGTCAGTTATCCATATAAGTGGTAAGGAAAATACTCTTTTGTTTACCTTTTCATCGTAGTATTTTCCTTTGATGCATTCGGGTGACATCCAATAAGGAGAACCGACTTGACCTAAACCTTCCAATTCGCTTTGCGGTATTTTTGCGGCCAGACCAAAATCTGCCACCACACCAACCGGTTTATCCAGGGTTTTATCACAGGGTAGTCGTATTAAGATATTCTGAAAGAACAATTGAGTTAATGATGGATAACCATGAATGTATTGGAATTGATTTAAAGATCTACCTTCGATGTGAGATCTCTATGAAAGTAGCCTTGTTTATGGAGATACGCCATGCCACAAGCAATATCAAGTGCCAAGGACATCCGAATGTCCCATGGGAACTCTTTCTGACAATCCTGGATCCACTTATCTAACGATCCGCCGTCTAAGTACTGAAAAGCAATACCGAATTAAGTGCTGAATGGACAGGAAAAGACACTGAATGTGATCGAGTAATATTACCTCGGTAATGGCGTGCAATTGTCCCTCGTGAACGCAAGCTGCCTCATACCTGAAAAGTCATTGACGAATGTTCTCATGCACATTATCTGGTACCACTTTTTTAAAGAATGTTTTGTGACAAAAAGACAATAATTCCATAGACAAGACAACAAAGTTGCAATTAGAGGTGGCTGACATTCACCTACACATGTTGCAATGAAACCGCCATTTTGGCTCTACTGCACAATCTCCATTTAAAACCATGATGTTGATAATCTCGGTTACAAAAGGGGTGGCAACTTGTTACTTTCGCACTTTCAGGCCATTTGACCAAAATCTATTTCACGAGCAATCTTTATCAAGAAATACAGTTAACTCGACACAAAAATACTTTTGCCACTGACCGAATTATACGCTCACTACATAACGTCTCTTGTATCTTATGATATAGGATATTAGGAATGTTGTTGTTGCCGACGACAAAATTCTTGACATTTGCACTTTGTTTTAGTTTGTCATTTCTGGTATCTTCAATCACATATTCGGAGATCAATTTGGAGATCCTTTGTGCTCTCACAAATCAGAATAACAATATTGGGGCGTTGATATTATCATTACATTTTTTTTAATGTAAAGAGAATCTTTGTGCTTTAGTGTTGAAAAATCGTGCCGCACCAAATTTCTTCAGTCGTTTTAATGGATTTGTTTTGTTTCAATTTCAAAACTTACGAAAATGTCGCTTAGTCCTCTTTGATTTGTAGTAAATTGGTTAACATGAATTATTAACAACGACATGGAGCAAGGAGAAAAATAGTGTTTGTGCAATGATATTGGTAAAATGCTCCGTCTTCAAAAATTGGCGTTTTCTGTCTTGCTAGTTTCCACGTTTTTCAACTGTAACGTAGTGTACTTCAATGTCCCGAAACAAACATCACGCACTTACTTAAGGATATTTTTGTGATGGAGTTTATTCATGAGCTGAACCTCTTTGAGCATACTCCAGCGATTGGAACGATTCTTATTCTTTTTTAAAACCAACACTCGTCCACTTCCTTTGTGAGTGACCTGAAACGGGACAATGAATTTTATTAGTGCTAATAAATTTATTGGACACATTGAGCTTTTGCTTATTGCTTTAAATCAATTGGATCAGAATCAATGAAAAATATAGGATTTCAAGATCCACCTGTTTTTGTGATGAAAGTGTAAACTTAAAAATTTTGAGCTTGGAAGAAAAAATGGAATCTGACTCGAATACCAGACAAAAAATAAAAGCTAATCCTTTGAACAACATTGACTACACGTTTAGGCAAATTATGCGATCAATGAAAGTTAGACATTTAAGTGTGTGCTCAATCTATCAATGATGGTTCAATCTGGCAAAATAAAAATTCACACGGTGGTGCCTTAAATATATCCATGATTCCCCATTTTTTCAAATGATTTGAATTCTTCAAATGGAATGAAAAGAATTTTAAAACTAGCAATAGGAAAAAAAACTTCTTTCAATATATTCACTAGTGATAGGAAAAGGCTCCTAACCGAAACCGAAAACTTCTGTCGAATGACGAAAGAGGGTTTAACCGAAACCGAAATCTGCTGACTACAAATTATGTTATTAAGTAAGTCACCTTAAAATTGTTATTAAAGACGATTCTATTTAAATGAGAGAGCGCAAATTCAAAAATAATTCCCATTCCAAAATTTGGACTAAAAGGTTCAACTTTCTCCACTTCTAGCGCATGTCCACTTTTAGTTTCGTTATCCATAACCGAAACCGAAAACCAAATTTCGTCCGGTTGCGCTTTCGGCCAATCACTAATTTTCGGAGTGCACTCAACGAACACAGAAGGTGTTCAAACTACATTTCCCAATTACGGTTCAATTTACGCGTTGTTGTACTACCAATTTGACCCAATTATCAATCTCTTCACAATCATACGAAAAAAGGGCTGGTTCGTTTAGAAACGCAAAAAATGACGCCAGAAACTTTCAGCGAAACGTCATCTTTCACCAGCTCTAAGGAAAGAAACGTCTCCTCCTTTCAACGCTCAACGCTGGTCAGCCCATAAGTCAGGTTCTTTTTAGCCATTGGCACGTGATGTGGTTCTTCTCAGAGATATGAGGGCGGAGGTCGATAAATCAGATGTGCTATATTTACGGGTGTGCCAAATAATCAGCGAGTAGTGTCATTGGGGTCTTTACGCGAATGAGACGTGAGGAATGGAGTTCGCCGATTTACCCGAGGAAATTCATCACCATATTTTCCAATTCTTGGGCGACAAAGATTTTGAGAATTTGCAGACGTTGAACAACCCTCAAATCAACGAATCCATACAAAATTTATGGATTAAAGCCAGAGTGAGTGGAATTGATTGGTCAGCGAATAAATTCGCCCTAACACTTCATACTATGACTAAAAATCCTCAACGTAAACGATTCTACCTTGGTTCCCAATCTGATTCCAACACCGATGTGGATTATGTTCCAACATCAAGAATAGAGAAGAAAGCACTCAAGGTAAGCGATTAATTTTACCAAGAAAGTTTCAAAGGGACCATTCAGCTTGGTTCTTTTTCAGATTGTGATGCAACACAATTACGCACTCGAGTCGGGTTTAAACATGGACCCTTATCTAACACCACTCGCCGTTGCGATCCAATTTGCTCCCGGTAATGACAATCCTCGCGATCCCATAACATTGACCCGAACCAAAGGCGATCCCAATGAGATGTTGCTTACTCGAACCCATGAGCATTATATGCTTATTCAAACTCCAAACAAGCTGTATTTTTTGGACTTAAAGGCTCGAGAGCTCCTATGGCATCGAGGGTACACTTACCACGATTATGATGACCAGACTTTGGATTTTGTCATCAACGACCACGGCATTTTTCTCACCATGAAGAAAAATGGTTATCATGGGAAATTCCTCATCATGGCAGAATTTGGTTTTAGTAATGGTAACATCTCTGGAGTTCAAACGACACAGAGCTTGAACTTCATTTTTGATTCGACCAACAGCGGGATCACTTTGAATACGCGTAAAGGAAGTGTGTCACAGCGGTTCTACGACTGTTTCCAATTGGAAGATGTGCTGAGTATTTGGTTGGACCATGATCGACTGTTTGTGTTGGTGAAAGAGGACAAAGTGTATCGAGTGCTCTCTGAATCTCTGTCGGAAGAAAAGCAACAGAAGATGCGATGTGATCTAATTGTTGTCACGGATTTCTTGTGAAGACAATCCTCTTGAAATGTGAGTGAGATTCGCGTAGTTAGTCATAGTTGTGAATGTGTTCGTGCAAATCAAAACCAAAAAAATATCGATGTTTCTGCTAGTTTCTGTTCTTACGTCCCCTCGAGTCGTAATGTGAATGAACTTTTCTGTGTTGTGCCAAATTCATGATTCCAAGAATTTTCGTTTGAAAGCCAACTTGAGAAAACCGTCAGATTTAGATCACTTTCGTTTTTTCGAACTGATGGAGAAACGGAATTTTTGCCATTGGCCGTCATTCACCAAGAGCAGGGCGGCTTTTTTCGTCTGATTTCTTGTATTTTGTCCCCTGGGATGTGACAACATCCCTCTACAAACAGGAAGTTTCAAAAGACGAGAAGCAATCGTTTTCATTTGGCATACCTTTTGGTCGAACATTCTATTAATCTGAACTAAGGTTTGGAGTCACCGAGTTTTAAAGCCACTTAAAGTATATTTCTTGTCATTTCCAATTTTAGCGATAAGTGTTAAGTTCAAAGGCCTGATTGTTAAAAAGAGGGTGTACTTTACTATTGCATGTGAGTAATAACAGAAGCAAGAGGTCGTCTACAGTCACAATTTTGTTCACAATTTTAAAGAAGAAATGACAACACTAGCTAATTATGCGTTTCATTCATGACTGCGTTGGTTCGTTACACAAGGAAGCTAATTTGAGAAGAACATTAATGTTTCGTGTCACTCAACATTTTTCCAATTATAAAAATCCTTGACCCAATTAAGTCTCCATTACCAAAACCAGATAAAAATTCATGCAAATATTTCATTCGGTCAGTCGAAAATACGTTATGCATAACGGTCATCTATAAATAGTTTCCTTTATCCTTTAAGAGATTACAAATAATGAAACTGCTTCCGGGAAAACCAAGTTTGTTAAAGCGATTTGTAGAGCTTGTGACGAAGGTAGAAAACAAATTTATCGCGAATAATTTAAACAAATTTATCCATCGTAATAAACAGTGTAAGACAGTAAAGCATCGTTTCCTTCGACCATTTTGCTTTCATAGGCTTTTTTTGCTCGTTTTGATAGGGGACGTCTCAACGAGTGGACGGGTAAGAGAGAGTCCAAAGGCAAAAATTAGGATTTATGATGACATAAATTTTTGTCAAATGGATGCCATGCTTAACATGAGTATTCTGACGAGTGAAGCTCCATCTGACGAAGATTGTGATTCTGGCGAGTAAAGCTCCATTTTGTCGTTCTGGAAATTAACTTGTGTAAAATGTAACCGGCGTGATTATGCGAATTTATGAAGATGGTCTCCTGAATTAATTGATTTCTCTCACGAAAATCGAAACACTAATTTTCAGAAGTTTTTTCTTGTGTTTTAATCTATAAATAGACAAGGTAGAAGAATAAGGGAATAAAGGTTTCAATGTCGTTCATTGCTAAATTCTATGTCAATGAAATTCTATTGGCAACCGATTGAAATAGAAATGGAGTCAATGAATTTCAATGTTTTATTATTCAAATCGATTTTTTTATGTTCAACAAGGAAGAATAGGAAACTAAGCATCTGTAACAAATACTCTCTCGGCCAATTGCTTGCTTCATCATGTTCTTATTTCGTCAAACTGCTCAAATGAGGTTTGATTTTGGTGGAGCTACAAAAGAATCCACTGAAAAATACCGATCAATCATGGAGGAAGTTCAGAAATAAAGTGAACAAGATATTTTGATTCTTTTCCTCTAAACTATCTCAAAGTGAACAAACAACTTTACCAGATGCTTCATACAAACAATGGCAAGCACAAAAAGAGCCATGTCAAGGCATGTAATTCAGGCAATCACACCTGTGTCTTGTTTTTAAAATTCAATTGAATCAGAAAAAGCTCCAGCCCAAAACTCCAACCTACTGATGGCCATTGTTCAATTCAAGTGAGGATCAAGAGCCTTCACTCCTACTGAAGTGTTGAAGATTTGACATGAAATAATGTCGAGTAATGCTCGAAATATGTCTATTCCAAAACAATGAGGAGTCTGACCATGTTTCCCTGTTGTTTTTTACGCGTCCAGTATGCAATTAGGCAAATTTTTCATAATGAATAGAGCAGGGGTCGGCAATCAGTGGGCCTGGGCCCAAATAAAGTCCATGAGCCTTTTTTAGTACCGTACTTGTGGCCCCAAAGCTCTTTGATAGTTGATTTGTGGGCCCCTGAACCTGCCAACATCTGTTTAGTGGGTCCCTGACAACATGTAAACAAATTTGTGGGCCTTGACCCAAAAGCGGTTGCCGACTCCTGGAATAGAGGATTCAAGACACGGAACACTGCAAATCAGGGAGCGTGAAATACTTGAATGCTCTTTGTACTAAAACAAAATCCACAATACTTAAGTCACGACGATGAGCTTGATCAATAGTTGGTTCGCCTTTAAATGAGAACGCATATGAATGAATGAGAGTCAATTTGGATGATGTGCACCAAAGAGCACGTTGACTCTACTTTTGTCGTGTTCGACTTGATAAGAAGGTGCATTCAAGTGAGGTGAATCATGGTTTTGATGAATGAAGCCTGCTCTGAAGAGACCCTGAATGAAAAACATGTCACCCTTGTCACATTTGTCCGGTGTCAGAGCCCGAAATATTTCAGCTGCCAAGATAGATTGACCATTCATCATTGAGGCAACTACTACTTGAGCCATCTACTATTTGACAAACATAGCAAAAGGGCTTTACAAATAATACAACGTTGTTCAATTCGTTATCTGTTAACACCATGTTTGAGAAGAGGATAACTCTCTTATTTCTCAAGAATTTGAATATGAGTACGAAACTGTTTCACATCGGCAAATTTTGGACATTGACATGGAATTATTCAGATAACAAAATATAGTTAATAAATATTATTTTACTTTCAACTTTTTGGTGAAGTTTTTAAATTTCATTCTTAACATGAATCTTAAATTATGCAGGTATTTAAAGAAGATACGTATAACGGACCATGATTATACTGTTGTAAAAATAACCCGGACAACAAGGCACTGCTATCTATTTGACGATTCATTCAATGAGATAAAAAATTCTCGCCGTAAAAAGATATTTACTTTTAATATAATTTTGTCAACATAATCCCATATATTCAATTCTATTATTCTTTAAATTACCATCAACTATTTCGATTCTTATTACTACTATTTCGTAACCATCTATATGTGTACGTATAAGAGGAAAATATCATTAGTTTTCAACTGGAAACGAGGTTTTTTATATTTTCAATGCTAAGTTAAAGTATGAACCATTTGGTGACCAGCTTTGCAAATTTGCGTCCAACCACGTCAATGTTGGCAAACCGGTCGATTCAAATGTGTCAGTTGGATGGTTCCAGAAAGATCTGGTACAAAACCTATCCGTGATAACTTTTTTGAGTCTTTCTATCCCTGTCACAAAACATGGATAAAGCTTGAATTTCTAGACTCGTGGAATGTTACCTCAAATCAAGGCCGAGTCTCCTCCACTTTAGATTGAGTTTCAGTCCGACCCTAAATACAGGATCCCATCCGAGAAACTGGATTCCTCTGAAGGATCACTGATAAATATTTATTATCGGAGGGGAAGAGATCTACCTAAAAAATATCCACTAAAATTCTACTCAGGTGATCCTTTAATTAATGAGTAGCACCTAGACTTAATGTCAAATTCCTTTGCAGGATCACTTTGATTTTAATGTGTCTTCCCATTATGGAATGGACTTTAAGGTATAAATCATCTCGAGTTTATTTTACCTCATTCTAAGTCGTAAAATTGACCAAGCCTTATTTGAAACAGCTTTGTCTGAAAAAACTTTGTATTAGACAATACACGTTCAGATATTTTGCTAAAACCTGAAAAATGTCCAAAGAGTAGATTTAAGGAAAAGATGAAACGACTGATATCCTTAATGGATGTTTGATTTTTTGCCAAATTCATTCGAACCTCTGATCACAATAGGGTTAATGGATGAAAGCCAGAACAACTAAGTTCCTACATTCATCTCTGTGTATTAGTAAATGAGCCTCGCCCACATTTGTCACTTACCCTGAAGACTTCACAAAAGAATCCCTCGCCGATTTTGTCTCGATGGAAATCCTCGAGATTGTACAAAGAAGACACCGCACTTTTCAGAGCTTGACAAGAAGACACTTCTCTCGTCGGAGTTTTGTTCTTGCCATTCCGCTCATCAAGTCTTCGTTGTACATAATTGTTGAACACTTTCATCGGCTCTTCATCGTTCACTGGGTGTTTGCAATTTAGAACCCGCCCTTCCTCCACCACACCCAATCGTGAAACGAGCAAATCGAAAGACGTTCGTCGATTAAACGATTCCGCTCGTCGGACTTCATTATTTGCATTATGTCTCCTTTGTTGACGTTTTCGAGCCGATTCCGGTCTCATGAATGATTTCGTCCTCCGGATCCAATTTGGAGGTGGTTTATGCTCAAAAAAGCCATTATCAGATTGAGGAATAATCACATCAGATAAAGGCACTTTTGAACGGAGAGAGGAGACGCAGAATGAAGAGGACTTCTTGGAGCGCACTAAAGGCTCTTGGGGCCTCCAAATCACTTCTTGCATGATGGTGTTCCTTGAATATGATGTTTCCTGTAATAACAAAGTATAGCTTGTACTTGGACAGCTTACAAAAGGGAAGTGTTCGAGTTGGAGTACTTTTGTTGTCAATGAATGTGATGGTGACGTAATGCATCGACATGACCCGCTGAATGGAGGATTCAGGAATGTTCTCTAAGTGCTTTCTGTTTGGCTCACATTCGGTGAAAAAGTCATAAACCTCTGATTCGGATGTTTCGTTCAGAGCCAAGTAAAAACATTCAAGTTTTTATCAGTTTTTGTACTCCCTACGTTTAAGCGATATATCGAGTGATGAACTTGGCCAGAAGTCAAGAATGTGGATGCATTGCCAGTCCCTCCGGATGACATAAGGATTTCTTGGCGTACAAAAAAAAAGGATCGATAGGAACAGACTCATTTTGTTTTCGCGTGATTTGTACTCACTTTGGTCACAGTTTAAGATGTCTTTATCCGTGGGTCTCAATAATGGAGTCACATGGGAAGAATCAGACATAAAAATGTGGACACGTACTTGTGTGAAGGAAGACCTTGAGATTGGAGCCAAAGTAAGGCTTCAATGTGTGTATTGTAATAGAGGGGA
Organism: Tigriopus japonicus; assembly: GCA_010645155.1. Taxonomy (NCBI): domain Eukaryota; kingdom Metazoa; phylum Arthropoda; class Copepoda; order Harpacticoida; family Harpacticidae; genus Tigriopus; species Tigriopus japonicus. The sequence goes on from CM021317.1 coordinate 8,558,100, forward strand.
GAGCAACGTAACTTGTTTGTCCTCTTATCTTTCGAGCTATCTTGCAATACTTTGATGGAAACGTCCCTTTCGTCTCGTTCAAAAATACAAACCAACGACATACCGGTACCTCTCAAAAAATGGGACGTTGTCCACTTCAACCAGAATGAAGAAACCTAGCGTGATTGAGATTTTGCACATTGCAATGAGGACAGTGCGAAATCCACTCAGCTAGAACCCACATCATGCTTCAATAAATAACCAAGTGTATTATTCCACTTTAATCTCCACTACAATCTAAATTATGCTTTGTCTAACAAGCGATCCCGACAAATACTTTTAAATGACACTTGAATGACAGTCTCCACATCACATCCCGGATATCCTTCACCACCACTTGAACTTGCAATTACAGAAGCCTAAATCACACAGGAACTTACATTTGACCCTTGCGGCACACCCTCACAATTGATGAGGTGTATTTTATTTGGTATCAACTTCACTGAGATCTGGTTCTTGTCACTGGCTAAAGAGCAGAAAGAAATATCACTTTAGTCTCCAATTTCCAACCTGTCGCTCAGAATCAACATTTGAAAATGATGTAGGGGATTTTTGAAGTACGCGTTAGCAGACGCGCACCCCTATGAATGCAGCATGTGCGTGACTCATATATACAGTATGTGTGTGTGAGTGCCTGCTAGACACATTCTGGTACCTTTTTGTTCGCATGCTTCTGATTGACTCTGGCTGACTTGGCTTCATTTGGCTGTTCTCTTGTACTGGCTACTGAGAGAGATTTGGGATGAAGTTGCTTCACTTTTTGCTTTATCTTAGGTCCTTCCCGTGTTGGCGTCAAAGAAATTGCGGGCTCTCCTTGTTGGACATTAAACACACACTGTATTTCAAATCCCATTTAAGTTTAACAAACATTATAATTGCTCCAAAAGTGTCAAGTTGATGGGTAAAAGAGGGTAGTCGGGTCCTTCAGATGCCTTGAATTGCATGAGAACAATAAGATACGTTAAAATGACTCCCATGCCGGACAGGAAGGACCGATTGGACAGGGTGAAAAAGTTCTGAGGGGAGATGGCTTCTTTGGTGCTTAATCGCCTGATGAGTACACTGAGTCTGAAATCTTGTTCTGATCTCGTTTCTGGGTTGGCCAAAAGGTGGTCCTCCAATGATTTTAGGGCCTGTTGCTTCCCGTCGATTAGAGCTTGACCTGCTCTACTTAGAAAGAAAATACGCAGAAAGAAGAATGCCCCCAACAATCCAAAGGACGCCGAGAAACAAATAACTAGGACCCCGATCTTGGGTCCGAATAGGATGGATTTGGAGATGTAGGAGGAGATAACCGCGGATAAGGCGCTTGAAATACCTGAGTTCAGAACAAAGATTCCAAACACATCGTTGAATTCATCCACAATGCCACAGAGGCTCAAACCATGGTCAACCAGCTCCTGAAAATCATGTTCAGGCCTCTTCAGTTCCTTTTTTTCGGTGGGCTTTGGTTTTGCATCCAAAGATTTGATTGACCGAAGTTTTTCAATCATCTGACCCCAAGCAAAGAAATGTAAGGAGACTATAGTGATCATATAATGCAGTAAATATTCAGCTGAGCAAATCATGGCGGAACAAAATCCAAAAATAGCTTGCGCGCAAAGTGTGACCAAAGTCAGCCATTTCAAAACAGGGTGATTCGTGGGAAAATATTCTTCACATAAGAGATGCCAAGACCATCCCAAAAAGAAGACGGCCAAAATGGAGATGACATTGATGAGGCACATGTATTTAGTGGATTTTCTTCGCGATTGCACGGCCATGGAGTGAGATGGGAAGTGAACCGACAACTCGGCCAGATTTTGACACAGTCTTGACATTTTGTTCCTCTGAATGGTGAAACTGGCAAAGAAAAGGAAATTCGATATCATGGTGACAACATTCAAAATGAATTGGGCCAAAATGTCCATGGCAGACAAGCCGTAAGAGCGGGCTATTCGTTGGAAGTCGTCGATGTCAATGGTGTTGTCATGATGGACCCAAAGGACGATGGCCATGATAGGAATCACCTTGACAAACGCCAGAAGAGCGGCTTTGTACGTGTAGGTCTTGTCGAACTCGATCTTTTCGGCTCGTTTTCCGCGGACTATCAAAGGGAAGCCAAGGAAAATGGAGAATCGTGACAAAATGTGTCGGATCTCCTCCAAAGGCCCAACCACTACCATCGCGGCCAAGATCTGAATTGGAACTGATGTAACATTGTGTGTTCCATTTGGCGTAATTGCCGCCGTCAAATTGGACATTGGAAACGTTCATATTTGTCGACCCACCTTTTGAGGTAATTTGAGGATGACGGGAATATCCAATTTGTTTGTGATGCAATTATTGGTAATTATTCCACGGAGACTTTTACGTTTCAACGTCAAGTTTTTTTTACAAAAAGCGAATGTTTTTTTAATACCGTGCAAAAAACGTATCAAAATGTCATTTCTAAAGGGTGCAAAATACTACTAGTAATAATAAAGGCTAAATAGACAAATGTCCCGAGATTCAGGAAATTTTACGCTTCATACCTTCTCTCATAGAGGTCTATAGAGAGGAGATATTAGAGCAGGCCGGTCGTGAAATTTCATTGTGGGCTGCAAGGGCCGTTTATCATCAGCGACTAGTTGAAACTTGCCAAACAAACGTATTTGTAGAAGGGAAAATTTTGAAAAACTTGTAGTTTTCGGCATGTGGCCTCCTGCTTACTGTTTGCTTCTCCCAAATTATACTAATGTGCTCAATGAAGATGATAATTTGATTCACAGGCATTAGTTTTCGCAATTATAGGATTTGGCATTGAAAATACGTCTTGCGCACTTTCATTTGTACTATGATCTTCCCCTTGTTTGGGCAAGTATTTCACGATATTCTTCGGAAATATTTGCCTTTTCACGCAACTTATGGGCAACTTTGGCCAGTATCAGCTAGAAACAAGGCAGACAAAATGACGACAATGGCCTCTCTATAGACCTCTATGCCTTCTCTGAGTACTGTACAGCCCTAACTTTTGGAGTCTCTCCCAATACGAGAGCTCTCTCATTCCTGTGATGTTCCTAGTGAAACATCTTTGGACCTGCTCGACCTTTTGCAAACCTGCCTAGCCCATTGGAGCCCAAATAGGGGAAGCATATTCTAGATGCGGTTGAACAATCGACTTGTACAAAGTTAGCATTGTAACACTGTCTTCGGACTTGAAAGTGCGATAGATCCAGCCACACGTTTGAAATGCCTTCCCCACTTTCCACTGGATATGCTCATCAAACTTTCCATGATCTTGGATGACAACCCCTAAATCCCTCATGGACAATACGTGCTAAATATCACAACCTCCATTGTCTTGGAGTGGAACATCTAATTTTGACATCCCATACGTCATTGTGCGGAATTTCAAAAGAACTTTAAAAAAAACTTCAACAAGGCAGCACGTGATCACATTGGTGACCCCAACGTGATCACCTTTTTTTGTGTGACCAAAATTAACCTAAAATCACCTCGGGGTCACGTGCAATGTTTTTTGTCCTACTATATTTGTTTGTGCCTTTTTGCATGAATATTCTGAAGAAAAAAAAAATCCTCAAATTTATTCAAATAATCTTCATTTGGCATGCTTAAACTTATTACACGTGGTCAAAAAATTTGCCCAAACCCGAGAAAATTGAGGAATGATGGAAATAGCACAGTGAATAAATTTGCAGGCCTCATTAGTAACGAGAAAACGGATTAAAACCACAGATTTGTACAGATACGACATACTGAGCTGGACAAGTGTTTCATTTTTTTCGAATTTATTCGCCTATTGGCAACCGCACGACGAATGTTTACAAAAATCCGCTCGTCAGCTGTCCTCGTTTGAGGCTTGTCAACAAATCTCAAAAACTGTTTCTTCTGTACTCGAGAGTTGTCTCTTAGTACTAAAATGGCTTGTATCAATCCAAAATAAGTAACTAATATTGATGATGACAGAGTAACAGTTCTACAAATGAAATGCACAATAATAGTCAGGATAGAGGAATCTTTGTAGCTTTTCATAAAAATGATGTGGTGCCTAAAAACTTTGTTAATAACTTAAAGAAAAAAAAGACAAACGTAGGTACATTTGTAATGTTCAATTAATGAGGGGATGGAGATATTTTTGGTACATTTTAAGTTCATTAAAACATATCTTGTTTTTTTCCAACAAATCATGGTGCTAATACTATTAGAAACCTATACTTAGTATTAAAATCACAATGTTGGAAAGTACATTTTCACAATTTTCATTTTTTTAGTTTATCCTCCATCAAAGGAATAATAATTAACGCAATTTTCATGTTCTGGTGAGTGTATAATAGGTCTCTATTGAAGGTCAATTAAACAGATGTGCTACTTTCTTTAAATGACGTTCACATTTATTACACAATGCTGTTTGTCCCCATCCAATTGTTTCCGAAGCAAATATTATCCCATTTTGGCATCATAGACCTGGTTTTTCATTGTATTGATTTATATTTTCAGACAAAAGATTGCACCTAAGTACAATTATTATTCAGAACTTTTATTTAAATTGCATTAAGGAGGTATCATATCAAGTTGTCAACATGGAATATGAAACACTTGAAAGGTCATCCCGGGTCATCTTTACACATTGGCTGGGAGTGTTTAAATCGTACTTAGGCTATAAAGGGCATATTTTGATTCTATTTCATAAAGAATACAGCTAACTTTCTTATCTAGAAAGCACCATCATACTGCACAATGGGTGTACCGAAATACAAAGAGAAAGGGTTCCAGGACAACTCGACCCAGCGGACAACTCGACCCAGGACAACTCGACCCACCGGACAACTCGACCCAGCGGACAACTCGACCCAGCGGACAACTCGACCCAGGACAACTAGACCCACCGGACAACTCGACCCACCGGACAACTCGACCCACCGGACAACTCGACCCACCAGACAACTCGACCCAATACATAACTCAACCATGCAGAAATCCCGCCCCATGACATAACTAAACTCAGTTTACAAATTGACCAAGAAAACTTAACCTACCACACACATGACTTAGCATGTAACTTGACCCGATTGCCAATTTAACTTTACATTATTCGATTCAATGAATTAAGTTATTGACCAGAACAATTCCTGGCTGTATTATTGAAAATTTGGTAAGAAAACTATATTTACACTTAGCAAAGGCCAAACCGCTCAGAGAAGGCCAATCAGAGAATCATTGTTACACCAAAAAAATCTCACAAAAAAAATCAATTGTTTGGGGGATCTTTTTCATGATGTAATGGTATACACTGCATGAGAAAATAGTGTATCAAAGTTTAAGCTGAAATTGTTTGCCGCTTTACCATTTCAATTATTTCTGAATCTTTGGATGCCCCAAAGATGGTTATTTTATCAGTAAATGTGCTCTTCCAAAGATTGATTGAAATGATATGCCTAAATGTTCAAATTGGCGTAACAAAAACGCTTTTTTACTGTAATTCATGTTATGTTTTGACACAGAGAGCTGAAAATGATTCTTTTTATTCTCATTTAATTAAATGATTTGTGGCACTTACACACAAGAAGTGCTGTTATTTTTGTTATTTTCTGAAAATAATCATATTGTTCATGTTAATGTTCAAAGAATTAATGGCACATGTTGTTCTTGTTTCTTCTGATAAGAATACATTAGGGCACATATTCGGTATAATAAAAGACTTTGACACGCTTTTTAAAAAATACTCCTTTAAAAAAATTAAACCAATTTAGTTTAACAAAATTGGTTTAATTTAGAAAAGAGAAATGAATTAGTGTGTCGAGTTGTCTGGGGGGTCGAGTTGTCCGGTGGGTTGAGTTGTCCGGTGGGTCGAGTTATCCAGTAGGTCGAGTTGTCCAGTGGGTCGAGTTGTCCGGTGGGTCGAGTTGTCCGGTGGGTCGAGTTGTCCGGTGGGTCGAGTTGTCCTGGGTCGAGTTGTCCGCTGGGTCGAGTTGTCCTGTCACCAAGAGAAAGTATATTGAAGCCAACAAATTATTTCTAAACTAACCACTACACCGGAATGGGACGTGAAAGTGCAGTAGTTGTTTTATTTTGTTCATATGTCTAGTGCCTTTTCCATCACATTTTGTGAAAACTATGTTGTGTCACAACAATGTTCTATTCAATTATTCAAAATTCCTTCTTCTTTCTCTCTGCTTTTGTTCATAACCAACTCTATGATCAATCCTGCTTTCACATCCCATCATCATCCAAGGATATTTTTGCATTATTTTACTCAGCCATAGGTAAGATTGCACATTACAAATCTCAAGTATCAAACATGTTAAGAAAACATTTCCGAAATACGGCTGTATATTCTATAAGGCTTTATATTTCATGAGCTAGCAAATAACTTTAGATAAATTTCACTATGTGCTGTCTGCTCTTAACAGCCTGATCAGATCGAATCTCTGTTCATTAATTTTATTTAGGAAAATGTATAATTTTTGTTTCTCTTTTGATTCACATGGCCATTTAAGACATTATTGAAAGTCTTATTGGTCCTTTTTCCCTATTTGGGTGGCTCAAATGAACGTACTTTAATGAAATTCGTCAAAATTAGGCCCAACTTTCACCACAACATACTAAATCATCGAGCAAAGAAACATGTTTTGCTCGAAAGTGTTGTTTTGAATTTTCAAGCGCTCTCGCGCCGGCCCGCAATCAGCTAAGGCTACTTCAAATTGTCACTTAGAAGAAAACAGAACCCTTTAGTTGCGTAAGCAATTTTGCTGATGTTGCGTGAAGATTGAAGTTGCCTAATTATGGTCCGTTCGAATAATTAGCAATTGTTTCACAAAATAAATCCCACGTGGTATATCTGGATATTTTCCAACACCAAATGTCCAAGATTGGTTCGGATTTTGTCCAAAATTGCTTCGGATTTTGCCCAAGGTTGCCTCGGATTTTGTCCAAGACCAATTTAAATACTGTCAAAGACCGAGTTGATTATTGTTCAAGACGCATTCGGAGATCTAAGAACGATTCAATCATTAATCAAGACTGTTCCGGATATTTAAAGATTGATTCAATAATATCGGATTGTACGGGAAAAAATATATATTAATTTTGGATGAAATTTCTGAAAACCATACAAAGAAATGTTTCTGACCCAGAAAACTAAGAGGAACAAATTTGGTTGAGTATTAGCCAAGTCAGAAGTAGCATACGTTAGTTGCCGTTTAAAGGTTGCTGTGGTTTATTTTGATACGTTACGTTCAGTTGCCGATGTATGAAATACCATTCCTTTTTCCTCTCTCTACTTTTTCCAACAGGAATTCAGAGGTAATGCGTTCCTCACTTTGGAGGAAGGAACGGGAACTGTAATGCGTTCCTTTTTTCGAGGAACGGCTATAGCCCTGTGTGAATGGCAGTCAAGTGAGACCGCTACTGGTCTAGCTAATTTTTGTTTGCATTTATGATCTTTTTTCACAAGCAGGGCGCTACAAGTAATCATACCATTTTGTTTGTCTTGTGAATTGAAAAACTTGGTAAAATAATTTATCGTTTTTCACTTAACCTAACCTTCTTAGCTACCTTGATGCCCTAATCATTAATTATTTATTAATCAAATCTAGACCATAAAACAAAAAGAAAGGTTGAAATATGTGTTCATTTTCATTGTGACACCTAAAATATCTGGTCACCCTGTCTCTAGCTCATGAACACTCACGAGTTCCAGCGGTTCGAGCGTCAGAAGCAGTCTACGTTTGAGGTTTGGTACTTCATGGCGTAGGTATTATGGACTGTTTCCCGCGGTAGAAAGTGTGAGTCAGCTGCCACTGACTCAAAATGCAGTTCTCAACTTCAAATGCTGTCAACTTCGAACGAACTGTTCCCCCACGTCTTGGAGGGTGATGCAACGCACACAAATTAGTAGTTGGTTGCATTGCCCCAAGGGATGAGACATGAGGCAGTACATGAAGTACTGTTTCGGGTCATTGTGAGGAAGGTTGGGATTAAATCTCCATCTGACTGCATACTTCTAGACTGAATTCTTTTGAGTCAAAATTTAATTTTGAACCATCTTCCTATGCAATCAATTCCCAAAATATCCCATTAGCTTCCAAAACATAGGTAGGAACTCATAATTCTTCATGGAACAACCATTATCAGGGATGTGCCCTATAAATAAATAACTTCTAATTACATAATGGATCAACATCGGAGCAATTAAAAGTTTGGCCCAATTAGACCTTTTAAGATAGGTTCTACCACATTGCATGACCATTTTTGTCTTTTGTTTTTTCCAATAGATTATTTGCGTTTAAATATAAACCAAAGTATTTCATTATTCTGTTTAAGTCACTTTAGAGGAGGAACATTACAAGAATGCCATTGCAAAAAAACGGAATGTAGATGTTTTTAGCACTGTTTTATGTTCAGAACATCACTTCTCGGCGCTCAGAAATGCAGAGCGCTGCATTGTCAAAATGGATCTACTTTTCCTTTCGGCGTAGGTGCATTTCAGAAAACTTTTCAGGTGATTGCAAATGACAGCTGACTCACACTTTCTACCGCGGGAAACAGTCCATACGTAAGTATCGGTATGATGTGGTTGTGCAAGGATATCCTTGGAGTAGTGATGTGACTTGGTGTGTTGGGCAAGCTTTTTTGCGCGAGGTCGCAAGGTAGGGTCACCTAATGGAGATTTCGTATTGTGCTCAGCTCTATCAGCAAACACAAATTTGAGTGTCATTTGCAACCCTGTTCAGAAGTCACAAAAGTTAGGGACGCCGTTCCGTTCTCCTTGATAAAAAAACAGGTTTTTGAAGATTGGTAAGCAAAGCCGAATACGATTTCACAAAGGTCGATTGGCGACACTACCTTACGACCTCGCGCAAAAAGCTTGCCCAACACACCAAGTCACATCACTACCTTGGAGTGATTGTATTATAAACGGCTGTAAGAGAATCTGCGGTCACGGCAGCTTTAGTGACAGCTTCGTCAACACATAGCCTTATGGGCAAGCCCATCCACCGATCTGTGAGCTCATCCAAACGTCGCCAAACAAGGTAGAGAATGGTGGACTGGAAGTAGAAGAAGTACCTGGATGTCTAGAGCCTGAGGTGCAAGAGGGGAGAAGTACGAGGAGAAGCGGGAAGCGCATGGTTGCACTGAACGGCGTCAAACGACGTAGAGAACGGTTGACAAAGAATAACAAGAAAGAAGTGCGAGGGGAAGCGCCAGCAGCAGCTAAGGACTCAAGACTAAGAGAGAGTGTACAGCTAAAGAGATGGCACGTTTGGAAGCAACAAAAGCTGGCGTGCCCTGAGCTGAGAGTTCAAAGTGTTTCTCTCAAGCCACCTAAGTAGTTCTCTTGTCTACTCCCAAGGAGCGAGCTCGGGGTTAGCCCTTAGTGGCGCCAAAGGTGAGTGAGGTGGAGATGCCTCTAGCTATCCCTCTCTCCTTACGCACAAAAGCTGCCGTGACCACAGATTCTCCTACAGCCGTTTATAGTGATTGTATTGGGAGGTTTGATTTTCGAAATCCGAAGACTCCGGCAAACTGTCGAGGCTCTTTACCAAGACAACCAAGCTCTTCGGCAAAGCTTCGAGGCTCTTCGGCAAAGCTTCGAGGCTCTTCGCATAGAAAACCAAGACCTCGGAGCACTCTTGGCCGAGCCCGCTTGATCCGACCAAGAGCACTCTGATCCCGAGCTTGAGGGTCTTCATGCCTTATTTGATACCCCGGACAGTGGCGTTCAATAAGGTAGTAAATAGGTAAAATTTGCCAAGGATAATTAGAATTTGCTGGATTGAACACGGCTGAGGCCCTCTAAAACTGAAGTTTGCTCGCCCATTGTCAGGTTACAACTGTATTTCTTTCGGAAAAAAGGAATGGAATTACTTTGTACAAATAACATCTTTTGAAGTAGGCATTAATTTTCAAAGTTATTTCAGGTTTACTTTTAAGCTTCTAATCACGCTAACTTGATGCAAGAGTTTTTTGCTTTGAGTTATTGGTCATTGGAGGTGGGATTTGATTATTTTGGCTTAAGGTTCTTTTATACGTAAAGACACTCAAAATCTTGGAAGAAGCTTGTTTAACTTCATGTGGACTTTGGGTGAAAATTGTATATTAGTAATTCAAAAATGTTAATATTAGAAATATAATTCCAATGATAGAAATAACTATCATTGCAGGCTATACTAAAAGCAAGATGATGCCCATTTATCAAAACATGCTTGGAAACAGTTGGCCGACAAAATGAAAAATTAATCCCATTTTACCCCCCACACGTATCCGCCACAGTCATCTGAGGGTATTTTTATATATAAAAATATATTTCATCAGTACATATAAGTAGTCTACAAATTTAGAATTTATTTTGCAGTTTAGCGAAGCTAAAGATATTTGACAGCCATTAAAAATACAGAAGAGCATCAAGTAATTGCTCTTCTTGAATAAAAAACAGTTTTTAAGTACGTGGAATTTCTGCTCTGCGCCAAAATCCATTTCAGATCCCTAAACTAGTTAAAAGGCATTTTTCTTTGAGCAATTTCTTGCGCCTAAATCATTAGGGATGAGTTTCGAAATAGTGTGTTGCCACTTTTGACTCGAAGTGTAATTGCTGTTAAAAGAGGTGGGTTGTAGTAACTTTTTGACCAAAGACCTGTTCCATTGGTAGTTATAAAAATGGCTTTCGAATTGGTAGTGCTGCCATATTTTACTTGTGGTATGATAGTATTCCGTAGACGCACTTTTATCTCATGACCTTTGACCTGATTAGACAGTTGTTGTCGAGTTTGCATAGAATAAAGGCGCATGAAAGTACGTTCCGGGTTGGATATATTCGCGTGGCCATGAACCAACACAACAACTTGGAGATTAGGTATCCTTTTCATTTGAGAAGTTTAGTAGTGGTAAGCTTTTTGACCCTTAAGGACCAAAATGGCAAAAGTAAGGCAAAATACGAACTCAAAATCCATCAGTAAAAATCATTGAAAATGTCTCAACCTCTTTTATGAGGGTCGTTCTTGCTCAGTAGTTTCAGTAGTATTGGCTGATATTTGAAACCTTGCATCAAAGATTCCTTAAAAGGCTTGAACCCCCTCTGAATAATACAGTACTTTTGTTTTCAACCATGTATGCATTTCGTATTGCAGTGTTCAAGGGGTTGTCATATTCGTGCAAAACTATGCTAGGTGATTTCTCATCTATTTGACACGAGAACGTCTTGATACTGTAACAGAAACTTGATTACAAATAATTAAACAAACATCTTGTATTGCAGTCTTAGTGGCTTTGATAAGTTTAGTTTGTATTTCAACGAGAAAACAAACACATTTTGACAGTTTGGCAAGTTTTCAATGAGTAATACTTTTTAACATAGTTTGTTACATATCTCATCCATCCATTGCTTTGCTTCACAAACATCCGTTGAATTCACAATTGAAAGAAATGACTAGAAGTCTGAGAAGTCAATTTTGGTTTTGGAACTGTCTGCTTCTTTCAATAACAAATTGTTTCTTCGTCCTAAGGGAGTTTTGAGTAAATCCATTCTTCTTTGGATGGCTTTGCATCTTGGCAACTTGGGTCTTCTCAATCTGAACAAAAAAGACCCCTGAACCTGGTCTGAAACATTGACAACTCGAGCATGCATTAGATCTGGTCAGAATGATTGGAATAGGATGAGATGGCCACAATTAATAAACAAACCATGTGCGTTTAGACATAATGGTCACTGATTATGGAGTAATCAATTGTTTTAATATTTGGGTGAAATTTATTAATCACAGGTAGGCCATGGAGGACGAAGTCCATGATAGGTCAATGGCTTTTAACCACATCTCTTTAGGCTTTGATGAAGAATCTGTGAGCGCTGTGAGTGATGAACATTTTGAGTGCTTTTTCCACTTAATATTGGATGTCACTCTTGAATTCAGATTCGCAAGACCTTATATGGAACTTGTGTAACTTGGTCGCAGAACAATTGGCAAAACAATTTGGCACAAAACTGAAGATATGATGTGAAACAACTTTTGATTTCACTTTGCTGTTGTTGTTGTATCGGGAGTTTATTTTTGCACAAAACACATGTTTCAGTAAAAAAATAACTGGTCAGTATTACATGTATGCATTTTTGAGAAACAAATAGAACGTGTGGTTGAAGTAAAAATGAGGGTGAGGTTATACAAAGAGTTATATATGTAAAAATAAGTGTGAAAGAGAAAAACAATTTTTTGGGTGTTTTTTTGTGTTTCTTTGTAAACACAAAATTTTCCTCCTGAGTGAAATGGGCACTGTATGTCGATGAAATAAGTGATGGCGGTCGACACCTCACATTTCATGGCTCTGTTTATTTCTCAGAGGGTTGAACGGAGGTGCTTGATTGGCTGATCTAGTGTGAAAAATGCGCGCCAAATTTCAAACGAACGTAATATTTTAATTGCAATTTAGTTTCATATTTCATCTGGAAAATAACATGCGACAAATGTTTTTGAAATCTTCACCACATGAAGTGCTAGCAGTTTTTGTCAAAATTCAGCAAAAATTGCAAATACCCTCAGATGACTGTGGCGGATACGTGCACAATTAAACAAGTACTTATCTTACGACCAGAGAGAACAATTATGTGCGATTGCAATGAAAAATAAATCAATTTGTATTGAAGGATGAGTCAAAAATAAAAGGTAGACTTCGTGTGCAACTTGTTTTTTGGCAAAGTACTAGATGAGTTTTCGTTTCAAAGATGTACATACTCTTGAAAAAACTTCCAAGGTATTTTTCAATAAAGCCAAATGATTTTTTTTGGTGACTTCGAATCGGTATAACTATTACTTTATCAAAACTTTTAATTTCGTCACAAGTGCTCTGGTTATATGGTTATACTTTGATTTAGGTTAGACTGAATCTATGGGGTTGGTTAAGCAAGGAGGACGGTATTACGTGGAGTGGGATCAAGCGAGGGCGCGTTACCGCGTTGGTGTGAATTTTCCTGCGTGATAGCCTGGAGTTAATGAAGAAATGCAATGTTATTCGGATTAATGTCGTTTTATTGACATTAGTCATAAAACAAAAGTGCTCAAGGATTCAATGAGCAATCACTTGATGCCCAATTGATGTCTCTCAAAGAATTAAAACTGTTGTTTCATTGTGTTAAGACAAATATCTTAACTCCTGACCTACTGACCTGCTTTGCGATAGTGATTGTCCATCTTTTGTGGAAAGCAACATTGTTTTTATCATTGGGATGGTTCTAGGATATTCTTCCCTTTGTACAATGATATAAATGTTCTTCTCTATCTTTGTTTCTAGCACTTAATTGGGGCTCTAAAGACAAAAGAAGACAGTAAAATGTTGGAAAAAGATACAAATATTTTTTTGGCATTCTAGTATTTGGCATGACAAGTTTTGTAGAACTTGGCATTAGTGTGTCAATCCCATATCACATGTTTACTGTTCCTTGAAGGAGATATCAAGGGACCATAGAAGGTTGTCTGGTGTGTTATTGGTCAAACTGTTGCAAATTGGTCCCTAAATCATGCAAAATGTTCATTAACAATTGAGATTCTCCTTTATATGTTATTACATGGTACTATTTTTGAATCAGGTGTTAACTTCTTGGTAATTTCTCAATCTAGAGAGTTGGGGGAGATTAAAGAAGTATACACTTTGTTCACCACATTCAGCACCATGTGTATAATTGGTCATGGACCACGGAACTTCTGGACGGCTGACGGCCACGCAACCTTTTCAGTAAGCGTCATGATGCTCAGGTAGCTACGTTACTTAATTCAGACTTATGTTAGATGTTAACAACTTAGTTACCTTTTTTCTAGCTTATTTTTTCAGTCTCCACATCTCCCATGTAAAGGAGTTTCACAGGTTTGATATTTTTGTAATACTCATGCATGGATAGACAACCCAAAACATCAAATTTTAACATAGATTTAACTTGAGACAATCCAACTTGATTGAATATATGTAAATATCCATATAAGTGATTCAGATAGGCGATTTCTTCATGAAATATTTGGTATACCTTAATGGCTTATGGTTACTGTAAGCAATTGTTGATTATATAGCTTTATTGCACATGAAAAGCCATAATAAAGTTTAATTTATCACCCTTTGTGAATTAATATGTATCAAATATAAAAGCATTGAGACATCATACTATTAATCTTTCAAGAGGCCCAATGGTTGTGTCATGTTTATTGACTGACACATTTTTTTATCCCTTCATTAAGTTAAATTAAGATACCTTTACTTAATTATATATATTCTTAGCAGAGTGCACATTCCTACTCTCAAGTTACAAGACCTGGGTTTCTCAGTAGATTCATTCCTATTAAAGGATCCAAATAGTAATGAGAAGCTATGATTCAAGTCACAATCTCACAGTTTCTTGATCTGCTTAACGATATCTCATTGAGATCATTATGTACCTCACACTGCAAGATAAAAAGCACTACAAGAATCACTATCAAAAAAAATTCTTTCTTTGGTGACTTTGTCAATGGACCAAATACATTTGTGTTTCAATTTTGGACACATACGTATATGTTAAGAAAAATAGTCTGTTTTGAGCTTAAAAGATGCCCAGAATTATGCCTCACACAATGCACACAATACACACAATACTTTCTTGGTTCTTACTTGCTTGGTTCACTCACATTTAAAAAAAAGTATATGGATGTTTGGTATATGGCTGAATCACCAACAGAACAAGCCTTGGCATCAAGATGAACTCACACCATGAACACTATAGCAGTGGTTGAGACTTGATTGATTCCCAAAATAACTTAGGGTGAGAAGGTACTTGTGTCACTGAAGCTGTTGCACTATCAAAGGTGGGTGTGCCATCAATCATAGACTGTAGCACTACAGCAGATGAAGGAGTATTGCCATGAGCCAAATGACCTGAACATGACTTAAAAATCACACTTAAAAAGCACTGAACAGATGAATTAATCACATTTCAAGATGATTTTTCAAGATGTTTCAAATGTTGTGAGTGAGAAGCGACTGGCAAAACAAACAAGGGTGACTGCAAATTGTAGGCCTTCTATAATTGTGATTTGGATCTTGCAAAATGATTAAGGCTCAAGTCATTTCTTCAAATAATAGAAACCTGCCATGAGCTTATGAATAGCAGAAGGAACTTGACACTCAAATTATAAAAAGATGTTGTTCTGTCATGAGATGAAATCATGCTGTCTGCTCGTCAATGATCTCGTCACCTTTTGAATGGCAGATGTGGCCAATCCTGCCCAATGAGAATTGGCTTGGGTTGCCTGAATGACGCATAATTTGAGACAGGCACTTTTTCTGATGTGGTTTCAAATCCTGTATTAAGAAATCCTTGAATTGGTAGAGCAAAAACCTCAATATTGCAATTGTTATTAAGGCTGACAAAATCTTGGACCTTTTTAACAAGTTAACCAAAATATCTCGATCTGACATGTTAATTGAAATCTTTGAAGAAAGGTGCAAAATGGTTCAAGTTCCTTGGAGTGTCTTAATTAGAAAATGTCAGTTTCAAATTTAAAAATGTTAATGTAAAGGAAATAATGACATGGAAATTTGTACCGGCCAAAACAAAAAAGGTTGTACTTTAAAATAGATATTCAAAGATACAATAACTTTGATAAGAGTGTACAACATACATGGATTATATTTACTTTTACACTAATAACCACATGATTGAAGCAATATCATGCAACTTGATACTTTCAACGCCATAAAAAATTCTGATCCTGAATGCTCTGAAGTGACGTAACGGGTAATTTTGCTTATTGGACAAAAGTGGTTCCTATTAGTCATTCAACTTTAAATCATGATTTGTTTACCCCGCGAGGTGTCGTTTTGATCACTTGAGAGTGTGACGACTTTGCCTCCATCAAATACATTTTACTTACTTGATAAGTGTTGAACACAAAGAAATGAACGTATTCAAGTCAGTGCTACAAACTTTTTGGAGAAACTGAAACAAAATAGAAATTGTTCGTTCATGCTACTTTCTCAAAACATAATCATTCCTCCATTTGGCTTTTTTCGAAAATATTCACCAAAGAACGCTCGCTCGAACGCATGCCCGCGCAAACACGGTCGCTTTCAAAGTGACGCTTTTTTGACTCGAATTTCAGGTGGCTCCCTCTGAGAAGTACATTTTGCTCACTCTCGACTGAAGAGAGCAGCTCCCCCTATAATCACAGCAAAACCTTGAACTATTTTAGAGGGATTGAAGTATTAGTGATGTGAAATCTGGGCTTGGGCAAGTTTTTTCACGGGAGGTTGCAAGGTAGGGTCACGTAATGGAGATTTTGTGCTTTGCTAACTTACTCAAGCAAACACAAATTTGAGTTTAATTTACAACCCTGATCCACAGTAACCAAAGTCAGGGGCGCGTTTCAGTACTTCTGAATGAAAAACCGGTTTATGAAGATAGGTAGGCAGAAGGAAATACCATTTCACTGAAGGTTAATTGGCGACCCCAGTGTACGATGTCACGAAAAAAAGCTTGCCCAAGCGTCCAAGTCACATCACTAGTTCCTAGTTTTAGTATTCAAATCCACTGATGGTCACTTAGTGACGTCTTTGGTTTATTCAAGAAAGTGACCACTAGCAATAACAAAAATGACCCAAAAACATTACTCAATTCCACAGTTGATTCTTCAATTGCATGGTTGACATTTGCCTGGTCACACATTTCAAATGTTTCCGCACTTTTGTCCGCTCAACAGTTGGAGTACTCCCTCTAGTATTAATAGAACTCAATGGTCTAGTGTCAGCACACTGTTTTTGGTGGGAAATTTTAACAATTTCGTTTGGCCTTATGCAAAATCCGGTTCTCCTTCCGTCCGTTCTAAGGCCAGCCTAAGAAGACACTTTTGTTATAGATTGCCTTCCTCCCAAATTTTTCTTTGTGAACACTTGACGTATCCGAAAATATATGTCAATCTCTCCGCAGGATCTGTAAGCTCTCCAACAGGTCTTGGCTACAAAAGTGGGTGAATGCCCCGAACTCGTCCTCAGTTGTTGCTCGCTCGTCATCTCTACCCATACGTGAGTGTCTGTGGGCATCAAGCCAAGTTATTTTAGATCCACGCACGACGACGACGGCGACGTCCTACATTCTACAAAAACTTCTAAAGGTGAGCCCGGTTCAGCAACTGGTTCTCATGTGCTTGACGAGTTGTGAGTTGTCATACGAAAGCATGGTTGATTTTTAGTTGTGTTCATCTCGCCTACAAAACCTCACGTCCAAAAACGATGGTGTCCAAAGTCAAAAAAGAGACCTCAAGTATGTACAGCTCTTGTTCAACAAAGAAAAAAATGACGTTTGGGATGTCAATGTGATATAAACATCAAGGCAATATTTTTTTGTTCATCAGAATTGGGCCATCAAGTGGAATCCATCTTGGCTGAACGCATCATGGTGATCGATGGAGCCATGGGCACCATGATCCAACGCCATGAGCTCTCCGAGGAAGATTATCGCGGCGAGGAGTTCAAAGATTTCCAGAAACCCTTGCAAGGCAACAACGATCTCCTTTCCCTCACTCAACCTGATATCATTTACGACATTCACAAACAGTATTTTGAAGCGGGAGCCGACTTTTGTGAGACCAACACGTTCTCCGGAACGTGGATAGCCCAATCCGATTACGCTTTGGAAGATATGGTCTATAGGTAAAGTCTAAGGTCTTTAAAGTAGCGTTAAGGATGTTAATAATATGGATGGAGATTACAGGATCAACTTTGAATCGGCGCGAATTGCCAAAAGAGCAGCCGAAGATGTGACCAAGGCCACGGGAGTTCAACGATTCGTTTGCGGAGCCATGGGCCCCACTAATCGAACCTTGTCCATCTCACCTTCGGTAGAAAATCCGGACTTTCGAAACATCAGTAAGTATTCTTGGTGGCATCTTATTAATGTTAAGAGTTGATTTGTAATTTTTCTTGATAGCATATGATGAGGTGGTGGACGCGTATACCAAGCAAGCTCGAGCTCTTCTGGACGGTGGAGTGGATCTAATCTTGGTGGAAACCATCTTTGACACCTTAAACTCGAAAGCCGCCCTCTTTGCCATTCAACAGCTCTTTGCCAATGAATATGAACCCGTGCCTATTTTGGTCTCTGGCACCATTGTCGATAAAAGTGGACGAACTTTATCCGGTCAAACTGGAGAAGCTTTTGTTACTTCCGTCTCTCATGCCAAACCTCTATGGTATTAGAAATATTATTTGGTTGAAGTGTTCAAAATACAGTTTAACCAATGCGTTACGTGAAAAGGGTGGAAGCATTAATAATTTAATTCTTCCTAGTATCGGTTTGAATTGCGCCCTTGGAGCTGAAGAGATGAGACCCTTTATCCAAGCCATTGGTGAAGCTACCGAGAGTTACGTGATCTGTTATCCCAACGCCGGTATGTGTCAAGTTTAAAAATGTGTCAAGGTTATTAATTCATATTGGGACTCTTATTATTCATATTTTTTGTTTCAATTGTAGGCCTTCCTAATACATTTGGGGGCTACGATGAAGTTCCCGAGACCACGGGAAAGAATGTCAAGGACTTTGCCGAATCTGGATTTGTTAATATTGTGGGGGGATGTTGTGGGACTACTCCAGATCATATTCGAGCCGTGGCCAAGGCTGTTAAAGGTAAAAAAGACCTCTTTTAGATGGATATCTCTTAATACTGATATTTATTATCGGATGCATGAATGTCACAGGTGTTCGACCACGTCAGAGGAAGCAGGGATTGTATGAAGGAAAATTATGTCTCTCCGGTTTGGAACCCATGAACATCACACCTGAGACCAATTTTGTGAACATCGGCGAACGTTGCAATGTAGCTGGATCTAGAAAATTTGCTCGACTCATCAAAGAAGGCAAATATGACGTAAGGAACATGGCAAACACAAAATAAAACTTGACGTTAACCTTCTGAATGCATGTTGTAGGAAGCCTTGGAGATTGCCAAACTTCAGGTGGAAAACGGCGCTCAAGTCTTGGATATCAATATGGACGAAGGCATGTTAGATGGGGTGGCGGCCATGACCAAATTTTGCAATCTCATTGCTTCCGAACCGGACATTGCCAAAGTTCCACTTTGCATCGATTCATCGGATTTCTGCGTGATCGAAGCCGGTTTGAAGTGTTCTCAGGGCAAATGCATCGTGAACTCGATCTCATTGAAGGAAGGCGAAGAGGACTTTATCAAGAAGGCCACCATCATCAAACGTCACGGGGCCGCTGTGGTGGTCATGGCCTTTGATGAGCAAGGACAGGTATGGATTTTTTTACTGGTTATTACTTTTTAAAGAATCTGCAATCCTGAGCAAATTGCAAGCAATGTTGTTTTTTCTTCTACATTAGTCTTGAGTTTCTGGCATTTTAGGATGAGGTACTGAAAAATTTAGATGTAAAATCAGATGGATGCTCGCTGAAAAGCATGAAATCGCCTCGAATTCTTGCCTCAAAAAACCTAAACGTTCTGAATTTTTTTGCATAGGCTGCCGACGAAGACCCGAAAGTGGCCATTTGTGAGCGATCTTTCAAGATTCTCACGGAAAGAGTCGGTTTCAACCCCAATGATATCATCTTCGATCCGAATATCCTGACCATTGCCACGGGCATGACCGAGCATGACAACTACGGTCGAGACTTCATTGGTGCCACCAAACGAATCAAAGAGAGATGCCCAGGATGTCGAATCAGTGGGGGCGTGTCCAATTTCTCGTTCTCATTTCGAGGCAAAGAGCAGATTCGAGAGGCCATGCACTCGGTTTTTCTCTATCATGCCATCAAAGCTGGCATGGATATGGGTAAGAAACGAGTCTTGATGATCATGATTTCTAATGAAAACGTTTGTTTGTACGTTCAAGTAGAAATCTGTTCAAGAGATCACGTCTGGATGACATGACTTTTTTGAAACTGGTTCTAGAGAAGGAGAAAGTACGAGTTTGGTTTGATTTCAGGGATTGTGAATGCGGGATGTCTGCCTGTTTACGATGACATTGACAAGGAGCTTTTGGAGCTCTGCGAGAACCTTCTGTGGAACAAAGATCCTGAAGGAACCGAGAAACTGTTGGCTTATGCTGATCGAACCAAGGGTGGAGCCAAAGAGGCGGCGGGCAAAGCGGATGAATGGCGCTCTTTGAATGTGGAAGAGAGGCTGGCCCACTCTTTGGTCAAGGTACATGTTTCAGCCAGCAATTGTTTTAGGAATTTGCCTTTTATTCTATTCGATACTCACAGTTTCGTGTGATATCGCGTATAGTTTCGGTTATGCCTACCGAAACGCATTAGAAAAGATGGAGTTTGACGAAAAAAAATAAATCGATTTTTTTTAAATATTTTTTTTTTGGTCCAGAAACCTTATGTTCTCCATTTAAAAAAAAATTGGGACTACCCAACATCGAACACATGAGCAATTCAAAATTTTAAGGTGGATTTTGCATTTATATAAATTTTTAGTCAGCTGCTCTCGGTTTCGGCTAAGCCCTCTTTCGACCGAAACTTTTTCGGTCCATCAATAAAGTTTGGACAAGAGTTTTCGAAAAACTTTGCATATAAACAGAACATGATTTTATGCCTCAAATTGCCAAAAGATTTTAGGTGAAAAACGACAATAATATGTAAAATATAATAAAAAATATGCTCCAATGCACTTTGCTTCTTGGAGCACTAGCTTAAAATAAAGATTAATTTATGGTGCATGCTAGCGAGAATTATTTAGCTTTGAGATGCAAATCTGTAATGGATAGCTAATACGGAAACGACTTTTTGTTGTACAATCAAGTTGGATGGAAGAAATGTTTGTTAGTAACAATATTCTCATATCGAGGGACATTTTTTGCTGAATTTGTATTTCTGTTGGCGGCTACGGTATTTTCATATCATGAGTTATTCTTGCTAGTGATGAAACAAAAGTGCTCTCAACCGAAACCGATAGCAGCTGACTACAAAGTTTTAGATATGCAAAAATCACTTCAGCAATACATCATGTGCTTAATGTTGGGTACTTAAATTTTTTTTTGAGAAATCGGAAAAATGAAGTTTCAGAGTTTTTTTGACCAAACCAATTTCTACGTATGTTGTTGCCAAAGTTTATTTATTGCTAAAAGTGCATGTCTGATTTTGGTTTTTGAAAGGCTGTAACCCAAAGCACTTTCGGTCCACACCTTTGATTGCATGCGTTTCTTGGTATAGCTGATAACTATGATACTTTTTAAGGGAATTGATGCCTTCGTGGTTGGTGATACCGAAGAAGCTCGCCAAAACAAAAAGCTATACCCACGCCCCCTGAATGTCATCGAAGGCCCACTGATGAAGGGCATGTCCATTGTGGGCGATTTATTTGGCGCAGGCAAGATGTTCTTGCCACAAGTGATCAAATCTGCTCGGGTCATGAAAAAAGCCGTGGCCCATTTGATTCCTTACATGGAAGAAGAGCGATTGGCCAATCAAGTGGAGGGTGAAGAAGAGACCTCACGTTACAATGGAACCGTGGTTTTGGCCACGGTCAAGGGGGATGTTCATGACATTGGCAAGAACATTGTCGGAGTCGTTCTGGGTTGTAACAACTTCAAAGTCATCGATTTGGGAGTGATGGTGCCATGTGATGTGATCCTGAAGGCTTGTATCACGCACAAAGCTCAGATTTTGGGATTATCCGGACTGATAACGCCTTCATTGTCCGAAATGGTTCATGTGGCCAAAGAGATGGAACGGATCAATTTCCAAATCCCACTTTTGATAGGTGGAGCCACGACTTCGAAACAACATACGGCCGTGAAGATTGCTCCGAAATATTCCAATCCAACCGTTCATGTTTTGGATGCTTCTCGAAGTGTTGTTGTGGTGAGTTTGATTAGCTTTCTCTTCATTTTCTATGACTGCAAATTTACCAATTGCATCTCTTTTCGCATTTTGTAGATTTCTCGTTTTTAAACAAACTAGCTGGATGTACTTTATTTTCAAACTAGACCTAACCAGACCTAATGAAGATTAGGTCTGGAGATGAGACGCGAACAAACATTTTACGACAAAATATTGGTCAATAAACCCATGCCTGCTGAATTTCAACAGCCATGGATGCAAAATGTTCTGATCTTTAATTTTCCTTCTGATCAATTCTTGGCAAAAATGTTCTTCTGTATTTCGTTCATTGTTTTTTGTTTTGGCGGTCCTTATTGTTAATTATTTATTTTCTAATCTTTTTTCCGTTCAGTGCTCCAGTTTGTTGGACCAAGAATGTAGAGATGAATACATTGAAGAGGTGGCTGACGAGTACGTAGACATTCGGGAAGACCATTATGACAATCTCAAGGATAGAAAATTTCTGACCCTGGACCAAGCCAAGGAAAAAGCGCTCCAGTTGGATTGGAATGACTTTGAACCCACCAAACCCACGTTTTTGGGGACTAAAGTCTACAAAAACTTCTCCTTGGATGAACTTCTTCCGTTTATTGATTGGAAACCTTTCTTTGATGTGTGGCAACTCAGAGGGAAATATCCCAATGGAAGATTTCCCAAGATCTTCAACGACCCCACTGTTGGTGAGTAGCCTCCTCAAGTCTATCATAAGCCCTTCCAAATTCATTTTTTTATTGCCTTGATTTTAGGAATGGAAGCTAAAAAGATTTACGATGAAGCACAGATCATGCTTAAAGAAATGACCAAGAACAAAAGTCTGGAGGCTAGAGGAATTGTAGGCTTTTATCCCGCTCAAGCTCAAGGAGAGGACATTCTCGTGTTTGAGAACGAAGGAGATACCACTCCAAAATGGACCTTGTATGGCCTTCGACAACAAGCGGCCACAGATGCTCAGGAAACTTACTACAACATGTCAGATTTTATTGCTCCCCGTGAATCTGGGAAACAGGATTACATTGGAATGTTTGCTGTCTCGGCTGGATTTGGCTGTGAGGAACTATGCAAGAAGTAAGTCGAAACTCGCGAGGGGCATTCTAGAAAAACTAAGAAACTGGACTGAAATTACATGTTGGCCGGCCAAATATTGCCATAGAGTCTTGCCTTTATTGCCGTTAGAAATGAGAAGCATAAGGATTTAAGTTATTTTGTGAAGCATTATTTAATATAGAGTCAAATACTTAAGATTCAAAATATTTAATGGCAAGGTTAATTACGTCTGTATGAACAAAAGTGTGTATAGTTGATGTCTGCATAAATCCGATTTTTGTTATTCGAAGTCACTGTTATTTGATTTCACACTCCAAATAGGTAAATATCATCTGATTTGAATTTAGCCAATACGTAATGTTATGTGTTACCTTTTTCCTGAATTGCCGCTCGTAAGACTAGATTTCTCCGCTAAATTTGAAAAAATCATTCCAGATATGAGGCCAACAATGACGACTACAACTCGATCATGGCCAGTGCTTTAGCCGATCGTTTGAGCGAGGCTTTCGCCGAGTGTCTTCATCGAATGGTTCGAATTGATCTCTGGGGCTATTCAAAGGACGAGGATCTCTCAGCTGAGGACATGCTCAAGATCAAATATGATGGCATCCGTCCAGCACCCGGTTATCCGACCCAACCGGATCACACCGAGAAACGAACCATGTGGGACATGATGCAAGTCAAGGAACAGACTGATATCGGGCTAACCGAGTCCTTGGCCATGCTTCCCGCTGCTTCAGTGTCTGGACTTTACTTTGCTCATCCCAAATCAAGATACTTTGCCGTCGGCAAAATTCAAAAGGACCAGGTATGAGATAGCATTGACTGAATTTGAAGTCGTTGACAAATTGTTGAGTTTAGAATGTTAATGTCTTTTCATTTTTTCCAAAGTTTTTTGTTCATGTGTTTTGACTTCCTCTAATTTCTTTGGGCTAAAAAAGTGCATTTCTTATGTTCAAAGTTGAACATATTTTTTTTCAGCGCGGTAAAACTTGACTGTAATTAACCTATCTGTTTTGAAATGTTTGACTATAAGGGGCAAAAAAAAAAGAAAAAGAATAATAGACAAAGCTTCAATTTTATTAAATTCCGTTTTGCTTCTAGGTGACGGATTACGCTCAACGAAAAGGTATTTCCGTTGAAGAGGCGGAGAAATGGTTGTCCGTGAATCTCGCTTACGATGCTTAATCTTATCCTGAATCTCAGGACATTTGTCTACTTACCTTACCCTTTGTTTTGCACGTTTGAAAAATGACATTTTGATACGGTTTTTTGCACGGTATTTACCAACATCTACTTTTTGTAATAAACTTGACGCTGAGACGTAAAGGCTCCGTGAAATAATTACCATTTATTGCATCAAGTTGCATTTTCCGGTCATCCTTAAATTACCTTAAAAGATGGGTCGACAAATACGAACAATTCCAGCATCCGATTTGATGATATTGTCGGTAAAAAGTATCGAAATTTTAGAACACAGAGCGGCGTCGACAGCTGACCAGTACTGGAGAGGCAAGAGGCAGGACGTTCTTTATCTCTCAGCCATGGGGACTTTGAAATTGAAAAGAAAGTCCCGGGAAGTGTTGCCAAGTGAGAAAATAGATGCAGTGCCATGGTTAGGCAAGGAGGACGGTATTACGTGGAGTGGGATCAAGCGAGGGCGCTTTACTGCTTTGGTGTGAATTTTCTTGCGTAATAGCCTGGAGTTAATGTAGAAATGCAAAGTAATTCGGATTAATGTCGTTTTATTGACTCAAGTCAAAAAACAAAAGTCCACAAGGATTCAATGAGCAATCATTTGATGCCCAATTGATGTCTCTCAAAGAATTCAAACTGTGTTGTTTCATTGTGTTAAGTCAAATATCTTCAAACTCCTGATCTACTGACTTGCTTTGTGATAGTAATTGTCTACCTTTTGTTGAAAGCAACATGGTTTTTATCATTGGGATTGTTTAAGGGCATTTTTCTCTTCGTAGAATGCTAAAAAATCTTCTATGTATCTTTTTTCAACATTTTACAGCCTTCTTTTGGCTTTAGAACCCTAATTAAGTGCTAAAAACAAAGACAGAAGAACATTCATCTCATTGTACAAATGGAAGAATGTCCTAGAACTATCTCAATGATAAAAACAATGTTGCTTTCAACAAAAGATGGACAAACACTTTCACAAAGCAAGTCAGTAGATTAGAAGTTTGTAGATATTTGACTAAACCAATGAAACAACACAATTTCAATTCTTTAAGAGACCATAATTGAGCATCAAATGATTGCTCATTGAATCCTTGTGCACTTTTGTTTTATGACTTCTGTCAATTGTGGATTTTAGCGCAAGCTTCAAAATTTACCATTAGATGGCGCCAAAACAGGGGCAAAGTCATGGGAGAATAGAGCGTAGATATTTTTTAACTTGATGTGAACCTTAGTGGTTGAGACTAAAATGCCATTTTTCATCATATTTTCATCCTACTCGACCTTAGGAACAATGTCTATAAGAAAGAATATCGCCAAGTCATACTGTTTGATTCTAAATTAAGGCCAAAGATTGCATCAAAATGTGAAAGACTAGTTTCTGCCGCTAGATGTCATTGAATGTCATTTCATTGGTACGTGGAACTGCTGTTCAAAATGTTGGGCTTCCTCTGGACAGGTCTCAATATTTTTCCATTGAAAGCCAAATTTTCTTTCTTTGCAAAGCTACTTGAAAACAAATTGATAGTTTTTCGTAAGGTTTCTGAGCAAAAAAAAAGCGCAAAATTATTTATTAAGTATATGAAAAAAGGAAATGCTCTCCATGTTGGCAGACTTGTTTAAGAGAAAAATTCTCGTTAAATTTTCAGTTTCCCTGCACATAATCGTTTGTGCAGGGCTGGCATCAAGAGCACTTCAGTGTACTAGAGCGGCTCTACGTTGCATGTGGAACGAAAACTACCAGGGTAGCTGAATTAAGAAAGTAAGACAGAACATCAACTTGGTTGTATGAGTTAAGGTACAATTACACGACACATGTTTTGTCGCATTTTAACAGCACTTATGTGAGTCACATCGCATTGGATTACACATTTGCATTTCCACGACGGGATCAAATTCCTCAAATCTCCTTTCCCATCCTAGAGCTCACCGTCAGGGATTCCATATAATGAAATTCTATTGACGCGGGGAAACGTGTTGGAACTTGCAAGATTGGTGAATCAATGAAATATACTTATCAACGTCATATGATATGACTTCATTATTCTTTCGTGGCGTTTCTTTTATAAACAGACAAATCTTTCCACTAAAGAATTTGAAATGGCAATTCTGTTTTCTTTTACTTGAGAGTCAAGTTTTAAGTTCATTATTGTTGACAGATATATTCTAATTTGTATTTTGCTTGGCTTTCATTCTCGTGTATTCTTTTTTACTTTTTCAGTCATTGAAATTTTTATTTTCAGGGCGCATAACCTCTAATTTTCAACCTATATGACAACACTGCTCGATGTCTTTCGAAAAGCCAAGTTGACCAAAGTGTCTTTTCTTAATTCAACCTTGATGTGATCATAACCCAAAAATTAGATCAACCAACTATTTTTAAATTCTATTTGAGACACTAGCTTCTTTTTTAGAACGGAAATTAGATTGTTGAGTTCAAATGAATGAATATTGTCTTATATTGAGATTTGAGTTTTTGGTCACGTCGGACTTTCTCATGACGTTTTAGCACACGAACGTCACAAAATGTGCTTCACATCACACAAAATTAGAACATGTTCCAAGTCGGAAATGTGACACATTTGTAGCTCAAATGTGGTGTGACTCACATAAGTGCCGTTAAAATGCGACAAAACAAGTGTAGTGTAATTGCAGCATAACTATTGATTTCAATTGTGGAGAAAAGTGATCTATTTGGATATGAAGAGTATTCACAAATGCAATCGTTGGAAGCATGGCATATTCTCATCTTTTTCAATGTGGGCACTAGGTAATTTACAATCCTTTGTGATTAAACACGGAAATAACAATCCTCTATGTTTTTAAAATATTTTGGTAACCTTGATCAATTCAGAGATATTTATTTTGGGTGACGGTTTCATGTAAAATCAATTGATGACGTTACTAGCACTGCATAGACGTTCCTTTCAAAACAATAGAGGTGCCATCTAGAGAACAAAAATGCTTGTTTTCTCTAATAATCTTCATAAAACGACATTAATCCGAATTATATTGGATTTCTTCATTAACTCCAGGCTATCACGCAGGAAAATTCACACCAACGCGGTAACGCTCCCTCGCTCGATCCCACTCCAGGTAATACCATCCTTTTTGGGTTAGGTTACGTTAGGGAAAGTTAGGTTAGGTTAGGTAAGGTTAGGTTCCATTAACTTTGAGATTGAGTTTGATGCATTGCTTTATCCAGTTATGAAAATGACATACAAAATAAATAGTCATATGACATCACTGGTCCTGGAGAAGTGTTCAGCTTTTGACGCCGCTCTGTGTACTAAAATTTCGATACTTTATACCGACCATATTTTGTTGACGGCACAAGGTAATTGAGGTTTAATAATCCCAGAGGGAGTGTAGGCCTAAAAATGTGCCCCCGGTCGCCAATTGTTGAGCGGACAAAAGCGGGGGAACATTTGAAATGTGTGACCAGGCAAAAGTCAACCATGCCATCGATGAATCAAAGTTAGAATTGGCTAGATACCCTGAGATAGATATCGGCCGTCGTAGGCTAACACACGA
>CM021317.1:8588932-8609731 GCA_010645155.1 Tigriopus japonicus
TTATTAAGGTCAAAAGATCATCGAAAATGCAACTTGACATTCTTTTCTTCTAAGTCACACTGCAAGCATCTTAACTCTTCTAAGAGCAACTGCCGGCAACTGCATCTTCCAATGTTCCTTGAGCTTGGGAAGGGTATTGGTGTATTGCCCAAGTAATGCTTGTCAACAACTTGTGCTTGGGGTGTCTGTGATGACTCATTACTTGCCCAAGTCACATCACTAGTATCTGGCTTCCCTCACCACATGAGCATAAAATGCCCAGGAATGCGCAACGCAATCTCGGAGCGCAAAAACTTGACGTGAATTTATTCAAATTTGGAACAATACACTTAGCAGGAGAAGAGTTGAAATTACACCGCATATTTCAAAGTACAAGTAGCATTCGGTTTTCACGCAAAAACACAAACATTTTCAAAGTTATAGACGCCGAAACTTGTTAGAATTTCACACTCTAATTGGACTTTCAATCTCTCAAGGTACTGCGCCATCTAACGTTAAGCAATTGAATTAATTGAAGGAACCAAGAAAAGTAAACAAGCTCTGCGCTAGTGATGTGACTTGGGCGCTTGGGCAAGCTTTTTTTCGTGACATCGTACACTGGGGTCGCCAATTTACCTTCAGTGAAATGGTATTCCCTTCTGCCTATCCTATCTTCATGAACCGGTTTTTCATTAAGAAGCACTGAAACGCGCCCCTGACTTTTGTAACTTTGGATCAGGGTTGCAAATTAACCTCAAATTTGTATTTACTTGAGTTAGTTAGCAAAGCACAAAATCTCCATTAGGTGACCCTACCTTGCAACCTCCCGTGAAAAAACTTGCCCAAGCCCAGATTTCACATCACTACTCTACACGGTCCATTAGCTCAATTTGATGAAATGATATGTGTCTTTTTTCAAAGCAATTTTTTTTTACTTTGCACTTCAGTCACAATGCATACAAGACTATAGAGAGGCCATTGTCGTCATTTTGTCTGCCTTGCTTGTTGCTGAAATTAACCAGAAGTTTCGTGAAAAGGCAGATATTTCCGAAGAATATCGTGAAATACTTGCCCAAACAAGTGGAAGGTCATAGTACAAATGGAAGTGTGCAAGACATATTTTTAATGCCAAATCTTATAATTGCGTGATCTAATGCCTGTAAATCAAATTATCATCTTCATTGAGCACCTCAGCATAATTTGGAAGAAGCAAAGCGTGAACAGGAGGCCACATAGCCAAAAAACAAATGTTTTTCAATAATTTGCCTTCTACGAAGACGTTTGTTTGGGCAAGTTTCAACTAGTCGCTGATGATAAACAGCCCTTGCTGCCTACAATGAAATTTCACGACCGGCCTGCTCCGGTATCTCCACTCTGGGACCTCTGAGTACAAGACCACATCTCAAGTTCATAGATATCAACAGATTCGACATACTATCATGTAAGAGACATGGAGAGCTGAAGACATAATAATTTGGGGAAAATTGTTGAATTTCTAATCTTCAAGTTTCAGCTCAGGATGTCCAAAATTGTTTGCACAAAACATGAAAATATTTTTGTATTGGGCGAAAACTACAAGATGCTGACAGAAAACAAATTTCAAATTTGTTCTTCACAGTTCTTAAAGGTTTTAATTGCTTATTTGTGCAATAAACACAATTGCTCTCAGAATGCAATTATTTGACATGAACATAATAATAATAGTCCTTCTGCAAAGCCCTTTGTTTGGAAATAAGATATTGTCTTAAAATGTCTTATTAATAGTAATAATAGTAATGTTTATTGCAAGAATTCTCTCATTGGATATGTTTCATATATTTATTGTAATGAAGTCATGGGACCCATTCTGGGTTGGGAGGCGCCATTCGAGGCACAACATCCACTAGACAGGGGGTCAGGTAGGGTGGGGGAAAAACCTGGGATTGAACCCAGGAACCCAAAGTCCATCTCGGTACCGAATTTCAAATATTCATCAATAGATGGACACCGTCCGTCACCGACATTGTCAGGGTGGTCTTCAAAAGGTATATAAATGCTGTAAAGGAGTCAATACACATCAAGATCATATCTGCTTGTAAATCTATGGATTTTGCATTGGAGAGCATCCGTGGGAAGTGAGTTACTCGTGTAGTTTGGATTTTTGAGCAGCAGAAGATGTTTCTATCTTAAATTATTTTCTCAAGGTTCAGTTTAGACTTGCAATAGGTTAGGCTTGGTTTAAGTTTGATTTTAACTTGCGGTTAGGTTAGGTTCAAGTTTATCAATTTGCTTGGGTTAATGTTTAACTTTGAATTTGTGATAAGTTTGAAAGGTAAGATAAAAATTGCATTTGCTTGAAGACCTATTGCAAAAAAATTAAAGGACAATTTAATCTAGATTTAATGATCTCCGATTTAACGATGATTTTTTGGGTGACCATTTTACAACGACTCCTACACTAAGACAGCTACCGGATTTCACAATAAATTTTGGGGTGACAGACAATACTATAAATAGAGATTTCACTGCATAAAGAACACCTTGGCATTGTTTGGACCACTTTGAGTCAGTTTTAACCATTGAAAATTTCGCAATCGGCGACATATGTTTATATTGTCATGTTCTTGGATGAAGATTGTGCCATCACGTTCATGGTCGAAGAGCAACTGTTTATTTTCAGGGTTCACATTTACAACAAACTAAATATTTACCATAATATACCACATGCCCCTCACGGAAGATCGACAACTTCGATCTTGATCAATTGATCATGTAACGACGGGGAGGTTTTACATATCTACGAGGTCGTGAAGAGCGAAAAATGTTCGTATCAGCTTGCGAATCATTATTAGGGACATGAGTTTGAGGATTTGGTGTGGTAATATACAACTTGAACGGTTTTAAATAAGTTCGGTTTCGAGTTAGGGTGTGTCCTTGTGATTGAAGAACGTAAGACCGTCCACGGTTCCTCATTTTTGTAATTGTTTCCGTAAGAGAACAATCGGTGGTGCGGTGATGTTTGATCCGAACTTGTAGACCAACTTGAAGTGGGGGCAAATCATGAGCGGATGAATCATGGTATTTCTTTTGAGACAAGTGACCCGCAAGTTGCTTCTGAGATGCCTTGGTCAAGTCACTTTCGCTGATTCGGTCATATTGTGAAGGGTGCGCCGGAAGAAGAGTTCTTTGGAGACGTCCAAATAACCATTGAGATGGTGCTTTTCCATTGTTTGATCGAGGGGTGTTTCGCCATTCCGCTAGGGCGAGATTAAAGTGGTCAACATACACTTGCCTCGGCATGGCCGTTTGATCATGAGCAGAGGATATTGAATGTTGGATGGCGAATTGATGGCGAACGGCAAAAATCCAAAAAATTTGGCGCTAATCCGAAAAAATCCGAAAATTTGAAGCTCAATCCGAAAAAATCCGAAAATTTGAAGTCCAATCCGACATTAATCCGAAAATTTTTGCTTCTTCCGATTTTAATTTGATTATTTTGGCCTAATTTGGAAATACCATCCAGCGTTGCCAGGTCCCAAGGAGGGCTCGCGGCAAAATTTAAGATCAAAAGTTGCCTTTTGGCAGCCAAAAATGGGGAAAAGTTGCCACTTGACAGCCTTTTTTCAAATTTCTACATTATTATTGTATTATAAAAAAATGTGAGTGTAAGAGTAGTGCTCAAGATATTTTTTTGTAAAAAATAAATTTTCAAAATTCTGTACATTTTTTAAATGTGCGTGCTAGTAAACAAGTTCATGGGAACAAAGCGTCAACTTGGCACTATAGCTAATGGAATTAACGTGAATCCTTAGGTGCTAGGATGCAGAGTTGATCCTCCCCTGCCCATTAAAGCCGGGATTGACTCAATGTTATTGATAAGTAACATTGTGTTTGTAAATCGGATATGTTAAGTGTATAGTATTTCGCTTTTTTTTTCTTTAAACAAAATAATTTAACAATCAAAATTCATTCTATTTAGCGCTTGTCTGCCTTTGGTTTTGGTAGGCATAACTGGAACTGCTGATGGAATGAAAGCGCTTTCGGCCGAAATTACGGTCGTAATTTTGAATTCGGTTTCAGTTATGCTTAAATAAACCAAAACCAGACATGCACTTTAAAGAAGTCGAAGATACTTGTGGTTCAAAAACCTCTACAACTTCTTTTGTCGTTTTTTTCAAAATTTAGTTTTACCTGATGTTAAACACATAATAAATTTAAATTTAAAGTTTATCGGGAGGAGACGTGGTGTAGTGGATAGCGCAGTTTCCTGTTGAGAGAAAAGTCCCAGGTTCGATTCTCCTCCCCGACCTTTCTCAAGGAAACTTTTAGACGCTAATTCACACCCACAGATGGAGAACCAATCTGATACCGGACATGAGAATGCCTATCGGAAAAATGGATGATGTAATGGCTGGCTTCGCTGGCCGGGCGAGGCTCTAAACCTCCGACCCTAGCACCCAACAATCAAAAAGTGAATTTTGCATGTATGTAATTTTTCAATCAGTTGCTTGCGGTCTTGGTTAAGCCATAGATTTCTTGACACTGGATGGCGGACGACCGCTTGGTTGGTTGGAAAAACAGTACAATAAACCGGTTTGTGATCAATTCCCAGGAGACTGTTCAATGTACTAATTTACCAGCCAAGCGGTCGGTCGTACGACATCCAGTAGTCAAGATATCTATGGTTAAGCCCTCTTTAGACCAAAACTTTTGGTTATGATCTCGTTTGGTTCATTGGTAACTGATATAAAAAATGAATATATAAAAGCCCAAAAGCGCATTTTGTCCATCGCTAAAATTCAGACACCACAATTGACTGCGGTCAAAAACAAGGCATAACTCGCTCTAGGCATAACCTTATGTTTAATCAAAGTATTTGTTTAGAGGACTTGTTTGAAATGGACTTTCAACTGGCAGCCAAAGAGTTTCATACGTCGCAATTTACCAATCACTTGGTAGATACCTGTATCATCAAGCTTCAAAAGTTGCCAAATTCGGCTAAGACACCACAAAAATTTTCTTGTGGCCATTCAGCAGCCTCAAAAGTTGCCATTTGGTTGCCTATTTGCCTTCGTCGGAAATATGTAGGGGCTGATCCTCTAACAGCATTTAAAGCAGGATTGGACAAATTTTTAAGAACTATTCCTGACCAACCCACTATACAAGGGTTGTATAGATCTGCCAACAGTAACTCATTGGTAGATCAAATTTCATATAAACATTAATTATTGAAACTATGTTAATGATTAACTCTCTTTACAGGGAATCCCATTCCTTGTAGCGGTATTGAAAAATCCGCCCCCCCCCCAGAAAAAAATTCCCAAATAAAACAGTGTTGCTGTCAAGATTTGTCATGATTTGTAAAAGCTTACTTTTACTTACTTTTGACTTTCGAATTTTTTTCAAGACTTTGATTTTCTTTTGACCTTTTTTAACTCGTAAGGGATGTAATTTTTGGCAGCCCTGTTTTTCGGGGAGACCAAAACAAACAACATTTACTTAATAGTTTTTTAAGTGAATAACCTGCTTTTCCGAAAAACACTATAAACGACGGCTGTAAGAGAATCTGCGGTCACGGCAGCTTCAGTGACAGCTTCGTCAACACATAGCCCAATGGGCAAGCCATTAGGCTATAGAGTCCTTTAAGCGCAACCAATGAAATGGAAAACACGTGCAACCTTTGAGCTTTAATACGCAAAATTTTTGTTCTTATGTGTCCAATATACATTGAGAAGTTCGAAAATATGTCAAACGTTTGTGTCAGGGTGCAATATTTGGAGCTGTATTACTAAGGTGACCTCCCAGTCTTATGTACTGTGACCTCCCAGTCAGCTGCTCGTTAAAGGACCCAATAAACCGATCTGTGAGCTCATCCAAACGTTGTCAAACAAGGTAGAGAACGGTGGACTGGAAGTAGAAGTATTTAGATGTCTGGTAAGCCTGAGGTGCAAGAGGGGAGAAGTAGGAGGAGAAGCGGCAAGCGCATGGTTGCCCTGAACGGCGTCAAGAAAGAAGTGCAAGGGGAAGCGCCAGCAGCAGTGAAGGACTCACGACTAAGAGAGAGTGTGCAACTAAAGAGATGGCAGGTCTGGAAGCAACAAAAGCTGGCTTGCCCTGAACTGAGACTTCAAAGTGTTTCACTCAAGCCACCTAAGTAGTTCTCTTGTCTACTACCAAGGAGCGAGCTCGGGTTTAGCCCTTAGTGGCTCCAAAGGTGATTGAGGTAGAGATGCCTCTAGCTATTCCTCTCTCCTTACGCACAAAAGCTGCCGTGACCACAGATTCTCTGACAGCCGTTTATAGAAAAACACAGGATGGGGGGGGGGATCTGAAACTTGTCTCATACTTAGTCCTTGGGCCAAACAATTAACCCATACAAACTTGAAATGATTTGTTCAGTACCGTGCATGACCATGGAAGCGCACTGCCTTCCTCTTGATAAGAAGAACTGAAGAACTCAGTATTTGTGCTCAGAGAACCAAGTGAACACATCATCATTCCATCCCGTTCCACCCACGAAATTTCAAAATGCCGAAATCATACAAAAAAAACTTTTCTCTATACCTTTACTCATTTGTGACGTTGACGTGGTTCTTAGATTAAGAGAAAACTGCTCATCTTAAAAGTCCAAAACTATTGTGGTTATTGTGATGGCTAACTAGAACGTTTTCGACCGAAATTTCAGTTAAACTTACAGAAACCAAATCCAAAGCACTACTATGCATTGAGAAGTGAGTTTGGTATTAAGATTGTAAGTTCTTTGTCCAAAAGCTCTTCAAGAGCGATGCTTCATACTTTTTGATTATTATTCTAATTATTTGCTTTCCCATAACCTAAAAACAAAAGCGAGAATCAACTATAGATTCATTTTTAAAGTCCAGAAATTCGTTTAATTAGGCCACGGATTCAAGCTCTAAAATGTTAAATCATGCTCTAAGAATATTGAAATTTACCTTGACTAAAATCTTTGATGTACTAAGATCACATTTGCACTAAAATGTTACGGAAATTTAAATCGCAGATCAATCTTCAACAGAGTTTTCGTTCAGCATTCCCGAAGGAGCGAACAAGAGGAGCGTTAGATGAATTTAGTGGACAAACGGCTAAGCAGATTTCAATTGGGACAATACTTTAGGTAAACACGCCCATAAGACTACTTGCAAATTGGGTCGATGTAAATATTCAAAAAAAACAGCCTTTCACAGCTCAAAACTGACTTCAAAAGCTTTCGGAAGTTAAAAATGACTTCTCCAGCTTAAAGAAACACATTGGGTTATGATTACATTTCTCGGAAACAACGCATTGCATACAAGTTATTTGACTCATTTTCATTGAAATTCCGTGGAATGGTAGAACTTTGGGAAGTAGTAGGCAGGTTCTGGATGTTATCGTTTTCCATGAGTGCGCTCCCCTAAATGGTCGTGAAGTTCACTATGAAGAGGATCATCACCATGCATGGTAGTTCTTTTGTCCACGTCCAAATAACCAACAAACTCCAAGAGAATCAGGTTTGAGTTCAGTTGTGAAGGCACCGGCCAACAGAGAACATCTGAAACCCAAACCTTAAAACTGAAATAAACTCCAAAGCCAACTGCTTCCCAACTTTGCAGAAATGAAGTTAATCACTAACCTGGTTACTTTTGTTTGTGTCTTGGCACCAATCTTGGCCATTCCTGTGGGTAAGTAATAATTTACGATATTCATTGATTAAATTGCTAGGGAGGTAAGTGGTTCTTTGTGGGGTTCCCCCGGTACAAACAAAAAACTCAGTTTGTTTTTTCTGGAGTCAAAACACAGTTTCACAGCTGCGATCTGATAGACGCTGTCCGCATTCTGGGGATATTCCCGCTCCACTGGACAAGTATTAATTTTTACACCACCCTCGGGAATGACCGCAGGTTCGCCCATTTAAGCCGTCAAGGGCCGTGACTACTGCATGTAACTTAATACCACAGGCCACTAAGACTCGGCAAGCCCGGGATGCGAACCAGAAATGTGGTGGTTAGTCGGCGAATGCTCAACCCCTACGCTACAACTGTTTTCTAAAAAAAAAAAATCTCATAGTACCTGAAAAGTACGACGTGAAATTGAGAGCCTTGGAATAAACTAGACTAAATAGATCGTTATCTAGTCGCGGATATAGGTAGAGTAAAAAGTAAAACAAGCTGTAAATCGAATGTACGACGAAATCCTTATCATGCGGAAATTGATGTTACGTTATCTTGGTTGGCTCTCGTTTGCAAATGACAACAAAAGGATTTTGTTGCGATTAGTTAAAATGACGTTTTCTTGCTTGTCGTCTTGGTCACAAATAAACAGTACCTTGACAATAGCAAAAGCACTTGGTTGAAGATTTATATCCCTTGATATCAATGCAAAATGTTCACTCTCCAAAGAGCTTACATAATGGGCAACAAAGAAAAGCACTTAGGCATACATAAAAGACGTCAGACAAATTCTAAGAGTAATGGTTCCAAGACATCATCGTCATCAAAAGTTCATCTCAGGCAATTTGAGTTATGTCTGCGCAAATCTTCTTCAGCTGATGGCTATCTTCAACAAATTTTGAGGGTACAACTTCATATATGTATGACTTCCTACAAATTATTGATGCATGACTGGGTGGCTTCGTGGAACGAGATTTTAAAATCTGAATGTTTTGTCAATGCCTCCGCCCACATCCCTTTTGATTGCACTCTACCATCTCAATTTATCTCCGATTATCCATGACGTATCCAAATATTGAGACATTTATTGGGGCAAATGCCGTAGCTTTGGCATTACAAACGTAGTTACCGAAGCTTGAACTGACTTCTGTTCATCTGTACACAGATCTCAATGATGAGGTAGAATTGGTGGAACCAGTAAATACCAATGAGGGCAATCCAGTGCTCTCTGACAGAATCCCCGGCAATATCCCTATTTTGGTGATTCGAACTGGGAATCCGTTCTTCGGACCTTTTGGAGGATCGGGTTTCCCTGGACTTCGGCCTAAAACTCAAGATGATGAATCATCTAATGGAGGTGGATCTCTTTTCGGCTTAGAAGACATCTTCAACTCGTTTTTTGGTCCAGTTCCTCCCAACAATGAAGGTTAGTATCAAATACGTTTACGGTTTATGACATGGCATTGAATTTTACAATTTTTGTGTAATAAGCCACCACTAACTATACTAAGATGGTGGTAGCATGAATAGTTTAGAATAGTGGTAATGAAATTGGGGAGCCTGAAGGATTTTTGAAAATGGCTTCAAATTTCCATTTTTCGGATTTTCATAAAAACAGTAATTTTGAATCATGATTGAAAAAAAACTATGATCCGACAATCGTCCCATAAAACTTCAATTGATATTAATAGCAAAAAATCCTCGAGTATCCCATGCACAAATGTTTTAGGTGGTTTTGATGCTGACGATATTTTTGCTAGAATTACGCCATATTAGAGCTAATGTAAATGTTTAAAACAAAAATAAAAGACTTCTTTAAAGGTAGAAGCATAACCAGAAGCATAAATAGTATAAACAAAATACTATTACATTGGGATATTAACCATGGAATGAAACTGCCAAACTATATGCCTATCAACTCCTCCAAAACAAACATGTATATTTTTAGCCCTAAGCAAAATGTTTGATCGACTTTTAGCCGACTTTGAGGACGATTTCGATGAAACTGTGGATTTCAGACCCTTGGATGAAGCCATTCCCACAAGTGGGACTCCCCAATGTGGATTGATTTGCCAGATTATGAACCAGTTCCAAGGACAAATTGCCACCATCGAAAAAGAAATCCATGACATCCGTGAAAAGGAACAAGAACGCGAGAACGAAATTGAAGACGGTCAAGAAGATGATGACTCGGACAATGAGCCAAAGCACACCTACGAAGAAAAGGTAAAGTGGATAGCTGATATTTTAACTCCAACTGAGTTTCGAGGACTTTGAACTGAAGATACACATAGTTGCGGAACAAGTTTTCTCATTTAAAAGGTAAAACATTTTTTTTGTTGGGCTTGCACACATGACTTTGCGAGATTTTTTGAAGGAGGGAATTGTCACTCTATCACTTTAAGATAAATAACTTAACTTTAATTATTATTTTTCTAATTTGTAATTTTTTATCATCTTTGAAGAAGAAAAATTGTTGATTCTCTTAATAATCATCTTCATTGCGAGCACATTAACTCATTGGATACAATGATTGTTTTAACTGGATCTGATACAATATGAATCATACGTAGTTCCAACGTGAGGGGCCCATTCTGGGTGTACATTGCTTTGAATTTACAAACTATTGCCTTTTCTTGAACAAAAAACCAGAGTTTTCTACTTCGAAATTCTCTTTTTTGCATGATTAACATTCTTTCAAAACGAAGAGCATTGAGAAAATCAATGGATCTGTTGATTTACTTTAACAAAAAATACTTTTTTCTCAGATCTTGCCTGACGGAACCGTGGTGAGGATCAACCGCACGGTCTTGACGGACAAGAATGGTGATGGTTCGGCCTTTATTTTCCACTCCACCTCGTTCCACAACATCCTCTCCCCTGAAGATCATTCTGACGAGGAACAAACCGCTGATGAAGCTGCCGAATCTGATTCTGACAACGATGAAACCACAGACTTCGAGGATGAAGACCCCAAAAAGGACGAACCAGCCTTTGAATATCCCGAGGCCGATATTCCAGAGCTCAAAGATGTTCAGGAAGCTGCTGAAGTAGGTGCTGATGATGGAATTGACGATGGCTTGAAAGCTGATTCCTCTGCTTAATACAACCACATGTGTCTGTTTACTAATCTCTTCCGACTGCTTTGAATGTCAACGCCTTCTCATTTGGCTTGAACCTTGTATCAACCATTTCACTCTAACCAGATAATAGTTATTGTTCAAGCTTCCAATTGACATTATCTCTTCCACAAGGCATTATTTGAAAATAAATCACTTCTTTAATAGATTTACTACATTTGTTGAGACTTCGACAATCCACTAACAATCTACTAAAGTAACATGAATTGTGCGTTTGTTTTGAATACCAAGAAGGTGCTTGAAAATCGTGTTTCATTGATGAAACAGTGTGTTTAGGAAAAAAGATTGATCAAACAGACATGCTTGTGTATCGACAAGCCTACATGATAGGTAAAAAGTAAAATAAAAGCATGCTTTTCACACAAGGGCTTAGTAATAAACTGCACATTTTGTATTCTTCAATGGACTGGTGTCTACCTGTAAGCTATGAAACTTCAAGCTGTTAATTACAAACATATTTTTTTGCACTTTTATTTCCGATCGGCCACATTGGGATTCTCTGAAGGCCCTCATGTAGGCTCCCAGAGGCTAGTTTTTAAAGACGCAAAGATCGATCTTAAAATCGTACTTCAGTACTGTAAGTTCGATCTTGAGATCGATCTTTGCGCTTAAAAAACTAGCCTCAGATTTCGGACGACCGGCCGCAAAATTGGGAAATGAGGGCATGAAATTCTATTCGATACAACAAGAAACCTTCGAAAGAAATTGAAAATAATGCTCTAAGAAAAGTTGATGGAGCCATTTTGGCCACGCATTCTCTCTGAATTTTGGGATATTTCAAATTTCCTAAATGTTCTTTTTCCGCATTGATGGGCATTAATATTAAAACTGGCGGAAAAAACAAGGATTCAACTGTTGCTTAACCGTATAAATGCTAAAAACGTAATAACGTTTACTTTGAACTTTATTTTTCCGTGCATTCAACGGCAAAAGAAGACATTCTCCAAACGCTTTAAACTGTATCCGTCATGGTTTTGAGTATTTGTCCACAATGGCACTTCAAAATAAGTCTCTCTTCCATTAAGGGCCCCTACATACTAGGCTCTTCATATCTTTTAGGCTCGTCGCAAACGATCGGCTCAATTTGTTCAACAAGTGGAATCCAGCTTCAAGCCCAAGTTCTTTCAAAAAGCTCCACCAAAGGTCCAAACAACTCAAAACCTAATCCTGGCTGATCCCTATGACAACAAACCTGCTCCTAATCTAGCACATGACACCCGTGTCAACGAGGTTATCATGGAAAATGCTCGTCGAGGGGGCCTTATCCGAATCGATCCTGACTCAGAACTCATTGAAGAGAATGAGTTTGGTCAGGTTGTCCCAATTCAATTTGGGCAAGCTCCTCTAGAAGCTGAAGAGAACCCCTGGGAACAACAACAAACAGTTGGAGTGTTCCAATCTTGAAAGGGGGAATATTTTTCTAAAAAATAATAATTGACTGATCATGAAATTCCAATATGTGTATTTTTTGCCAATATAGAAAGCTCAAATGGTCTGTGGATTATTACAATATGGACAAGTTAGGGAATGATTTTTGGCAGTTCTATCCGGCCAATTGAGCCGGTTGAAGACCAGAAAGATTTTTGGCATTGGGGTCCGCTCCATAAGAAATTAGCATCTGAGCGATCTGTGTATGCGAAGTATGATAGGCAGTATGAAGGGGTGTATTGCCTGAAATATGATGACAAAATCAATATTTTAGTTTTGTTCTTTTCCATGGTTAAATAAAAAAGGCTTCAATTTGGCCTTACCTTGAAGATCTTTTGAATTGGGGTTGGCACCAGCCGCAGCCAAAAGTTGCGACAATTCAAAGTGACCGTTTTGGGCAGCCAAGTGCAAAGGCACATGTCGATGGGTGTTCTTTCGGTCCAGATCGGCTTCGGCCTCAATAAGAAGAGTGGTCACGCCCAGTTGACCATTCTGAGCAGCCAAATGCAAGGCAGTGTTGCCATGAAAGTCCGCAAAGTTCACCTTGATTCGTCTGTGCTTGAGAAGCTTCTCCGCAATCTCGGTCCAACCATTTTGAGCAGCGAGATGAAGAGCCGTGTTCTTGTGGTTATTACCCTTGTTGACGTCAGCACCATTGAGAACCAAGTCGTCAATGATGTCAAGTCTGCCATTTTGAGCGGCAATATGAAGGACAGAGTTGCCATGAACATCCTCGGCGTTCACATCACTGCCTTGTTCAATGAGCTGTTTGGCCTCGTCCAGATGATTGTTCAGTACGGCTGACATGAGCGATTCGGTGAAGAAACCAATATCTTGAGGCTCGTCAGGAACCAAAGGAGCTCGAGTCGTTGTTCCACGGACCAATGGCGGTCTTCGGACTCTGTTCCCGGATGATGATGATGAATCTTTGGTTAACTTACAGAGGATCAAACCTGAGGGTTGAATGAAATTCTCTAATGCATAAAATTGTCCAAAACATTCCCTGAAATTTAATTAGTTTCATTTGAATTGCCCCCAAACATTAAGGATTTATTCACATGTTCGAACTTGAGACATTGCATTGAGATGCAACTTGATCCGCCTTTTTAACTCCATCCGTTTATTATAGCTCAGGGGTTCCAAATTATGCTACCAATTTCAAAGTGACAACACTAGAATTCAAGCGCTCAAATTATTTTGGCAAAGCAAAGATGAGCTAATTAGTAACTTAACCAAATGAAAAACGTAGTAAGGTACAATGCAGAATTCGGTCCTTTTTATAGAAGACCAAACATCTTTGGTTGCTTTGAATCATGAAATATTGATACAAAACCAACACTTAAACAATGCCGTCATCTTTCCCCAAATTCAATTAGCAACACGCCCAACACAACACCCAACAATTATCAAAAGATAAACAGATCTGTCATAGAGTCCTATTACGTACGTGTTTCCTTTTTTGTTACTAAAAAGGGGAAGCACCATCAAAAGCCCTCCAAACTTCAAACTACTTCCTTTACAACGTTTGGCTCTCTCCTCCCTAAACCCCATGACTCATTTACTCAAAACTCCTTCTACCAAAACCAAACACTTCAAAACTCCTCAAAACGATGATAGAAATATAAAACCTTAATTACCTGCACAAGCTGAATCCGAATCTTGGGATCCTTCCACTCTCGACGGTCGAGTCAGAGTGGGTCTTCGAGCAGGAGGAGGTCTGTCATCTTGGGATTCTTCTTCCTCTTCATTGGGCACAGACACTGCCGATACAATTTGGGCACCGTCTTTGGCTAAGAGATTGGGCGTATCATTCGTATCTGGATCTGCTACTGGCAATGAGGGCTGTTGAGGGGTGGGCCTGATTCGTTTTGGTGGAGCAGCCTCTCCTTTGCGACGACATAACGGTAATCCTACGGAAACATGGATAAGCTTTGAAAACCATTCGGAAGTGAAATGCTCAAGATTTGTCTTACCTGCACAAGGATCGTTGGGTTGAGGCAGTGAGAAAGCGAAAAGACAACAATTAGCCAATATAAGCCACTGTACTATTTGTACCTCTTTCATGGTTCTCGAAGGAGTTGTTTTGGTAACAGTTGACGTAACCAGTTGGGAGGAATCAAGAGATCTTTCCTCCTTGATGGCTTGTCCGTCAGCTGACACAAAACCATTGGGGCTAAGTTTGACAAGGAGGGCTT
Organism: Tigriopus japonicus; assembly: GCA_010645155.1. Taxonomy (NCBI): domain Eukaryota; kingdom Metazoa; phylum Arthropoda; class Copepoda; order Harpacticoida; family Harpacticidae; genus Tigriopus; species Tigriopus japonicus. Next base: position 8,603,321 of record CM021317.1, read on the forward strand.
CAGGCATTGTCTACCACAAGCCAACCACACCTGTCCTTCAGTGAAGGAGGTGGTTTGGTGTACGTTCATGCTGGGAACGTCGTTGTGGAGGCACATGACTCACATTGGTTTGGAAGTGTGCTCCTCGTTCCTGTTTCTAGAGCTTCAGGGGAAGTTGAAGTTGCTAACTAGCGAGAAATACCTCCGAGTCTCGGAAACTTTGCAAATAGTTGACAATTTTTTCCCATAACCCAGTCGGGATTGGTCAATTTTATCCATCCATGAACGAGGCTTTACTAGCCTGAAGATCGCTCGAGCGCAAGTGTCCTACCTACAATACTACGTACCTAGTTCAGTAGATGGATGCAGTACGCTTGCAAAGCACGGGCATTGAAATGTATCGGATGCTCACGGTGCATTTTTTCTCAGGCTTGAGAGTGCCCAAAAAACCCACGAACCTGTGTACCCAATGTGGATGAGGACTACAAACGCTTTGGTTGGGTCTTCACTTCTTTTAAGATGGATAAATCAACTCAGTTATCTAAGCTATCCAAGCTCTGAGTTGTCCAGAATAGGGATGTGAGGTTAAGCGGCCTGGCCGTTTAACGAAGGCCAAGCGAGTAGGGAAAATCAAGTTTCTTTTTTTCTTTCCTCCTTTTTTACCGAGCTGAATTGGGTCTACATAGGTATGTAGCAATGTCGAAGTAGTGTCTGTGGATGGCATGCTAGTTCGCATGTAGGAGTACTACTACTACTACAGAAAGCGGAGATTCATTCGCCAATGTGAGAGGGCAAGTCAAGGTAAGAAGTACCCAAGTGTCTGAGGTTTGAGTTCGTGGGAGCGGATTTGACCAGAGGTGTTTTGAACGGGTTGAGATTGCAATCAATGGGAAAACAGACAAGAAACAGCACTGCTCTTGTAACACCTGTGGGTGAATGATGTCAATTTTTGAGAGACGATAAACAAGTGTCCCGAGCAACCACCAACTAATCTGCGGTTCAGGATTGAGGCTCAATGATGTCCTTTGAAGGGAGGTTCAAGTATCAGGACCATGAGAATTATGAGGAGTTCCTCAAACTTTTAGGTGAGTGTTATAAGGAAAAACAAATCTTTAGTGATAACCGAAGAAGAGTCGGTTGCGGAATCTCGATAGATTTCGGCTGGTTCAAAAGGAAACGAGCCTTGTTCTTCTGTCCCATTCTGACGATCAACGAGAATCCCCGTGGAACGTTGCATTTCAAAGGCGATTGCTGTAAGGAGAAAATTGTTGTCCTCGGGGAAGAGCATCAAGAGATCATGCCCAATGGAGAGGCTGCTGAGGTAAGTGACAACACAATTCAATGCCTGGTTCCGCTTGATATCAATGGGGTCCTTTGAACTACGTAACCATTCGGTCAGGGTAGAGCGCTAGTGATAGAGAAGCCTTCATTCTAGTTTGAATGAAAGATTTGAACTTTGAACTTGATTTGATTGTTCCATTAACTTGATATTTTTTCCTAGGTAGAAAACAGTCGAAATGACTGACATTTTTTTGACAGAATCATCTTATCAAACTGTGACCATTTCCTGTTGAAAGCTTGTAATGAAGAGAAGAAGATATTTGCACTTCTAAAACATTGAACAAAACCAATAGTCTTTGTGGATTTGTCCCTTGTTGTGTAATGTTTGCAAATCTCTTAAATGGGACGAATTGCCACGAATGTGCTGATTCTAGAAACAGATGTTTCAAGGGCATTAATAAGAGAGCAATGCACCTGTTGGCGGGATGTCATGTATTGCGAAAAAAATAATTAGTTAAGATCTCATCTTAAAATTCGAAAAACTTTGCTCTCATTTTCGTGACAAGAGTTCAATTTGCCACTAGGAAGGCTAACAAATTTCACCTGAGCTTTAAAGAAGCTTTTAAACAACAATAACACCAAGTAAATGCTTCAAGTATGTCTAACAAAAATGAACAAATGAACAAAGATTCAAATCCCCCTCCAGGCAAAAACAATGGAGATTAGCACCGAGGCATTCCATAAATGCTGATCAAATTTGCAAATATTGTGCACAAACTCCACAAACTCCACACGAATGAAAATTGATTTGCTTTTTCCTTAGGCATTGACTGTGCGAGAAGGGGATGATTGTCTGATAACGCGTCTCAAAGCTCCTTGGAACTTAGAAATTCGCCGCGAATTCACTCCCAAAGCAATGACTCAGGTAATTCAATTCAATCTGAAGTGATCTACCTCCTGTCAAGGAAACCGATGTAAAAGAAATTGTAACGAGTTTTGTCGGGAACATTGAGTGATGAATCTCCGTGACCTTTCTTTGCTTTTCAGTTTATTCGTCATTTGGAAAGTGACATGGAGGCCATTCGTTATTTCAAGCGGCTCAATTGAGGAGACGAGAATGAATACTAGATTGTCATTGACCCAAAAGCTACACCTGAACTGTACCTTTCCGCTTGAAAAGCAAACACAAAGTTTGTTTTTGTTCACTCGTTCCACCGATATTTATCCATGAGTTCCATTCGTGATTGTACTTCTAGAAGTGACAGTAAAACGGATAACCGAAGCATTTTGAGACAATTTCGATGTAATTTGACGGTTCGAGAGCAAAATTTCGGTGAGATTTGTAATTGGGTTGCGCTATCAGAAAGGAATGTTGGCCTTAGGCAAAGAGAAAAAAAAGTGTTTCGTTGTCAAGCAAATTTTTGTCAAGGGACAAGGGGCTAGTTTTTCTTTCGAGTTAAATCATTTTACACACCTAGAGACATGTGGATCCTCGTTTGTTGCCTTTCAACATTTCTCACAGGGTCAAAAACAAGAAACAGGAACATGGAACAAGTGTTCCTACTAAAGTAGCCTTTTACACAAGACTTCTCTGTTGAGAAACATGGGCTTTCGGATCAAAATATTGAGATCTTTGTGTTGGTTTGTCTCCTACATTGCTTTGGTATCGATCCTTCAAGTTTACCTTCTCTGTAACGTTCCCGAATGGTTGCATGAAGATCAGACCTTCAACATGTGCAACCAAAGGCACGAAAATCTAGTAGCAAGAACGAACGTGATTGCCGATCGTCAACACGTGTTTGATTCGCGAAAACAGAACGTCAAGAAAGTGTGTGAAAAATACGGCTTGATCCAAGTTAGTTCCATGGAAGTTACGTCTAAAGCCAAGCTTTTTTGGAACCCCAACCAGAACTTGGCTTTTTGTCCCACAGGCAAAAGTGGGTCTATCTCTTGGAGCCAGTTTCTTTGGGAAATGTCCGGAAAGCCATTTCACGAGAAACACATGACCAATGAGGAGAAGAGGTTCGTTGAAGAGCATATGAAGAACACCTTTTTATTTCCGACTCATTTGAGTCCGGAAATGCAACAACAGATCCTCAATGCTGCCTTCACCTTCACGTTTGTTTCGCATCCATTTGTGCGATTGGTAGGGTACTATGATGTTTTGGTGGGAAATGTAGATCGAGCTGAAACTTTGGACTGGTTCCCAGAGGATGAGGGAACGACGAAGAGTGTTTCAAATCAATCCGAGGATGATAAGCCGACTTTCTCCAGTTTTGTCGACTACTTCATCGCCAATTTGAAATTTGATCCTAAAGCCACACCAACGCTAAGCAAATGTGAGATGTGCGCTCTGAGCTACGATGTGATTGCCAAAATGGACACCTTCAACGAGGATAGGAACTACATCTTGGCCCAGACTAATCTAGACCGGGTTCTTCACGTAAAACAAGTGCCTAGAACACAGGATTCGGCCCATCGGGTGGCTCTTGAGCTATTTGCGACCCTGTCGAGGGAGCAAATTCTCCAGTTGGTGAAGATCTATAAGATAGACTTTGAGGCGTTCTCTTACACCTTTGAAGACTTCTTGACCAATGCAAAATAGACATTGAAATGAAAATTTTATGTTTTTTAATATCAAAAGAGAAATTGGGTATTTCCATACGAACTTGACGGGTATTTTTAACTACCGTGATACAACTATTCCATTTTGGAATGTGCTAAAAGTAGCATATGAGGGAATTATTTCAAAACTTAAGATTTGCAGTGTTTCTTCCAAGGAAATGATTTGTATGAGCGTTATTCATAGGAACTTCGACAACCATGTATGGATCGTTACGTTAGCACTGAATTTTTGAACGTTACGGACCGTTAGCACTGAATTTCTGGAGTGGGAGGCTAATAATGAGACTTATGATTTCCTGTAGGATGAATTCAATTACGTTCTTCTGCAAACGAGACCTGGCTTATATTCAGTAGACTACGTTTTTCAAGTTTCAGCTCAATGGAATGCCGGAGTGAAAAGTTGTGCCTTCTGAAACTTATGTACTGAAGAGAGCATAGAATGAACAAACTTGTCCTTTTGTGTTAAAGCATTTACCACAAAATGGCTAGTTCATTCATTTTCGGTAGGATTTGCACTGAACTTTGACAGGGCATCTTGACAATGATGCCGGAGACATTTTGGCATTTTTTGGACTCAAAATTCAACGGGGAACAACTTTATTTTTTATAGTGCTATATAAGTTTAGGTCTAGGGAAAAAGTTATGTATCTAAAAGGCTATTAATTGTAACATTTTTTTGAAAAACTATTTAATCCATGTTTAGAGACCATTTAGTTAACCATTGAATTCAAAATTAAATAAGAATAGCTTTATTCCGAGTTCTGAGTTATTTGGGTTTGCATGGTCTATTTTTGACCGCAAAAAGCCGAAGCACGCTACGGTTAAATCCAAAAACATATTCCCAAAGATTTCATATAGCTTTTCAATGTCACGAAAGAAAAAGTTTTTTTTAATTTTGAGATTTTTATCAAAATAGCTCAAAATGATATAAAATCTTACTTAAAAGCATTTAAAATACATTTTGCGATGAAAAAATACTTTTGCAATGTCAAAGACACTCAAAGTTTGGTATTTTTTTTAGAAATTTTGAACAATTTGGTCGATATTTCAAGGTTCGATTTTAGTCCATTTTGAGCGTGGTCCTTCAAGAAATCGTAAATTTGAATTTGAATCCGTTAGACGTATTTCTTTGTAATTTGGCTGAACAGGTAACAAAGTGTACTCAGTGTAAATAGTTGTGAAAAATGTTTACCAAAAATCTTGCTTTTAGTGCATTTTGAATGACATTATATATTACTTTGAGGTGTTTTGAAATAAACTTCAAAATTCAAATTTTTCATTTCCTTTTGCAAGATTGAAAATCTATACAAAAACTTTGGGCAGTTGTTTTTTGATATAACTGTAGCGTTTTTTGGCTTTTTGGGGTCAAAAATGGACGAATCAAACCCAAATAACTCAGGTGTTGATGAAGCTTTTCTTATTTAATCTGAATTCAATGGGTAACTAAATGGTCTTTAAATTTGGATTAAATAGTTTTTCAAAAAATGTTTCAATTAATCGGTGTTTAGGTATATAACTTTGCCCCTGGACCTAAACTTATATAATACTATAAAAGTAAAGTTGTTCAACATTGAATTTTGGGTCTAAAAATTGCCAAGATGACTTTGGGTATTTTGATAAAAAACCTAAAAAGCCATTCGAAACACCGTGGCTTATCAACACTCCTCGTCAGATCAGTTGACAACCACGAAAAATGTCACAATCTTTAAGTCTTATTTGTGCTCCAAAATGGACAGTTATTTTTAAATAATTGGAACTGGAAAATTGCCGCTGGTTTAATGCTCTTCAATCCCAATACAATGGAAATGCTCTCCCAGTTCATGATCGTAAATTTCATGGTTTCAAAAGTGTGTCCAGTTGAGGCTGAAGGCCACTCATTTTGAGTTGTTTTATGGTTGTATGCCAGGTTAATAGATGGATAAAATCTGGGATTTTGTTATCCTCCATCCTCTCCTGTCTTTTTCTCTGATTGAACTTGTAATTTGGAAGTCCTTCAGTTTAAAAAATCGGGAATGTTAGGCGCACACACCTGTATATATTAAAGCTCAATGGTTGAAGGACATAATGAAAAGAATAGCTTTGAATAACTACAAATCAAATTCATTGTCTGACGTCGGTTTTCATCATAATGTTGCTGCCTCTCTAACTTTTGACCATTTTCGTGAATGAGGAATCAGCCTCCTAATTAGCCATGTATTTGGCATCTTTGGATTTGTTTGTGGGATAGGGCACAAAAAAAGATGATGAATGATATTAATGAGCATAACTTAACTTTGACATTGCGGGCCAATAGCGAGTATTTTGCTGCTCCAAAGTTCGAGGCAAAACTATAAAAGGAGAGGTAAATAGAGAGGGAAAGTTAGAGAGTCGCAACCAAATAGATTTCTTTACCTTTTAATTGGTCACGCTGATGTCCATCATTCCAACTCTGACGTCACCTTGTTATGAAACTCTGGCCGTTCTCCTTAGTGATGTGACTTGGGCGCTTGGGCAAGCTTTTTTTCATGACATCGTACACTGGGGTCG
>CM021317.1:8609745-8620664 GCA_010645155.1 Tigriopus japonicus
AATGAGCATAACTTAACTTTGACATTGCGGGCCAATAGCGAGTATTTTGCCGCTCCAAAGTTCGAGGCAAAACTATAAAAGGAGAGGTAAATAGAGAGGGAAAGTTTGAGAGTCGCAACCAAATAGATTTCTTTACCTTTTAATTGGTCACGCTGATGTCCATCATTCCAACTCTGACGTCACCTTGTTATGAAACTCTGGCCGTTCTCCTTCTGTGTGCCTGTTTGTGTTCGGAGTCAAGTGTATCTTTCGTTTCAACGACTACGAATCCGATGTTCTGTTAACAGTATCTCTCCGATGGGTTGGACCACGCCAATTTCGGGTCCGTTGGCGGCCAAAAGAACCTTGAGCACTCTGTGGAGCCTTTCACAGAGTCGAGGAACGCCTCAAATCACGGGATACTGCCGATTTTCTACCACGTAATAATGCATTCAAATGAATCAAGGATTGAGCTCTCGTAGTACTACTTTAGGTCAATCTGAGATTGACCTTAAAACTAGTTTGAAGCGTAAATCACCGATAGTACGTCGTGATACAAGCAAGCAAAAAAGAGCATTTTGGCCTTGAGCTAGTTGGAAATTGGAAATGATTTGGAATCTTTTTTTCTTTGAAAATTTTCTACTTTTCCTCTCCATATTTAAGATATTTTGGCTCTTTCACGGAAAATCAAAACAATTTCTAGTTTATTGTAGCAAGATGAAAAAAAATCATGAAATAGGGCTTACCCAATATGAGCCCACAGTACCAAAATATCTACCAAAGGGTATTAGAACTAAAATAAGACATTTACATCCGTGGCTACTGTGATACACAAAAATACTGCACCTACTATTAAGGCAAAATAAAAATGTTAGTGTAAAAATAAACATCTTTTTACTTTTTAGCAAATATTTTTCCTTGTCCCGGTACGGGTTGAAGAAGAAAATATTATTGTTTCAGATGTTTTTTGGACCAAAAAGCTCACAATGTCTCCATCAATCCATTATCTTGAGAAATTGTCCGCTCCCGCTTTATCACTACTATTTTAATTTCTTGATCTAGTTCTGCATCAGTTGATTTTTGAAAAATTATTCCTCGACTAAAATACGGGTCTTAAGCTTTTGTTTAAGATTCCTTTCTTCGTTCTCTTTAAGACTTACCCTGATTATTTTAACATTTTAAATGTTTGAGTAGGTTTCATGCAATAAATAAATGATTGTAAGCGACTGACGTTATTACTCAATATTTCAACTGAATTAGTGAATTGCTGTTTGAGACTAAGAATTACTAGAACTTTCATTTCTAGTAATGTTAATAAACCAAGAGTACGCCAATCCAAGGTATAAAGCTTTGCAATTTCGAAACAATTTGATACCTTTTAAAACAAAAAAATGATTGCGTTTTCTTCTTATCATTCAATTAGGCGACTGAACCCTTCCCCTACACATTATGAGGTTTTGGGCTTGTCCCGCGAAGCCACGCCCAAGGAGATCAAGGATGCTTATTTAAGTCTCTCCAAAGCTGTAAGTTCACATCTGAACTTGCATGACTGGACATGATTTATTGGTCACATTGGTTTCTCTTTGTCTCTAGTACCATCCTGATATGGCTACCAATGTGAAATCTACATCGACAGAAGGTCCAAGACCCACGACTCAAGAGCAAGAAGCTCAAGAGCGAGCTCGAAATACCCATTTTATGGCTATCAATGAGGCGTATTCCATCTTGAGCAAACCCAAAGATCGACACATTTATGATTTGGGACTGCATCGTGAGCATCCCATTGAATCCGATTCCAACCAGGGATCAGGGCCATATCGAACGATGTATCGGTAAGAACAGATAATAGTTTAGCTATAGAACTATTCTCCTTCAATCCATCATCAGTGACAAGTAAGTCGATTTTCCGACATGTTTGATTATTGATGATTACGCTTGAAGGAAAGGTGAACCAATTTTGACTCTCTGTTTTGTTGACAATTTTTTAGAGGCGTGGGAAATAAACTAATACTTTTGGGACCCAAAAATAGCAAAGCTTTCTAGTGACTGAACGGGTAAATTGAGAAAAGGCGGTAAATCAACTCGAAACTTGTGTCGCGTTTTAGAGAAAAGAAAATTGAAGTCTTGGGTGTTTTTTCATGCGAATTAGCTCTTTCTGGACCTGAAACAAACTTTGTTTGAAGTCAGCACACATGGTCGACTAGATAACTGATACCGTGATAACATGGTCAAAAACTTTTAAGGAAAATGAATCTCCAAAAACATCTCATTCATTTTCAAATTTTTATTATTATGGGTGGCATGTAAATTTGAAAATAAAGCCACTTTTAAGGGTTGGATACCACGTGGTACTTTTTTCACGATGTGATGGTGTGAGATAAGTACAATGGGAAATGTCGTTTTTTTCGCCCCATAAGAAAGGTAAGATAATCGTCCTACTAAATCTCCTTTTTTTCTCTGAATAGGGAACCCATGAGCTTTGATGAAAGAGCAGAGCTATTCGGTTTCCGTCCACCGGATCCGAATTTCTACCGATCTTCGCGCATGCACTATTTCGTGGCGTTTGGCTGCATCTGCTTTGCCGTGGCCGGTTATTTCATACACATGAACATTGCCCACATGGTCTATGACAAGCACAATCTCGAGTTGGCCAAGAACAACGACAGACTCCACAAGGAATTGGAGGAATTTGATCAAGCTCGTCTGGACTTCACGGCCAAATATCCGACTCGAGAAGAGTCCAGAAAAGAGTTGTTAAGACGATTCGCAGACTACGAATCCACTCGAGTTTCTCGAGGTCGAACCACCCAAGAATAATCATCGAGTGTTAGATTCCATTGGAAAGACTTCAAATTCATGCAGAGCAGAGATTATATTAAAACACATTAAAACAGTGAGACGCATTAGATGCCAAAAAATACGATGGATTTATTTTTGAATGGGGGCGATTTAGAGGGTGGGGTCGACCCAATGCTTTTGCAGTTTGTTGGCCTTCACGCCCAATTGCATGCGGTGTTTCTGTCGGATGTGATTCATGAACTTGATGTCGTTGGCCTTGACCTTGGCCTGACTGGCCGATAAACCGGTGTATCCCAAGGCCTTATAATGACTCAATAATCCATTGGCGGGTTTCCGGACAGCCACTTGACGATCTGGATTGAGACTTTGCCTGGAAAAGTACATGACGAGATAAAATTAATTGCTAAATGTTGGCTTCCTCCCGTTTGTAAATTACAGTTAATATTAAAAAAAAAAGAAGGGCAAGATAAATTTTTGGCCAACTCTTTGGTTGACAAATAACAACGTAGAAAGAGGAAACTGATTTTCTCCAATATTATCCAAAGCGACTTCGGACTCAAAGGGACGAAAGCACCGCCAGAAAATATTTCTTTGCTCAGCTAAACAAATGAGTGTGAATTTGGCAAAACTCATAGATATCCAGACAACTGGATGTCGAACGACCAACCGCTTGATGGAAAAACCGTGCAAAAAACTCGATTTGTGATCATTTCCCAGGAGACCGTTTTTTGTGCTGACATCCAGTAGTCTAGATATCTATGCAAAACCCAATCTTTTATGCTTTGGGTAGTCCTTCAGGGGATTTTGGTGACTGCGTTTTTTGCGTTAGTTTAGCAATTTGATATGTCATATTGACTGGTCTATTAGGACATGTAGGAATGTTCAAAAATAGTGGTTTTAGACCGTAAGAACCGAATGAAATGCAGAATTGACTTTTAGATTTCTTTTTATGAGATGATATTTGGCGCTGTATTTCTTATACAAAAAGAGGCACGAATTTTGAAAGAATTCAATGCTCAAAGAAATTGAAGCGCTATTAACTTTCCCTCAATTTGGATTCAAAATAGAGCAGCAAAATAACCTGTTTTCATTTCTAGGAAATGGGAAATGTTCACAATGGTTGTTTTTAACTTGGACTGAACGTCACAAAATAAGAAATCGTTCAATCAAAACATTTTTACGAGGATGGGAGTTTCAAATCACATGAATGAGGTGCTTAATTCTTTCATCAATTTTTTTACCCTAATGATAAAAAAAGCAAATGATGAGAATAAAATGCAAAAAAAAGAAACCCCGACGTAAATATTAGTGATGTATGCAATACAACTTCCGATTACTGTCCAAAATTCTGAATGGCTTACCGGAAATTCGGTTTTAAGTAGATTACTTTGTCATAGCTGTTCAAATATATCATCTAAAGTATTTTTTTCCCAAATTGAAACCTCCAAGGTGAGCGTGATAGTTGCGTTAAAAGTACGCAAAATTCAGAATCAGAAAGATTTGCAACTCACTTGTAATAACGCATGAGGGATCGATGGCCAATCTTGGCTCCAGAAGGCAGGGTCAGTTCGTATCCAGAGTCGTCCAAAGCGTTCAAATCCACCTCTTGATCAGCCCCATCCTGATCCATGGGCGTGGCACCCCCATGACCACTTGCATCTTCTGGATAGCTGCTGGAGTAGTCGTAGAACTTGGCGAATTCCAACAATGCATTGCCCTCGTTCAGGATCTTACAATGGCCTTTGTCGCGCATGTGTTTCTGAACCGCGGCCAAATACTGGAATTGTTTACTCCGGGTGTTGCACCACAAACACAGGAACCCTTGTCCTACTTTGGACCCCAAATAGGCCATGAGTCCCTCGAGATCCACCAGATAATCCACATCGGGAACGAAGAAGGAGTGCACTTCGCCCATATGAATCAGATTCTTTTCCAGATCCTTGGCTTCATTCGGGCAGAATAGACACACGTGGTCAGGAATGGATTCGCCACCCACCAAGTTCTCTTCTTCCCACTCATCGGAATCGACTTCTTCCACGTCCTCAAAGTCTTCGTCATCATCAACATCATCTTGATCCTCGTTTTGGGTTTCCGAAGGGGTTCGATTGAGCCGATTGTTCTGGATCTCGAGGCGATTCTCGCGTTTCTCGAACTGAATCTCGGTGTCCTTGTGCTTTTTCGAGTTCAAGTGGTTCTCATAAGCCTTGGCTGTGGTGAAGCTCTTCCGACAACAGACGCAGTATCCGGTGGGGGCTTTCACTTTCCCGGACAGGACCTTCATTTCTTGCTCGTGTTGCTTCATTTTGCTTTCAAAGTCGCTGAGTGTGATGGGACTCAATTCGGCCACTTTTCGCTTGAGATTGTATCGATGCCAATCGGTTTTGTAGTGGTCTCTCTGGATCTCGGGCTTCTCAAAGGCCACTCTGCAAGTGATGCAGGTGTACTGCTTGCCCTCGAGATTCACCATTTGGTTGCGAAACATCTTTCTGCAATGTCAAGTGTGGTGAAATCTATAAAGTCTCTGGCATTATATTTATAAAGTAACTACGGAAGAGCGGCTTCTGGGAGTATATTGAAAAATTTGCATTAGTCATTGAGGTAATTTGAAATGGGCAATAGAACTCCGGGAGGGCGGGATTCAAACCCTTTCGAAGAGGATGGAGATGCCTTGGCCACCGCCGATGCAAGCGGATCCAATGCCGTATTTCTCATTGTTTTGACGCAATTTGTAGACCACATGGGCGGAAATCCGGGATCCGGAAGCAGCCAGGGGATGACCGATGGCAATGGCACCACCACAAGTGTTGAACTTCTCCATGGGGTATTGCAAGTCTTTCAAACAGGCCAAAGCTTGAGCGCCGAAAGCCTCGTTGATCTCTAATTGGTCCACTTGTCCCAGTGAGATGCCGGTTTTCTCGCACATTTTCCGGATGGCGGGCACGGGTCCGTAACCCATGATCTTGGGCTCACAGCCGGCGATGCCATAGCCCACAATCCGGGCTAAAGGCTTGAGCCCATGGGCCTTAACGGCCTCTTCCCCGGCCAAAATCAGGGCCCCGGCTCCGTCGCAAATGCCCGAGGCACTTCCGGCCGTGACCACGCCTCCATCCTTTTTGAAGACCGGGGGCAATTTGGCCAGGCCTTCCAAGGTCGTTTCGGGCTTGGGATGCTCATCTCGATCCATGACTTTGACCCCTTTGCGCGTCTTGATCTCGACCGGAGCGATCTCGTCCTTGAACACGCCCTTTTCTTGCGCCTTGGCCCAGGTTTGTTGCGATCGAAGAGCAAACTCGTCCACTTCTTGACGGGTCAAGTTGAATTTGGCGGCCAGATTCTCGGCCGTCACGCCCATGGGCGTGTTGGAGTAAGCGTCCGTGAGCGAGGCCCACATCATGTCTTCCATTTGAGGATTGACACCCAATCGGGTTCCGAAACGGATATCACGAACGGCGTAAGGACAAGCCGACATGTTATCGGAACCCCCCGTCATCACCATCATGGAGTCGCCTAAAGGGAAAGTTTTGGAACGCTTAAGAAACATTTGGGGGATAGAAGGTTTACTTGATAAGCCGAGCTTACCCAAGATGATCTCCTGAGCGCCATTGACGATGGATTGAAAGCCCGATCCGCAAAGGCGATTCACGGTCAAAGCCGGAGTCTCCAAAGGCATGCCGCACTTGAGGGCCACGTGGCGGGCAATGTAGGGCGTGTCCGCCCCGGAAGCGGATAGTACATTACCCACGCACACCGAAGAGATGTGCCGGGGGTCGAGGTCGATGCTAGCTAAAGCCGCTTTCGAAACCAAAACCTAGAAAGACCGAATAGAATGCGTTCTCAGACTTGAATCTCATGAACTATCAAGATAGTTGCCGTTGGAGAATTCCAATCCAGGCCTTTCTTATTTATGGGTCTGAGCTACTCGATTGGACCGCGGAAATGATTAGAACTCAGAAATAGACGTGGGCGAAGCGAGAAAGTCTACTTTTTCGAGTGATTAGTTCTCTTCGTGGAAAGACTTGACCGAAATTTGATATTTTGTCGCTGTTTTGGACAACCGTTGGTACATTTTTATTTACCTTCGCCATCGGCTAAATGCAAAATTCTAGATTGTTTCTCGCATGAATTGCAACTTTTTGGAAATGAGGATCGAGAGCTAAGCAATAGCATGAACGGATTATTTCTCACATAACATAATGTACGACCGCGACATTTCCTCTATGTCTATTCTAACGTTTCCCAAATTCATTCGGTAAAAAATGGCCTAGTTTTGTCAAATTAAAGTTCTCCAAGATCGGACTTGGATAAATTGCGGCATTGACATATCATATATATGAACCCTCTTGTTGTCAGAGCCATTTGTCGCCAATAGTTCTAACAACCATACTCATACTAATGATAGTATCTTTTTCTTTATGGCATCTATGAGATCCCGAAAAACTGCTCACTTGAAGTTCGGTAGGACTGTGACCTTTGAGGGATCCGCCCAAAGCGCCAAAGGGCGTTCTTTTAGCCGCCACCACAAACACCGACTTGGACAAGGAGGCACCCACGGACATGATGATGATGGTGGTAAACCGATGAATCGACGAAGACACTCAATGGAGGATAGATGGATGGATGAATGGAGTGGTCATATACATACGTACATACACTCAGTCCACAGAAAGAGAGAGATGGCAGCATGGCACGGAACGATTTTGTCAACAAAAGTTTGCCAAATCGAAAAACTAGTTTTGGGTCAGAGACCCAAAAAAATCATTTGAAGGATGCTCGTTGGTCCATGGGACGACAAAAAACGCGGAGTTTCGTGATTCAAAAAGTTTAACTTCCAATTATGGGCGGACGTACTGCAATTGTGAGTCTAAAAGGTGTTGAGACTTTAGTTCACGAAATATATTGGTCATGATTTGGCCTAATGGTAAACGATGCGGTAAGCCTGACTTTGTTTTCCAAAAACGTGTTGACGGCGATGACGTCAGACTTTTAGGCCTAAGTTGATAAATGGATAGGATCCTAAACATTACTGATGGGTTTCGAATTGGATTTTTGGCCGAGTTTTGCCACTTTGGATTTTAAGGTCAAAAAGTTGACCCCGAACTAATCTTCTCAACTAGAGACGTCATAAAATATGGCAGCACTGCCAACTCGAAATCCAAAAGTATAACTACTGATGGAACTAGTGATGTGACTTGGGCAAGTAATGAGTCATCACAGACACCCCAAGCACAAGTTGTTGACAAGCATTACTTGGGCAATACACCAATACACTTGGCAAGCTCAAGGAACATTGGAAGATGCAGTTGCCGGCAGTTGCTCTTAGAAGATTTCAGATGCTTGCAGTGTGACTTAGAAGAAAAGAATGTCAAGTTGCATTTTCAATGATCTTTTGACCTTAATAATTTAGCAATAAACAGTGGAAGTGAAACAAAAAATATTTTGATTTGGATAGCATTTGCAAAACCATGTTTTTTCTTTAGTTTCCGTTCTAAGCCACACATGAATACACTTTTCGGGCCAATCAAGAATGAGATTTAACAGTCACACTTGGGAACAAGCTCGGTCACTCAGAGTTGCTAGAAAAAAATATAAGATGCCAACTCTTTTTTTTTTTTTGAAATATTCTCAAAAGCTTTTGCATTTCTCGATACAAAAGCTTTGAATTGTGTATTTTCATCTAAAAATCCATCCTAACAAGGGCATGGGCCCTATTTCGCTGAAACTTTCTGGTTAATTGAAATTCTGATGCCGAAGGTTTAGTCTTCATTCCTAGCAAATTTGGCAAACCTGTAAGGTGGGAAAAATACTTGTACAGGCACCCAAGTAGACCCAAGATTCGGCAAGTCCAAGGTACTGTACCGGACCGCTTGCCCAAGCTCCTGTTTGCCTCCCATCACTAGATGGAACTCGAAATCGAACTAGTTCGAGTGTTGCCAAATTGGTCCTTGTTTAGGTCTTTTTGAAAACGTTCAATACAACCTGCCCTAATCAACAATGATAAACTTCCGAGTAAAAAATGGCAGCACTCCCGGTTCGAAACCCATCACTACTAAACATGCATTCCGTTAAATGGCATATATTGTTGTGCGGAAGCATTATCGGTGGTTTTTGTGTCAAAGCCTTTTAAGGAATTGTCACACCTAATTTGATAAATGAACTCCCATGTCCTGTCTCTTACTTCTTTGGAAAAAAATCTCGCTTTCTCTGTGGCTGGAGTAAATACCTTAATAATATACTTTCGCTCTTATTCTACAAAGCTCTTGTTGTTTTATGATTCACTCGTTTCAACGAGCTTCAGACAAAACAGAGATATTAGTATTTGTTGCGAGTTACGCCTAGAGGCTTCCTATAACGGCCAATCTCTTCTAAACACAAATCTCATCAGTCTCAAAATTGTCAGGAGTGAAAAATCAAATGATCTGAAAGAGATCCACTCATCCACGTCGTAGTAAGTCTATTTCCGAGCGTTGCATCATACGGAATACGATCCGGAATTCGGCCCAGCATCCCTAATCCCTAATTTCCATACAGTCATGGCTGCCCCGTCTACATTTCAGCCTTAGCTGCCTCAATGTACGACAGGGAGACGGGATCTTGTATCTTAAAACACACGTCATTTGAGGCTCGAAAAAGACAAAACAAGAATGTTTAGCCAAGATTTATTTCAAAATTATGCATCGTTGAACTAAGGTGTTTAATTACCCCTGATACGTTATTTTATGACGAAGTCGGTGCAAAAGCATTTTCCACCTCGGCCAAAAAATCACCCTGAAAAGGTCACGCACTTCCCTAACATTTAGTTTTGCCGAATCAATCGCTATTAAACCAAAACTTAAAAAACCTTAGTAAACAAATCATCCTTTATACTCTAAAACAAAGCGTAAAATGTATAAAAACACCATTAAAATATCTTTGTGTACCATAATTAAAGACTAGAATCTCGAATTCGCTCCACCTTGTCCGCTTGGTCTTTGAACTGGCCCAAATTTGGAGACTGCCTATGATTAATAATGGCAAACCTGAACTGGCCGTGCCATGCCTTCTCATTGTAATTGTGTGGCAGTGAAAGTAATACGTACGTCGTCCATCAGTTGAATGATTCCTCTGTAGTATCGTCATCATCTTTTGCGTCCTCACGGATTCCACCTCATCTTTGATCCTAGGTAAGTATCCTCCCGTTCCAAGGACGCAATCCACGTAGTTGCCCGATTGCCACGCCTTCAATTCAAGGCCATATTTTTCTGTCAACGTGGCCATTGAGAATCTCTGATCCTTCCTGGCATTCAACCAACCAACCAAGCAAGCAACGTTCTATCTAGTCAGCTGACTTCTCCTATGCAATCTAGGGGAAACGTTTGAGGAGCCCTAGGGGCCCTAGTGTCCTAGCCTAGGGCAACTAGGGCGAAAAATTGAAATGCTTACGAATTAGTTTACACCTCTTTATTTGTGATTTTTTGTTTAGGAAGAGAATAACGGTTGGGGATTGGTTTAAAAATGAACTGTTATGGTGCCTTGATGGAGAGTGTTGTATTTGAACTGAGAAATGACTTCAATCCAATATTGTCTTTTTCTGAACATAACTAAACTATGGAGCCAATTTTCATGGGCCTTTTTCACAACTATATAATTTTATAGATATCTGGGTATTGTAATAATGAAGCAAATTATAACGCATTATGTGATTAAATGTTTCATTGTTTACAAGACTTGCGGAAAAACCATTGAATCGGTTACCAAACCGAGAGAAAAATGGCGTAATACCCATTGATTTGTTTTAAGTTCAAGAAAACTTTCCGTATTTCGGTACTTTGAAAAGGCAATGATCTCGCTAAGGTTAGGTAACATTTGGCAGCTAACCAAAATGTGGAAATAAACGCTGACAAAGACGATTTCTCTTTTTTGGCACAACCTGTTGGATAGCTTGTTTGAGTTTTAGAAATTGGCATTTGTAAAGAGTTTTTGCGGTGGTGGAGATGAAAAACCAATCTCAACTGTCTGTTCTCAACGCTTAGTATTCTAGATTCTATGATTAATTTTTTAGACTAGCATTGAAGTTGTCTTGTCGTTTGAATTTGTGACCCCTTTGTTTATCCCTATGATGATGTCACGCGTGTTGCAACACATTTTCGTCGATAAAATTTAAG
>CM021317.1:8638782-8652145 GCA_010645155.1 Tigriopus japonicus
ATGGGAAAATCTCAGACGGTAATTTTTAATATTCAGGAGGAAAAAAGGATGAAATGGGGGTTAGTTAGCATGGTTCAAACCTCTGCCTCAAGCAAGCAATTAAACCCCCCAACATAGCAAAGGAATGGTCAAAAGAACGGTTAGTTACTGAGGCAATGGTTTCCTTACAAAGAGCGCTTCATCTCCAAACCCCCGAGAAAATGCGTGAGAGTGAGTGATGGTGTTGTTGGCGCATATGAAGACCTCTGGAAGATGCTCGTTCTCATTTGAGAGGTAAGGTGCAAGCAAAGAGGATCGAGGGAAGTGCTGGATTCTTCAACACTACCATCAACATCGATTCCTATACCTTAACCAGAGAGTGTATCATCTAGTGCAACACTGTCAGTTCTTCTTCCAAGATGTTTCTTATCAGAACCGGAGGAAAAGGCGGAATTTGCTTCCAAATCGCGGTGGTTTTGACAACCCTTGTGACAATTTGTCATTCCGACGAGTATTATGGTGAGAAATTCTTAGGTTCTTGACTTTGATCTTGTCTCTTCCTGTTGACCTGAAATGAGTTTGTTCAATACCATCGTTATCAGGGATCACGACTGGAGTCGTGAAATGAAAAGTAGGTCACCCATGATTGTGATAGTTGCTTGGCAGGTTGTGGGATGGTTGGGCATTTCTCCTTTTGGGGGCAACACGAGAGGTATTTTCCAGGACGTCCATGGATGGATGGATGGATTCAAAGAAAGTAGTCTCAGCTCACTCTCACTCACTCACAACTCCACGCACTCTCCAAATGTGTTCTTTGGACTCAGGTCAAAGGAATTCGAGGAGTCCAAGAACGCTTGGAGAAATCCATTCCAAAACCAGTCGGGAACGGCTTTTTTGGGGGTCCAGTCTGAATGGCAGTACACTAATACGACCCAGAATGTGTCAACCCAGAGTTGATAGTCGGCTCATGTAAAGTTCGTGTGGAAGAAATTCAATTACTTTTTTGTCCTTTGGATATTGGCAGGGCCAAGTTGTAGATGAACAAAGTTAGGACAAAAGTTTTCCCACTAGTTCACTTTCGGCCTACTTTTTAAGTTGAATATTATTGGTATTTCTCAAATTGAGAACAATCCTCTTATAGAAGATCCCAACCAACAATACCAACAACAGCAACAGTATCAACAACAACAACAACAACGACAACAACGACAAAGTCAGAATTCCTTTCAAGAGCAACAACAACTCGAGGATCAGTATCAACAGGGGCGTCAATACTATGAACAAGAACATCAACAATACCAAGATCACCAAGAATACCAAGATCACCATTCTCGCCAAGATGGCTTCTATGAACCATATCCCCAACAACCTTTGGATCGACAACCTTCGGATGATGAACCCAGTATAAAAGGTTTCGGTCAATTCCTTTATGAAAAAATTAACGATGGCTTCACCAATGTCAAGAAGTTGGTTCAACCAGTTTTGGGCTTCGGAAACCGGAGAGCTGATATCAATGATCGCACTAAAGTTTTCTTTGACGTCGAGATCAACGGCCAATATTTGGGACGAATTAACATGGAGTTGTTCGACGAAGTGGTACCTAGAACCACGGAAAACTTTAGACAATTGGTCACAGGTAAGAGAGAGATCAAACACTTTTAGCATGCAAAACAACCTCCTTGCTCTGCTTTGTACATGAAAGATTATTTTTGTTGTTGGTTTTGGCATGGGAACTTTTTACGAAAGGGCGCGCAATTTGAAAAGCATACATGTGATTTATTGGTACAATTAGGTAAGTTGTTGAGGTCTTTTGGAAGGAAGAAGCATGCTAAAAGACATTGCAAAAATAACTGGACCTGTGTTGTAACAGCAATTTCAATTGTGATTAGGCAATTGCAATTACATTTCAAACTAATTAATTTGTTTTAATTTCAAAGTATTTGTAATTAATCACATTTTGGCCTATGTAAAGGCACTGAGATTTTTTAAATTTCAAATTAAATCACCTATGGGATATAATATTTCAAGGATTTTTCCACACCCTTCCAATATTTCTTGGTGTGGATATTGATGAAACGAACTTTATACGTTTCTCTGGCATTTTGCCCTTAAAAAAAATGCAAGCAAGCTGGTTTCGAAAATAATGGAATTCAAATGCGAGTCAATTACTTCGTGAAAGTAGTTCTAAACGTAATCAATTAGAATGAAAAACGAAATAATGTTGTGTTGTTTTTAAGTACACTTGAAAATTATTAGACATAGGTCTGAAAAAATAAGTGGTGAAGTTGAATTTCAGTATTTTACCTGTTTTTCAAAAGCAAAAAAACGCAGCTTATGTACTGCACGATTATTTCTATTGTGTCGTAATACGTTTCCACTGCCCTCAACAACTGACCTGATTTTAAATAGGTTTGGGTTGATGATAAATTAGTACTTTCAATTTATTTAGGTGTGAATGGTTATGGTTACAAGGGCTCCAAATTTCATCGCGTTATTCCTGGATTCATGATCCAGGGTGGAGATTTCACTGCCGGAGATGGAACTGGCGGATACTCGATTTACGGACCCAGCTTTGAGGACGAGAATTTCCTCATCAAGCACGGATCCCCAGGTGAGAAAGATATTTCTAGTTTAAAGCGAGGTTTGGACATAAAAGATAATGGAGTGAAAAATACTCAAACTATATAAAAATCAAAATACATAGCAAGATTATTTTGGACTTAACTTCACGTTTAATCTTCGTGACTGTTGGTTCTGTAGAAAGCAAGAAAGGACATTCAACATATTCGTATACACATAAGGTCATACGTATCCACTCTTTTAGTTTCGGTGGAAGTGGATAGAACCACTTCGGATTATGAGTGACAATCTTTCTTTAGCAAATTAACCTGACTTTACCCAACAGAAAACAAAACAAATTGCTGAAATTTCTTTTTCAAAAACTGAACGTTAAAAATTGGCCTTTTTTATGATCGTGTTCTTCTAATATTTTAGGTCTGTTGTCCATGGCCAATGCCGGAGAAGACACGAATGGATCGCAATTCTTCATTACTACTGCCAAGACTGAATGGTTGGATGACAAACACGTGGTTTTCGGCCGAGTGGCGGATAAGAAATCCTTTGAAGTTGTAGAAGAAATCGAGAAACATGGTTCAAGTCCGGATGGACAAACCGACGCCGAAATTGTGATCGCCAACTCGGGCGAATATTAGCATATTGGATTCATCCTTCACACACATACATATAATAATAGATCATAAATTTGACACCAGTAAACAGACTGAACAAACGAATACGCTTTTGGTTTTGCCTTGGAATTTAATTCAATGTTACAGCATTAACACGGTCAGTAATGAGACAAAGAAGATGATGAAATGAGGGCTTTTCATAAAAAACGAGCCCCACCTTGTCTAGAGACATCCCTAATAGAATAGATTTAAATAGGACGTTGTCTTTTATCATGTTCATAAAACATCAGAATATCGTACATTGCTGATTGACTGAGATTTATGGATTGGCAGCATTGTCACATGCACAACGAGAAGGATGACTCTATCAACTCGAACTCTAAAAAGATATTATTCCCTTCCGCACTATTCTTCGTTCGACACTTATTAAGACGCGTGAGGGTCGGGCAACTTCTCGAAATTGGGCTCCACACCCCAGATTTCGCGACCATAGTCGGCAATGGTTCGATCGGAACTGAACTTGCCAGACGAGGCAATGTTCATGATGGCCATCTTAGCCCACTTGGCATTGTCCTGCAAGAACAACCAAACAGACAAATCAGAAAACAATTCCATAGTAGCAATGTATGCAAAATTAAATAATGTTACCTTATAGGTGTCGGAAACTTTCTGTTGGCTTTCCATGTAGGAGTCGTAGTCAGCAAGGGTGAGATACGTGTCGTGGTACATGAGGTTATTGTAGATGTCGATGAATTCGTCAGGGTTGCCCTGAGAATAGTACCCGCTCTTGAGTTGGTCGATGACTTGCTGCAGTTCAGGGTTCCTCTCATAGTAGATCTTGGCGTCGTAGCCTTTAGCCTTGAGGGCCTTGACCTCATCCACGGTCATACCAAAGATGAAAATGTTTTCATCTCCCATTTCCTCGGCCATTTCCACATTGGCACCGTCCAAAGTTCCGACAGTCAAGGCGCCATTCAACTGGAACGCAAGAACATTGGATTCAAATTTCGTGTCCAAAGTATTGTCGAAAGTAAATACTGTTCACACGAAAAATCTAACCAACTCATTCATATTGCCTCTTTTTCATCTTTAATCTCTTCGCAAGCCTAACAAAAAGTTGAGGGAAACATACAAATTGATTTTAAGGCAAAATTTTGATCGGAAAGTATACTTATATTTAAAGTATGAATGTAGCAAAACTTTGTTCACGTTGAGGCTTCCTTTTCCGTTCTAACATAACTTTCAAGTAAAAAATCCTCCTTGGACGTTCAATTCAGATACACAACGTTACATAACATATTTTTTTGGCCGTCGCAACATAGTCGAGAGTTTTGGGAGAGAATGCTTTTTTCATTTTTATAGAAAGGGACGCCACTCTTCATTCAGCATGACTACAAGTTAAGCGACCTCACATTTTCATAGACAAATTTTTCTCGTTTCATTGCCGAGCCCATTGTTCAAAAACTTCATCGGGTCCCTGATTCTACTCTGCATAAAGATTGGTGCATTTAAGTGCCCGTCTTGACAATACCCGCTTGAGGTTTGAGTCTCTTCCATAGGACAAATATCGAAATTCATGGTTTCTTAGTTCGACAACCATAAAAGAATCATTTGGTACTGTTCTTTTTTCTCTTGTAGATAGTCGTGAAATATTCATTAACTCACCATGAATTTCATGTTACCAGTACCAGAGGCCTCTGTACCGGCGGTGGAGATCTGCTCGGACAAATCGGATCCAGGCATGATCTTCTCGGCGTACGTGACGCGATAGTTCTCAAGGAAAATGACCTTGAGCTTGTCGCCGACAACGGGGTCGTTGTTGATGACGGAACCCACACGGTTGAAGAGCTTAATAATCTGCTTGGCCATGTAGTAGCCGGGAGCAGCTTTGCCACCTAAGATTCCAATCCAATGATTGCAATTAAGCGGTAATTTATCAATGAAACTGCAAGAACTTACCAATCATAACAGTCCTGGGAACAAAGGGAGCGTTGGGATTCTGTTTGATTCTGTTGTACAAGGTCATAATGTGGAGCACGTTCAAGAGTTGACGTTTGTACTCGTGGATTCGCTTGACTTGGATGTCAAACATGGAGGCCGGGTTGACCTTGACACCGGTTTGTTGCTCCAGGTATTGAGCCAATTTCTGCTTGTTGTCAGATTTGACCTTCATGACCTCGCGTTGGAAGTTCGGGTCATCGGCATATTGCTTGAGTTGGGCCAATTGCTCCAAATGGATGATCCAGTCCTCGCCAATCTTGTCCGAGATCAAATCGGATAGAGCGGGGTTGCAGAGCAACAACCATCTTCGGGGAGTGATGCCATTGGTCTTGTTCTGGAACTTCTCGGGCCACAATTGATGGAAGTGGTAGAAGAGATCAGTCTTGATGAGCTCAGAGTGGATTCGAGCCACACCATTGACGGCATGTGAACCCACAATTGCCAAATGAGCCATGTTAATACGCTTGCCACCTTCTTCCTCAACAATGGAGAGAGCACGCATCTTCTCAAAATCGTGGTTGTACTTCTCAGCCACATACTACATAAAAATATTTGAAACGAAAAAAATCAATCAATGTCTCTCCCATCATCCCATTGACTCTAATTGTCTTTACCGCCATGAAGTTATGGTTAATGGTGTAAATGATCTCCAGATGTCGCGGCAAGAGTCGCTCCAGGAGATCAATGGGCCAACGCTCCAAAGCTTCAGGCAAGATGGTGTGGTTGGTGTAAGCGCAACACTTCTTAGTGATATCCCAAGCCGTGTCCCAATCCAAGCCCTCCTCATCAATGAGAATCCTCATCAACTCCGGAATGGCCATGGCGGGATGGGTATCGTTCAATTGGATGGCCACCTTTTCGGACATGCGTGTGAAGTCCGTGCGAGCCACCTTTCGAGACCCGAACTTGGAGTGCTTGTACCGTCGGACCACATCCTGGAGAGTGGCGGCGCACAAGAAGTACTCTTGCTTCAAACGGAGTTCCTTGCCTCCAAAAGAGTTGTCATTGGGATAGAGCACTCGAGAGATGTTCTCTGCCAAGTTGCGGTCCAAAACGGCTTGGATGTAGTCTCCATCGTTGACTGCAACAAATTGTTCCAGTTCACAACTCGGAAGTATAGTCCTAAAACTTTGCCTATTCACTCCTTGACTAGTTCCGTTTCTTAAAGGAAAATTAGCTTGATCTTTCATAAAAGGAAGTTCAGTTTACTTGTGTTCGAAATTTCTGGTGGGCTGAACATTGCCCACTGGACTGAAAGTTGCCCTTTGTTCAGCAAAGAAGAATCAATCCTGCCTCATAATGTGCTTTTCCTTTCGGAAAAAAGTCTATTAAGAGGTAGCAAATTGTACATGGAATGAATTTTTACATTGCATTTTGGAACTGCATGTCGACGTTTTTTCCTCCATATATTGATGACAAGCCACAAATTTCATCCCAAGTTCTTTTCATAAATAACTCGAATCTCTTTAGGCTTAGGTGACTTACAGAAACGAAGGTTGAAGTTGTTGGGCGACTTGGCGCTCCACAATCGCATGGTATTGACGCAGTTATTGTTATAACCGGGGATGGGCGAATCGTAGGGCATGGCCAAAACAGTTTGGCAATCTACCCACTTGCGCTTTCCATCTTCTTCAATGGTTCGGCCGTAGAAGTTGATAGGAATCATATACTCGGGACGGGCTTTTTCCCAGGGATTGCCATATCGCAACCAATCGTCCGGAACCTCGACCTGTTCATAGATGTAACAAAAGCATTACAACTATGTTTCGTACATACAAGAATAAAGGCAACGAAAACTTGGATGCTTTGCTTTCAAACGGAATAAAAACTTGCAAGCGTAATAACCGGTTTATAAGATAGTCAGTCTGGCACAGGAGATGTTTGATGTCACGTGCATACCTGTTCGCCATTGGCATCAATCTTTTGAGTGAAAATGCCATGTTCATAACGGATGCCATAACCATAGCCAGGCATGCCCAGTGTGGCCATAGAGTCAAGAAAGCAAGCAGCCAGTCGGCCCAAGCCTCCATTGCCAAGTCCGGCATCATCTTCCATGTCTTCCAAGTCTTCCAAATCCAACCCCATCTACATAAAGATGGTAGGTCCCCTCCAAAGGTCACACAAGGTGGGTGGGATTGTCAACAACCAACAGAACAGGGTGTGTCAAAGCAATCAAAAATCCGTATGACACAACAAATCAACACAAACAGGAAAGGGGGATGCGTGAACATAAAAAGAGAAACAGAACCGGGGTTTCCGGTGTTAGTTCACCTGTTCGCCATTAACCATCCGTTGAGTAAAGATGCCGTAATCGTAACGGAGACCGTAGCCGTAGGCAGCCATGCCCAAAGTGGCCATAGAGTCTAGGAAACAAGCGGCAAGACGACCTAAGCCGCCATTACCGAGACCTGCATCCTCCTCCATTTCTTCCAACTCCTCCAAGTCCATGCCCATCTTGAGAAAACTTTTCGTATTAAAATCTTGGTGTGGAAAGTATTTTGGAGCCAATTTATGGGCATTTTTGCAGAAGTGGGTTTAAACTGGTTAGTAATAATGAGCATTCACCTGATACATGGCTTCGTCGCAAGCCCCTTGGATTCCAATGTTGATCATGGTGTTGTTCAAGGATCGACCCATGTAGAACTCCAAAGAGAGGTAGTAGACCCTCTAAAAGAGATTAAGGAAAAATATGAAATGTCTTTTCTTAAATTTCAAATTCAAGCATACTTCAAAAGTGCAATTTGAGGTTGTTCTTGATAGTAGAGTACGAAGTATGCAATAAAATAGTGTTTTAAGAGTAATCCCCTATCGTGTTATCCTTTGTTCAATTTCTCGAGCCAGACGCTTTCAGGTTTGACTAAGCATCACGTGTCAATTTTCCTCCCAAAAATGAAAACCTACCAACATTTAGCCATAATTGATTTTGCAACCTTTTTTAAAAACTGAATGCAGGGAAGGTTGAATATCTTTGAAAACCATTTGAGATTAAGTGAGATGAGGCTTACTAGTCAAAGCCTAAAATGAGTTGTTCCACTTCTTTTTTCGGCATTAGAATTACATGTATAAGAAGGATAAAACAATAATACAGTTTTCTTCTAGCCAGCACACCATTGATTGAACATTGCAGGTTAACCTTTTCTCTCTGTATTAAGAGAATCTTTCTATACAGAGAACAGAAAAGTGCCTCGACTCCTGCTCACTTAATGGAGAGTTGAATGAAATCTCCGGTTACATCGAATTTAACATCAAAACAAAAACATTATCATTATTGGTGTTAAATATATTGTAACAATATTGAATGTTGATGTTTGATCCGATTGCACAACAATCCAACTTGGCAATCGTCTTTAGAGTTGATGCTGCATTTAGACCGATTGAGAATAAATTAGAAAAAGGGAAAGGAAAGCCTGAACTTTGCATAGAACAGCTTGGCAACAAGGAACGTTTCCTCGATCGAAACTCAAACCTCAAACATATATGGCTTCAATTCTGTCACTAGGCTGTGAAGTCTATGTACTAATAAGGAAACACAATCCCGGAGTTTTCAATCTTCTCCTGTGTGTGAATACATATCATGTACTTTCCATGCACCAAACTTGGGGATATGGGTGTACATTTGTGGTCAGTTTGTGGACCAAACCTGTTTTGCCTTCAAACACCTTCCCGTTTGACAAAACAACATACTTTTGAAGGACCCCCTCCAAAAATTCCAAGCCAACATGTTTAAGGACTTGTAGTTTCGACCAAGAAAAGTTCGTACGCTATCAATTTCAATTAAAAAATACACGAACTAAGTTAACAAACTCAATTTTGAGTTGTCTTTCTATCTGGAGAACTATCAATTTCCCTTTTGATAATTTAGGTTAAGTAGAGGAGTCTTGAGGGTGACACTATTAGTTCAAT
Source organism: Tigriopus japonicus (assembly GCA_010645155.1). Taxonomy (NCBI): domain Eukaryota; kingdom Metazoa; phylum Arthropoda; class Copepoda; order Harpacticoida; family Harpacticidae; genus Tigriopus; species Tigriopus japonicus. The sequence continues at coordinate 8,647,854 of CM021317.1, forward strand.
AGCACTTAAAGTTAAAGGGTGTTTTTTATCTTTTTTAATAATAACCTAAGTTACAAAAGAAGTATGACTTTAATTTACTCTCTCATTTAAAGTAAGGGCTTCATAACTGATAAAATGTGTATTTTTCGAGGACAGGTCAAAGAGACAGAGTAGGCAACGAAGACATTTCAAACTAGTGAAACCGGAATGTCATGCACAAATTCTCGGAATGTCCCAATCCCAGTCGTTCTACTAGCTATGCTAACCCCACGACCCATGTAAGGGAAAGGAGGATGGCTATCTTTTCAAGACAATCTTGATCCCCATCCCTCACGTCTATCCAGAAAGAACTGGAATCTCTTTTGTAGCCGGTTTCAAAGCCATCACCTATTCAACCCAAACAAATTATACAACTTAGCAAAACAGTGAAAAAATGAATTCCAATTTTGATTAATAGTTGCCCACCTAGGACAACCACCAGGAAATTTGCCAGTGCCATGATTGTAAAATTTGTTCTGTGGTTGATATTAGGTTTTTTTCCCCAAAATTTGAAGAAAAAAGTATGTAAATAATGACCATGAAAGTTCTTAATTTATTGTTTTAAAAGCTGCAGTATGTGTGAGTAATCCTAGTTATGTACTTTGATGTGCGTGATTTAAGCTCCAACTTTAAGCTCACATGCCTTTGCATGCAAGTAATCTTCATCTCACGATCAATCCAATCCCAAGTTGAATCCATAAAAATAAAAACTACTCGTTTCTCAAAAAACGTTTAAGCAATACCCAATCTGGAAATGCACTGTGCCCGTTGCCTCTTGCGGCAAAAGTCGATGCAAAAAAGCAGCTGATTGGGCTCCAAGAGCATGACCATTTTTTTTTGCCCCGCCAATCTGTTGCCCATTACTCAAAAGAAGTAAGCTACATCAAAGAACCCAAACTCACCTTGGGGTCGGTTTCGTAGTAGTATTGCTGGGTCCGGATCCATCGTGCCGTAAGATGATCCTTGACGGTGTTGGCCAAGGCGAAATAGTAATCCCTAGTAGTGGCTACGTTACGATCCTTGACCAAGGTGTAATGAAGATGGCGATTGAAGCTCTTCTTCACATTGGCCACGTTCTCCACGGGGGCAATGTGCCGCACCGAGATCTGCTTGCGGCGATCTGCGTCAGACACGGGTTTAGACATGGTTTGTGAATAAATAAGTTCCAAGACTCCTTCCAAGTCAGAGGTTGTGAGGACGAGTTATGTGAGGTCGGGAGGCACAATGCACAGTGAATGACTTTGAGAGAGGATAAACTTTAAGTCGTCGACGGCAGAACAAGGAGGACGAGAGACACTCGCCTCGCTCGCTCTCAGGGGTGCCAATGCCCATCATGTTGGAGGGTACGGCCTATAAACCGGTTTTCTTGTACATGCTACTTGGCGCCAGTGAGTGTACTCGCTCATGGAGGGCAGATGAAACCGGTGAGTGGAGAAAAATTTTAGTCCAACTCGATTAGTGGCATGAGAAGTGGACGCCAACAAGGAAACTTTGGGGTCAAGTGCCCCGAGCATGTATTTGACTGGAATCGTCCTTATAAAACCTGCTCTCGTCATTTGTATTAAAAACATTTCATGACGCCAAAGAATTTTGATGGCAACCCTTTGGAACATTTGGGAATGGCCTGAAAGACGTTCCAGAAGTCGAATGAAGGTCGAGCCTCTCTCCTCCACCGACCTTCAGCGCAAGCCTAGGCCAAGCTAAACGGAATTGGGATTCTGAAGGGGGAAAGCTTTGCGAGGGAATACACTGACCAAGAGGTTTTGTTGAATGATTTAGACATGTTCCGTTGTTCCGACTGATTTTAACTCAGTTTTCCAAGTGCTTTTCAAGAACTTCCAGGAGATGAAAGTTGCATTAAGTCTAAATTTACCATGATTAAAACTCATAGTAAAGAGCCTTCCACTAGCTTCCAACCAAGGACTATTTAAAGTGTGTGATAGATTTAGAGTCCTTTGTTCGAACTTTTCATAGCATATGATAAAACGTTTACTATCGAGTGACTTTCTTATGGACTGATCCTGACTTCCAAAAAGCTTGAGTTCACTGTCTTGCTTGAAAATGAGTCAAAATTTGTCTCTATGGCGAAACTCTGGTGTTGAAACATACCTCGTTCGACTTTTTCACCTTGGCTGTTGACCCAATGTGCATCTGCCTTTTGGGCTCAGAGTTTTCTAGACGAAGAGCAATATCGTACTTTGCCACAAGAAATAAATGTTGTAAAAACAGAATCCAAATGTTTTTTTGACTTCTGAATGTACTTCAAAGCGACTAAAACTAGATTGAAAGGCTTTGTCGAGCGAAGCACATCAAAAGTACCATTTTGTGATGAAGTGAAAAACGACTGCAAAGCGTGAGAAACAAGTACTTAAATGCAGTCTTTCGTCAAGGTACAAATCGGCATATTGTTCTTGTTTGTCTTTGTCTCGTTGAACAAGATGAACTTGAACTTCTTGAAGTGTTTTCTCTAATTACCTTGTCGAAATTTGGTTCAAAGATTCATTTAAAAGACGTCGACTGCAACAATTTACCAATATGAAAGGAGTTTTGATAAGATTTGTAGAGGTTGTTTTGTATTTTGGGAGTCGATTCGTTTTGTTTTTTCATTCGATTGGTAAGATAAAAAAGCACTAGCGAGAGGGATTAAAACGACTCAAAAATATTTCAATTCTTTAGAGACTTCATATTGACACTCCAATTAAATTTGTGATGAAGATGGCGTATTTTGATACAAAAATCATTCAATCTTCTTGAAAATCAGCATATCAATTGTAGTTTCCGAATTCAACAGACGTAAAAAATGATTTGGAAATAAACCATCATTGTTCTTGTATTAATTACGCGCTAAAATATTTCGTCGATTAGTAATTCTGTACAAAATCGAGGCCCAAAAGCCTGCTTGTAGAAGGAAGTTTGGTAGAAAGAGGTATCGGAGAAACAATTAAAGCAAGGGAATAATCATTCCCTTACTATAAGGGGCTATATTATAATATTATATTAATATTTATTTAAATACATCTTTATTATTATAATAAGCAATGAATATGCCAACTCGAAATTTGATATTCCAATATGCTTGCTTTCAAGATTTTGCGAGACGATTAATTCAAGCATGCAGGACCAAGCTTTCCTTTCTGTTTCTTATGATTATTGCCCGAAAAAAATATATTTTAAGAATTTTTTTTTTGTTGTGGAAGAGAAATTCTTGAAGGAATAAGGTCAGATAAAAATCACGCTCGTCAACCTTCACCTGACCCTACGTTGTGAAAGGTCTGAGATTCTGCTCCACTGCGAAAAAAAAATATTTTCTATGGGCCTTACTTCCGAATCATCCTATAGTGCAGGGGTAAGCAACCTGGGTCCACATGTGGCCTTAAGGGTGGTCTTTGGTGGGCCCAGGAGCTATGGGGAAAGTCCAAAATAGTGGGCCCGCGAGACATCCATGGTGCTGTATTCGTGGGGGCAAAGCTCTTTGATTGTTAATTTGTGGGCCCCTGAACCTATCAACGTCTGCTTGGTGAGCCCCTGATAGCATGTAATCAAACTTGGTGGGCCTTGACCCAAAAGTGGTTGCCGACCTCTATTTTTTTATAGCTAAGAGGTTTCGGATTTGTAAACGATACAAAGAATGTCATTCGATGTAAAAAAGGGCCATGTTATGGCTTAAAATAGTGTACTGATGAATTAAAGTCAAGAGTGATAAAATATCTGATCTATCAATGAATTTGAATTGGCAGATCTAGATAGTCCCTGTGCATAGGGTTGGTCGGGAATGTTGAATATCTATCTATCCAAATGGGTTTTGAATGATAAAACTGGGTCATTAGAAGAAAACATTCTTCTTAGTTCTAAAGGTAAAAGATTGTATAACCTTGGAGCACGATTAAGGACAAAGTTCTTTTGGAGAGTTTTTTTTACCAACTTTGAGGTTTTTGCACTGTTGTCGTCTTTCACGTTACATGTTATGCCTCGTCTCTCACTATATGTAGTGTTTATTCCAGGATTTGGACATATACCATGAATACATTTGAAAACATATAAATTAAGATATCGTTCATATCGTCTTTGAATGCTATAGATTCCAAGCGTTTTCAACCTATCCCAGTATGAAAGATCGGACATTTTATCAATAAAGCTAGTATAGGTGCGTAAAACTTTTTCTTCTTTTTGAAGATGAAAAGAATCCATTGGGGTTCAAATTGGAGAAGCATATTCCAAATGTGGTTGAACAATTGCTTTATATACAGAGTGGGGACCCAAAAATGAGCGGTTGC